>CM076607.1:101507350-102107350 GCA_038502775.1 Hippodamia convergens
AATGAAGCCAATACATTCAAAATCTGATAATATCTTCTTTTTTTATTCCTGCTGGAAAAAACATCTGTATTGAAGGAAAACGTTAATAGTGAATAACATATGCATGCATAATTTTTATAAAAATAATTATCATTGAGAACACCTTCAGTTGTACAATAAATTTGAGATTTCCATAAGGTGCGTTAATTTTTTGCTTAGTGTAGAAGAGAAATCAATTAATGAAACTACAATATCTTGGACAGATGTTTGAAGCAGCGAAATCTTTACTAGATCGGTTTATGTTGCGACTTCTTCATTTACGAATTAAACCAACAAAGAGAATGGAAAGGTTGGAAATTAACATCCAAACAAAGAATTTTCTCAACATATTCGACCAACCAAGAGAGCTTTCTTTTAAAGAAGCAGAATCCTCTGAAAACTCCATCTGCTTTGACAATGAGGATGAATCGAAATAGTTAATGAAACATTCTTGTTGTTCCATTCATATCATCGTTGAAAAATGCCAAACCAACAACTTCTCGTCGTTGTTTTACACAACATTTAGCACTAAACGTTCATCAACCATTCAGCATGCAAAATTCCAACTCCTACCTCTACTTATCATTCAAACGCCGGCTTCATCCCAAAGCAAGCCGTGGAATTAGTATTCAAACCTCCTCTCCATACACCTTAAGATTCACTCTACAGAAACTGACCAACCAACCATGCTTACAGATAATCCTTCTTACTTCAACGTTGCCGCAGACCAAACGAGGAACTGTGGTAGCTTGAGCAGTTCCTCCGATTGTTCTCTGAGTCGCCAGATGACCCCACCTAGAAACAGGATGGGAATGCGGTCTTTCGGGAGATCCATCAGCTCAAACTCCACAGAATCCAGCCAGTTCATCAGAGGGGAACCTAGATTGAGTGACCTGGCTCCAGATCTAGCTGCCAAACATATCTCCAAGCAGAAAACGAAGGTCCAGAATGGGATAGTGTACTCTTCTCTAGCCCTAGACCCTGAGACAGACTCTGGAGATGAGGTTTTCTTGGAGGAGAACTCAGCAAGGTATTACAACTGTTCAGGTGGTAGCAGGAGGCAATCTGTAGGGTCTTACGCTGCAAGAGATAGGACTGCTAGTGTTTCTTCTTCTATGAGGAGCTTCAGGGAGGAAATGCCGTGTTCTTCCAAGGTTGACGAGGTGGACTGTTCAGTGGACATCAGCGGGATGATGGCTACTTCTCCTGTGGATATTATAGACGATCATTCGATTCGACATGGCTCTTATCCCAGGAAGAGGTGCAGTAAATGTGTTAAGGGTGAGTGGATCAATTATTCTATTACTGCTACTTTGATTTAACCTTCATTTTCTGAAATTACGAGTTGTAGGGACCTACGATCCCATTCAACCTCTTGATCTTATCTTCAAGTGAAGGTAGAAGTGAAAAATTACGGGTTGAAATAGCTACTCCAGAGCTTATTCAAGTAACTGTATAAGGCATTGTAATGTTTTAAATTGTTATAAAAATTGAAAAAATGCAACACTTTCTTTGAAAATGTGTATCTTTTTTTTTAAAGCAGACACTGAAGTAAATCAAAAAACATTTTGTTAAGAAAGGGTCACACTTCAAATTAAAACTGAATGATATCTAATTTTTCGCCTCAAATTCACCACAGGGTGTTTAGAAATGAAAGGTATTAAACAAGGCCTTGTTTCACCCTGTATAACGGATGAACTACAGGTATTTTCGCAAAGTAAATTTCAGGTTAATAAAACAAGAGCCAATTCTATACCTTGTGAAACTTTCAACAAAATCGGAGAATCACGAAAATAGATACAGGGTGTTGAATTTGACAAAAATTTTGCCTGTCCGGAATTCATTGACGGGGAGTATATTACTAAGTTCTCTTTGAATGCAATTTTTGTGAGGAATTTAACTTTGCTTCATATGTTTTCGTGCAAGGTGATTCTGTACCTATGGCAATAAAAAGATTTTTAAGTAATCTACGGCTAAAATCTGATCAATATACAAATTGTCCAAATCATGAAATTCTACTGAGTATACGATCACTTTTCGAAATGCTCATCATCAAAGCTTCTCACGTGTTACAATTCTCTTACAGTTATTCCAGTTTGAAGGTACTGTTAGAAAGAGACCATAGCATGTTGGACGCGTCCTCCATAAATCAATGAAGTAAATGAATTTATGCCCTTGTTAAACTATAATGATGTTATCACGGAAAATGCACTTGACTAGACATCCTTGTTTGTATTACGAAATAGCAGATAATTTTTAAATTAGTCTCGGGGATTTGAATAAACGTTTTTTAAGCCATGTGTCTTAGAAATGTAGGAACTCATTTGGTTTCTCAGAAAGGGAAAATCTGTCTCGACAAAGCAGAATATATTTTTTCTCGAGAATATTTAGATTGTTGAACCAGCAAACTTTGTTGATAAGTGGGGATTGGCCTTGAAATTGACTTTTGGAGTGTCAAACGTCAGTTTTCAATGTTGCCAACTTGGGTGAACGTCTCGGAAACAAAATGGCGACTGTGGCATCCATTATGTAGTGGATGTTGTATGCTTTTTGCTTGTCTCTGTACGTGACTTGACCACTCTATCGCATACGGATATCCTTGACGACATTGCCGTGGCTCCTGGAGCTTCGTGTCTTTCCTTTTAGGCCGGCGGCCTGTTATATAATTGAACCGGCAATTGACTTCAGATTGGTCTTAATGGATTCTACCGGAAGCATCGAGTGTATCACTTCTTGAATTTTTTCACTTGTCTGATGCCCCCTTCTGTATTACGCTCTTATCGACAGGAAGAAGGTGTTCGACTGAGGTCGTGGACTCTTGAACTCGATATTGATTCGTTTGGGGGCCTAACGATGGAGAGAACACCCTTCCAAGGCCACCTCAGATTTATTCGAGAGGGTGTTTCATTAAAAGTTCCCCGATGTTGAGTTTTTATTTTTGATCTTGTATGGTTCCAGATATCTATTGGAATATTTTATTTGTAGTTTTTGCATTCTTCCAAAAGTTTTCTCAAGGTTTTCTCTCCAGAAAATTTTTTTATTATTTCAAAAAAATTTTTTATTGACTTTTGTTTCAGAGACTCGGAGAAAAAACCCAAAAAAACTTTCATAAAATGTATGATCAGAGTTTAAAAGGGGAAAAAACTATCGAAACAGACATTTAAGTAAGGCAGAATTTCTATCTTGATCCTATTCAGGGTTTTATGAAAGTTTCATTTGGTTCTGAGACACAAGAATTGCAACAGTTTTTATCACAATTTGACTTGCTTTTGGTTCTTATCGATGTGAAACAATGGTACTCACGAGTACCAAATAAATCTATGCCATCTTTCTCAAACTTTAGGTATATATATATATATTCTTATGAAAAAGAGAGCTAAAATAATACAATAAATGTTGAAACAAAAAGTACCTGAGCTGAGGTAAAAAAAGAACGGGGTATCATAACATTCTTTGTATGATACTATAGAATCATACGATACTATCAACACTTGTATCATACGATACTATACAGCCAGGGGAAAAAACCTCAGCCGAAAAAACCTGCCTCCCCGTAAACAAAATAACATAAAATATCAGGAAAATCTTGAAAGACATCAGTGTGATCATCTTCATGATATCCGTCGATGGTCTCGGATACACAGATTCTTCCCAAAACGACTCGTAATTCTTAATCTGAAATGAAAAAAGACAAAAGCAGAAAAGAAACCGATTATTCAGAATAAATCGAAGGCATTTTGGAAATGCATTTGCTACTTTAAAAAACATCAACATTAAGATTTCTTGGCCAAATAATGTTCGGAGATTTATAAATATTTATGACAGAAATGTCACAAAATTTGAAAGAAATGAAAAAAAAACTCCATCAATTTCCCCTTTCCGAATCTGTTGAAAGTTACGTAACTGATAATTTTTCAACCTAACAAGTTGAACTTGTAAAAAATCAATTAATACATAACCTTTCAACTGTCCTTTTTCACGACGATTCTGTTGCCGTGTGGGTTTCTTGCAGAAGAATCTCTTTGATACCATGTTCATCAGCTAATTTGGAGACGTAATCACACTTGTCTTTCGAAATTCCTTCGATATTCAAATTCAAAATCCACAAATTGTTGCTCTCTGGTCGTGAGGGTTTTTTCAAACCAGATACGACCTTCCAGGTGATGATTTTTCGGCACTTCAGATGTTTGAAGACCGCTACGGGACCCCAATGAAAGGCAATCATCTCCCATAGATAAACCAAACATGTTATAACACAAGAAAACAGAATATTTTTCAGGAACAAAAACTAAGACATATTACGAGAATTGTCATTCTTTAGGTAGAAGATATCTTCGCCAACTCGATGAATATTCTATGATGTTTCGGACCTGCAAAGTCCAGTACGGACCTGCGCGTGCTAAAGCCTCTTTCACAGCTACCTCCCCACCTCTTTCCGTTTGTTTTCATATAGCGAATATAATTATAGAACATAATTACATTCAACAGTTGTCACTTATCGTTTCTTTTGTCGAGTGTTGTCGCCGTTTTGTTGTGGTTTTATAAGCGTCAGAAGATGCGGTAGATCGACTGGATAAGGTCAAGTTGAATCAGCCTACTGGTGAGTTGCTTCAGAAAAGTAGAATCTAAATTCCAAACTCATCATGTTTAATTTTTTATTATCTTATGTCTCCTCGTTTTCAATCAAAATATTTTTCCACCTTTCGAATTCTGGGACATAAAATTGAATGTCTGTACTTTCCACATGTATTTTATCGTTCAAACTATGAAATGGGGACCATATTTCGATGACATGGAGAGAACAAGCACAGCTCTAATCCGGATCAAACTGAATTCTATTCAAATTGAATGTTAACACATGCCGTGACCTTCTCAGGTGTGATGGGGGTTTGATGCATGTCCAGATTATTCCCGTTCCTGTTGAAATACAGCTTTAACAACCCTGTTATTCGATGCACGTGCTGTAGTTAACAAACGCTCTATTTAACGTTGTTGTTCCAATTTCGTAGGAAGTGAATTTCCAACGGACGTGTTTATATGAAAGGGTGTCTTGTTTATTGTATATCTATCTCGTCGGTTTACTTCTCTTGATCGATGAAAAACAAACTGTTAACAGATTAGGAAACAACGAATTTATAGGTGTAGGGTTTGGATAGAGATTCAATTTAATATTCGTGGACTCAAATATCAGGTTAATTGGTGCTTTTTTTCTGAAAGCAGAAGTTGTTATGAGAGATGAGATCGACTTAAACGTATTCCCAACTGAAATTATTTCGAAAGATTCACACCCATTTGGATAATCTGACTTCATTCTTCAATACTTGTTCATACATTTCCGTAAATATCAATAGAATCTGACAAACTGGCAACACGCATTATGAAAATTTCCGATTTGTTCAGATTTCGGTATGATAGATTTAGTTAAGACTATTTTTTTATTTCGGCCTTTTCTTTTATGTTGATATATTTTTATACGAATAACTTGTTTTTTGTTTTGTTTTGGTTTTCTCGGACTTTTTGCATTTGTTTACGCTCCAACGCTGCTACTGGCTCAGTAACGATCACCTAAAAGCCAAATACACAATAAGACCGACCATTATATCAATTTCTCAGGCATGAATTAAGATCGTCTACCTCTCAAGTTCGATTCCTAGATCAATTAAACTGAATTGTAATGGAATCGATCTCAACGATGTGTATCAAAGACTCCACTCACATCAGATTGACATAAAACATGATACTCTGAGAAAAGCAATTTTCCCGCCAATCTGTATCGAGATATCTTTTGATCTTTTCATTCATCCTCGGTTTAATTCATTTTTTATTTCATATCGGAGTCGATCGAAGGTAGGATTACAATTGCTGGAGTGGGAAACGATGCTCGAGATACAGGGTGTTAAAGTTTGCATGTTTCTCAAGCATTTCCTTAGATTTTCAGACGGAATTTGACTCATATCTTAAAATATGAGTTTCAACAATGTACATTTCACCCTCCAGAACTTAGTATGCTTCTGGTAGTGGAGGAATACTTGTTTCATTTCACCTTTCCATTATCTGCAATGTTTTCATATTTGCTACCGTTTTCAGGAAAAATTCAACTGAGACTAAGAGATTGTTAGACAGTAAACATAGCAAATTTAAAAAAATGAATGAAACGAAGAGTTCAGCTAAATAACTTTAAAAATGCAGATTCGATACATTGAATCTCAATTCTAGCTTTTCCTTTCGATAGTTTATGAAAAACTAGTCCATTTCTGAACTGCGTTTGACATTTCTGCAATCTATTCTTGACCCAGTTGATGCAAGGGTTCCCATACTCGAATGTATAACAGCAAAACAATCAACATTGCCATAAAACGTGTCAGGAAAAGCGATTTAAACTTGTGTTATCTGGGAGCATGGTCCAATCAGTAAACTTAATTTTTTCAATCTAAAACTTCCATCAACTCCGATACAAATAGAGCGGCAAAACCATGAAATGAGAACAATAATAAACTTGCCTTAGGTTTGGCAAAGTTCGAAGTTCATAACAGAACTAGACCAGGCTCTCAGTAAATTAACAATCCCATAAAACTATAAATGCAACATTGAAATCCACTAGTTTGAGAGTACATTCTATACGTTTCAGACAAATTCAAGTTCGCGTGAGGGTCAGTAACTTCACGTGGATTTAAAATAGCCTCAGAGACCGTAAAACAGAGTATTTGTGCGTGTTTTTATACAGCAGTATCGACGCCGATCAATCTAAAATACGATGAGAGCTGAAAGTAGGTTGCTAGGTAGTTCAACTCCGGTAAATGAAATCATGGAAGTGATCCCAGAATCTTTATATTGTTCCTTGGCGAAGTATTTCCTTCATTGAGAGTTTTATTGCGGTTGGTTTGGGTCAATTTTCTTCCAGAATAAATGTTCAGATTGGGAGATTCATATATGAGTTTTATTTGTTGAACGTTGGATGTTTCATTATGAAGACACTTTTTCTAATGCTCTCCAATCCTGGTAAAGTTTCATTGTTGTCCATTTCTTTCTTAGCTTTCGTCCCATAAGATATAAAGTATTTCTTTTATAGCAAGCTTTATTGCCATGGTTAATCAAGAGTTAACAACCAAAGCGCCAATCTTTAATGGCGCCACAGAGTGTTTGATATTCACACTCAGCCTCATTCTTATTCATCACACCACCTTACCCGCATTAAATCGACGCTTCTATCGATCAATCGTATGCCACTCAACTCCACCCGATGCGAATCCAATCGAGAAAAAAACAACTTCCTTACAGAACTACCGTAAGGCGTAAATTTCCGTTCCAACTTTGAAAAAATGAGCTGTTAGTTCTTCGTGCGTTTATCGCTACTGTTATGGATAAACAAGTGCATCAATATTCAAGAGGGGGTCGTACAACTTCCGATTCTTCCAAACGGGGAGCTGAGATGCACGTGTACAGGATGTCACGTGCCGGTGGATTCAAGATGGCTACCTTGGTTTTGGGTGAGATATCGGTGGATGGTGCGAAAGATATCGGATTTCACACCTGTATTCGGTGACACGAGGAGAAGGGGGCGATATGGGGTGAAATTTTAAACTCTAGGGGTGACATGGTTGCCAATACAGCATTTTTAATACTGAATTTGGCATATTTGATTCATCTTTAGCATATATTTTCAGCGTTTAGCATATAGCATATTATTGAGCATATTTTCGAAAGGAAAAAGAAAAAAAAATCATTGACGGACTTTTCTAATATTTCGAAATCAACAGATGCACAGGAATCGACTGAGTTGGTACTTCTTTCAATGTTACCCTCTTCAATGAAACGACCAAAGGAAGCGCGCAGAATTTTATAGCCCTAATACATTTTGATGAGGAAATATGTAAACAAACTTGGACAATTCTAATCGATCCGGCCGGACATCTGGCCCTTTTTCTTGGGAATTCCTATCTCTGAATTAACGCGAGGCTGTCGATAATATTCGAAATATTTTCAAATCCAATGTCCCACCCGTTACGTGTATCATAATATGTTCGAGCACCCTTGGTCTTCGAGATTCAAAATTTCATATGCTTTGGAAAAACCCGGTATCGTAACTTCTTTATCGTATTTTTTTGGGAGCTGAGAAACCATAAAATGAAGAATGTCAAACATTGGTTCTTGTGAAGTATCAAAGCTTAAATCACCGAGATTCAAATTCAAGAATTTAAACGAACAGTTCTTCCGCATTCAGAAGTTTCCAGTAATTTGCATATCCATTTGAGAATATTAAGATATCTATACCACAACAACCATATTTCAATTCATTCAAGTTTGAGAAAAAGAGTTCTGACAATAAAAAAATGAAAATTTAAGTCAGGACCTAGGAATATTTTGTTTTCTGATAACTCAGAACCCCAATATTCATTCACATTCAAGTGTTGTGAGTCGAAGAAAATTTATATTTCAGAAATAACTATAGAAAATAAATATCAATGGTAAACTAGCATTTTTTTGGCACTTTCCCAAATGAAAAAGCATATTTTTGGCATTTTCTAAACGCAAAACTAGCATACTTTGCTTCCCCTGAGATGGCAACACTGAGGGGTGAATCTACTGCCTACTCGTCCAATATTGTTAGGGATATGAAGAGGAGAAATATTCCATAAAGTTTACTTTGTGTTTGAGGATATTTTGAAGAATCCTTGCTTGCTTCAGAAATTCTGGCTGATTCTCTCAATCAGTTTGACTTGAAATGCAGACGTTTATGGATATTAATTGGATCTCTTTGACAACAGTTCTCTTCTCACCTAGATTCAAAAAAGATTTCGTTGGTAAGTAAAAAGAGAACCATGGAAAATCATGTCTCCATTCGTGACAGAAGCTGTGATGGATGAAAATCAACTTCATATGCCTCAAAGGCAAGGCTCATAATCCAGGTTCAAAATAAACCTGTCCATCATACTCGTGGTAGGTTCTGAAAGGGAGATATTCTTGGAAAACTGGCACCACCTCCTCATCGAATAATTCAAGCCGATATCTTTCATATAGAGTCTAATCTGAGCAAATTAGCAAAAGGCACGAACCATAATCTGTCGCTAAGACTTGAATTATCTGCTTGCAGACGACGGTGTTGAGCATATGTCACCGGATCCATTTGGTCGTTTTTGGAAGAAAAGAGTAGACACAAATGAGCCACGGTTTTCGGTTACAACTGGCGGGAAACAGAATCCTATTAAAGTTTTCGATTTGGCTGACTTTGACCAATTAAAAACGGAACTTTAGCTCGTGGTGAATCGATGGGACCGAAAACAATACGCCGGTGATTCATAGGCTGATTGGTTTTCGAGGAATTCCTTCCTGGAGCTTTGTATCAATTTCGCAAAGGTCGATTATTCCGATTGAGTGGCTAAAGTCAATACGTTGGGTAGGGACTGTTTCCCAGAAAATTAATCGAATCCTTAGCACTCGAAAATGCAATGAAAAGCGTGCTATTATAACGCACATGACCTGTTCTTTTACGACTCATAAAACACCATATTTTTCCTCTGATCTCTGGATCGAATCCAGGAAATCTAGAAAGAATAGTACTTACATCTTTGTTAAAAAAAAATTGCAACAATCATCATCAAAGATGCAAAATTGAACGACCGATGTGCCAAAATTGATTGATTTTCTTTGAAACTGTCACTCATTGTTCATTGTTGGCAACCCTAAATTGTACTCGCTAAGTGCCACATTGTCATCTGTTATTTTCACTGGGATTTGTCATAAATTTGACCTGTTACGGTCTTAACCAGATGTTCAACACCCAGTGGTATTCCCGACAAGAGCTACAATAATATATTGCTTCAGATCGTCTAAAAAAGCTGTGACAAAGTCTCATCTTCACTCTGGAGTGATATACATATCTCAAATCATGATAACTCAAGTTAATTATGTAGTTTTGATTTTTTCTTGGTTTGAAGGGTGCTATGAGTTTTTAAAGAGCATTCAGGTTCTACTGAATGGTAGCTGAAGCACAGAACCTCGCATATATTCGTATATTTATAGCAAAAACAATAACTTCCTTTAGCGAGAGCAATGCCCTAAATTTTAATATTCTTCCTCAGTGTTTTATGTAAGTTCTAAGTTCCTGTATTTGATTATTTTTACAGTTACTTCTGGAACGTGTATATCACCATGTTTTTCTAGTGAGCGTGCCATGAAGGAAATAATATTTTGTTATTAATATAATATCAGTTGTTCACTCCAATCTCAACATCCTTTCTCCTGATACTTTTTTTGAACAATATTGGCTTTGTATTTTATTAATTCTTCCGATTCATTTTCGTTTTAAATACGTTGTTGGATTTGATTCTTCCTTATTGACTTTTTTCAAATATATCTTTCTGTACAATGGGGATATTCTCAAACCAAAATTCGTCTTGACTCTCTTTCAAGACATAAATTTCGTCTATTCGGGGACTGACTCTGACCTGCTCTAATGATGTTATGAAACTCGATATCAAACATTCCAGAAGCTTTCGGATAACACAATTCTTCAGAACTCATCGACGGGCACCATTCAGGGTCTCCAGCTCGATGGTACTTTACAGACAATATTGTAATAAATTATGGTCAAGTGCCACACATGGGAACTGTCATTTCTTGGCGAACAACTCAGTGGCGTCCTTCGGACATTTTAGAATGAGTTGGAGACTGAAGATATTTAGAAAATTGTTTACCTATTGGTTGAAGAGGTTCAGAAAGAAACCATCAAAGTAGTCAGAACCTTTTTTAGGGATTTTTTGTGGTTTTCTGAACCCTACAACTCTGTAGAACAACGATGAAGGCATATAACGTAGGGGTTTATTTTTAACGCTCGAAATACCTACACAATAATCTCACCTTACATTTTTTTTCGAGGTGATCTCTGTTGTTTTCTCTTCGGCATCTGCTCTGCCGACTTCCCCTTCATATTAATATCTCCAGATATTCATGAACTATGACAGTACATAATTGTTTGGGAGACTTGTATACATCCTCGTACATATATATTAGTTTTCAAAGAATACAAGGGCTTCTACCGTCCTAAATATAGTTCGGAGAAATAATAATAATTAATGCTGAACGGTTTACATCTCGTGGCATGCTTCTTGGCTGCGGAACACGTGGCTCAGCTTCCGGTTGTTAGGTCAAGATGATGGTAAGGTTGAACGGTGCAGGACAACTAGTCAAAAGATACACCTTTTAAATAAGGATTTTTTTACATTGAAAGTTCTATTTCTACTCAACTCTTGCAGTACATGCAAGTTTCTTTCAAAACTTCTCATATTCTCAGACAGAAAAAAGTAAAAGATCATTGACGAATCAATTTTAAAACTATTTCCGGTATGAGCGTTGCCAAGATGATCTGCACCTTACGACATTAGGGTTGTTTATCTGTTGAACTCTACAGATCCACATCCTTTTAATGAAGCCGACACAAAGACGTTGAATATTCTTTATCGTCCCTTTAATTGATTGGTTAACTAAGAGTTTTGGAAGTTTTGTTGATGATAGCTGATCAACTGATGAACGAGGAATAAAAGGACCATTGTATTTCGATCTTACGTAACTTCCTATACATGCAATGTTGCATACAACTGAGATAGTAGTCATTCTATCTGAAAAACTAGAAATGCCAAATATTTTTTAAATAAGTTATCTTCATTGGGCCTGAGACTCACTTCTGTTTGTGTATGTGTGAGCTGTTTCCAGTGTAACATATTTGTGGTTATATGAGCTAATATAATTATGCAAATCAAGCTACATGTATGACATAGCGAACGTCAATTAATCGGATTCATCGAAGGAAATGTGTCAATAGGCTATTATCTTACCGAAAAGACTCAAACATTAAGGTATCATTATGCAAGTCATACTATAACACAAACAATTCAAGATAAACGAACTTATGCTATTTTATTTCATGTTAGAGTTATGTATTTCATGTCTTCTAGGAAATCGATAACAATCCTGAATGATCCTTGGTAATGATTGATGGACATTCATAGCTGGCTATTTTTAACCTATGAAAAATTCAGTCTATAAGGTCATTTATTGGATCGTTTCTTCAATAAATGGATTTTCTGGAATCGTGCACAAGTGTCATGCATGTGAGCAAAAAAAATATATTTACTGCCTTTCCTATTGATTAGGATTAATGGAGGTGTTTTAGGAGTCACCTTGTTTTATTTAGGAACATCTAAACACCTTAACATTCCTCAATTTCAAGAGTGCATCCGACTCGACGAAAATTTCTGTCTTGAAAGACGAATGGTTACGTTATAATTACCCCATTTGTTAACCTGAGTCGACGGAAGTTCTTTCGCTTCCTGTCGCGGATAGTTTGACATCTAGCGCCTCACTTTTTTCGAACCTAGGAAATCTAATGAAACGAAAAAATAAATAAAAATACACTTGGCAGCTGCCTACACAATTATCTCTCTTAGCGGTCGATATTTGGCGCTCTAATGAATCACCGGAATGAAAATCGGATATCCTGTCTATTTCCCGACATTTTCACCGACACCCTTTTGAATATAATGCGTATTTTTAGGCTTATTGTATAGCTGGAACAGGAAGTTAGAAGGAAACTAACAAAAATCAGATAAAGTGTCGTATATCAAATGGAAGACTGTTCCTTATGAATTTTTTATATAGTTGACTATTTTTTCAGCAATTCTGGGCATTAAATCTTAAGGGACCTTGAAAGGATTCAAGTCTACCATTTAATAAGTTTAGAAATGAATTAATTCACCCTGTATACCCTCAGCTGTAGATTTGTAGACATTATGAGGGTGCTCAGGTCTGAATCTGACATTAATGATGTTCAATATCAGCTCATTCGGTGACGAATTGACAATCGTTATAGATGAAGGATAATGTAGAGATATATGTCAGTTAATAACTCTTTGATTAAACGGAAGTCAGCGTGGATGACGCAAACCATCTACTAATTACTGAATAAATATTCCTATCATACAGACCCACTATCTATGGAAAGAGATTGTTATTATGGCTCGGATATTATCATAAATTTAATTGAATTAAGTGTGGGGATAATCAGAAAACAATATTGTCATAGATCGATAAACAGAGACGATAACATTACGAGGAAGAATATGGGATGGAACAACGGGAATCATCAATAATTTGAGACAAAAAACACAAAGAGAGTCGAAGATCTTAACTGTCATAGGACCTAAGAGATTTCTCTTATACCATTCCAAAGACTTCAAAGAATTGAAGGAATAATATCAAAATTTATCATCTGAAAGTTCATTTAATGAAGAAAAGGGTACAGGGTGTCACAGATTCTTATTTTTTTACCAGATATCTCTAGCAATTCTTCCCCTATCCATTGACATTTTTTTTTAAACTTGAGGTGAAAATTTCAGTGATATTTGATAATTTAATGAATTAACCAGTGTTTGAAATCACTCATTCTCTTATTATCTTCACTTCAATTCTAACACAACCCTGTATATAACTGTTGAATCATCCTTTTTGCAATTGGAAGTCAGTCCTAGCACCAGTGATTCATTGTAATGCCGTCAATACGCTTATCCCATTTGCACTAGTCACACTGGATGCGATAACAACAAAATAGTTCGCATCTAAAAATCGTCAGAGAGACAGCATTATCAGTGGTTATAGTCAGTCCAAGAAGCCGAACTTACTGCAGACAACAAAGTATCGAGTGTTCCGGTGCAGAGCGAACTTAACTGCCATAGACTTGGGGCCATGTGTGATTGATATAAACAGAAAGCTGTGCATCTTGCTTAGGCGGTAAAAGGGACTTTATGTGTAAAATGAATTCAATCAGCAGTAAGTGAGAATATAAGAGAACTTTGTACAAAAATACCTCTTGTGCATTGTATCCCTGATAACAGCAAAATCACTGGAAAGATAATGAAAAAAGTGTCATCTTGGGGTCCTTTTGTTTCAGGAACTGCATTAAGACGTGCCAACATGGAGGATATACTCATGGTGTCTCTCCAATGTAGTTCTGCAGCTTCTCTATGGGTAGAATACTTCACCTCATACTTTCAACAAATTGGGAAGCAGACCAACCGTAAATCCTTCAAGTAAGTAGTTGAATAAAGTCAAGAAATCCAATACTATGAAGGTTTTTATTTCCAGAATTCAACATTTGACTGTAGAAGAGTTCATAGAAGCGAGGGTTGATACGAACCTCTTGTTAGAAAAAAGTTCTTGCGTGAAATTGCAGTTGATAGTCTTGTGTCCTGGGTTATTGGACTACATCTCGGAACACGCTGATAATACAGCTTTTGGCAAACTTTTTTTACCTGACAGAACGCTGGCACTCCTTTTGGGAGTTACAGATGATGATATAACTGAAGTACATAGAAAAGGTAAGCGATATAAGACTAATATCGGCTTGAAAGATCCAATAATGAATTTATTTCAGCACTACCAACCTATTTCAAATGGCAGAGAATGTCTGTCGGGCAAGACCAAGACGAAAACTTCACCAAAGAGTTCATAGGGCACGCAATGTCAATTTTAGCGAGGGTGTGGAAGCAACAGAGTTCGGTAGCAGCCCAAGAAAAATCCTGCTTCTCGGTGTCTCCAAAAAAAATCAGACAAGGCCAAAACAGCGTGTTCATTCTGCTGGCCTATCCTCTTCAAAAGGAGGACGCGATCAAGATATCTGTTGAGAAGAACAACGAAATGATCGAAGTGAAAAACGTGAAAAGGAGGAATCCTTACACAATTAAGATATCGGTACCTGATAGTTTTACGGAAGTTACAGCAATATTGAATATTATCGTGGAAAAAAACGGTAGCATCATCGGAAGTAGACCAATTAAGTGCGAGAGTAGGCTGAGGGAACTGGAGCAGATTCTCAGGCTCTCCAATCATCCTGTTGAATTCATGTGCCAGGTAAAAAAAAAGTTGATAACCAAACACACCAAATTTTTTTTGCATTTCTCCAACAAAGTTATACAACAAACATTATTTCTTTCATGTGTAATTCTGAATAAACAAAAAGAGAACGAAATGGTAATTAGGACACCTCTAAGGGTTGACAAAAATCCATCAGCTCTTTTTAGATTGGAGAACAATATTTCACAGCCAGAATTTTTGCAGGAGATTATGGGAAATTTACATAAAAGTCTCTTTCAATTCCGTCGGGCTTTTAAACATCAAAGTCCTCACGAGCGAAGCGAGAAATTGCGACGCTTCGAGCTTTCAGAAATTCATGTTCACACTTGATCGGTCGTATAAGGCTTGTTATCGAATATAATGCCACTCGGAGTAGTCACTATGACAACGAAATCGTCTTTGAACAGGGATATTCTCTATGAAAGGCTATTATCCGAGGTTGTGGCTTTAATTGTGATGTAACTGAACGATTCAATTTGATTAATCAGCTTTTATATCCCTTTTATTATAGGAGTTCATTCGCTTAAAATAACCCCTCAATTTTCATTGCCCAAAACAATTTAAAATTTGTTTGCTCATTAAACAGAAGAAGGGAATATTCTCGACGATGATTGGATAGAATATCCTCTTCATTGAATTGAGAGAATATTCTCTACAAATGAACCCACTGTTTTCCTAAAAAAATCTCTTTCATTGAACTATTTTCAATAAATCATCGGCTGATTTCTGCAAATTCAGGAGAAACAATTGAATAAATAACTCTGAAATATCTATTTCAAGATAACAGTTGAAGAACCTTGGGAATTATCCATCTTATATTATTCGAGGAGAAAAATCGTGATTATGAGTTAGGAGAAAAGCTAAAAGCAATTTCCTGGGTTCCCGCAATCTAACTCGGAGGATATTGGACTCTGAAGAATATAAAACGTACAAAATCTCATCGATGCTCTTACTGCAAAAATTGTCTAATTTCAATCTGAGGGGAAAAATGATAGATGAACACTTTCAATAAATTTTCGTTTTTGTTTTCATCACGAATATTCTTTTCTTTGTAAAGGGTTAAACAACGAAATTTTCTATACAGCATATTTTTTACAGACTCTTGGATTTACTCCAGCTGACAGAGAAAACCTGGACAACTGGCTTGTCCACAATTTCCAGAAAAACCTTCCACCACATTTCAGTCTTCTTGCGAGTCATTCTACCCCCTTTGCTGCTGCTGTACAAGCTCATAAGCATAGTAAGTATCATCTTATGTTCTCATCAGCATGAATGAAGAATCAAATCTTTAAAAATTGAGCAAAGCAACTAATATGAATCTAGGAAACTTATTATTCCTGATATTGCAATTTACACAAATAAAATTAGCATGGAGCATAATTTAAAATCAAATCCTTTATCGAATCAGAAAGTTTAAAGAACTCTTAAGGTGTCTTGATAACATAAACAAACGTAATCAACAACTTGATGAACAGGGATTAAAATAATTGGAGTGTTTCAAACATTAGTACCGACTTGTTCTCAAATTGGCTAATTTTTTCAGGTTATGAAGAATACCCAACCTTACTGCACTTCTCTGCTAAATTCGGCTTGGAAAAATTGGCCCTCCAACTCTTGGATTGTCCAGGAGCTGACGTAGCCTGCGAAATCAAGAACATATACGACTTCACTCCTGCTGAGATTGCTGAGCAAAACAACCACTGCGAACTGGCTGCCTCTCTCAGAAACTATGTGGTATGTTGAGTTCTGTGAAGAATTAAGAATCCTTCATAACACCCAGTTTTCTTACAGAATATGAACGAGTTCAGCAATATGTACGCGAAACTGAAGGCTATATCTGCTCATCATCCAGATGACCAACACAATGCAGGTTAGACTCCAGAGAGAAGCATTAAGATCAGATGTAATATCGATATTTTTCAGGTGTTGAATACCTCGTGCCAAGAAACCATGAGGATTTCTACAAACTCTGTCCTGCCCCAAGACCTGTCAATTTAAAATTGTCTACACCACCAAACTCACCAAACACGAGTAGCGCAAGTGACCTCATGAGTTCCAGCGGTTACACACCCATGCATACCCCTACCATCAGAGGTAAGTAACTTTCTTCAAAGATAACAGAAGCTGCAATAACAAAAACAGAAGAAAAAGATCCTAAATTCCTGCCTACTTTCAGTTCAAGAACACCAAACGACTGGAGAAGATATCAAAACAACCAATCACGTCAACACTCTGCCGAAGACAAACTCTTCGAAACCTAAAAAGTACAACAGCGAGAAAGACTGCCATTCTATAACGAAACAAGCATCTTTACCGAACAATTTCGAAGTTCACGAGGACAAAGTACAAAAGGAACTGTTGGAGATCATAAACGACTTCAAGAACAACGTTCATTCCATATCTCAAGTCGAGAAGTTGGTGGAAGAGTGGAAAAACAGGAACGACGTGCAGAAATCTTTCAAGGAGAAACAGGAACAGCTCAAGGAGATGCGATTGAGGTGAGGAATTATTCAGTTTTGTCAGAAACTTGGAGATATCTTTGAAGTTTCTGCATTGTATGATATCGAAGCCATGTAGATAATCAGCTGGCTGTTTTTAGGTACGAGAAGATACAGCACGAGATGAAAGTTGCGCTGAAGAAGCCAAGTCCTTTCGACAGGATCAAGAAGCTTTTTTCCAGGAACAAATCTCGTGAAGATCAGGAACAACACGTGGTGTCCAAACCAACAATAACCTCTTCCACCAGCAATCTAAACATCAACGGTCAGTCCCAGAGGCCTGTCAGTAGCTTGAGCACCTCTAGTTCTTCTTCTTCTGGCCGCATGAGTACCATCAGTGGGTGCAGTCTGGGGGACAGTGGTACCCATTCAGACAATGAGGATAGGAAGGTAAAGATTGAAACTTAACAAGTAATGGATAAGTGTTATATTCTCGTTTTTTTCTTCTCTAGAACATAATGAGGATGCCTAGTGATGATGACTTCAGGAATGAGTTGAATAGGGCAGTGATGAATCTTCACTACACTCCTCTACCTGCTCCAAAACCAATCAAAAGTGTAAACCCTCATAAAACGAAGTTGACAACAACAATTGAGGTGAGTTTTGGTTTTGTCTTGGTCTTGGATCTGATTAAAACCTCGCAGTTAACTGAAAGAAGGTTTAGGCAAGATTTTGAAAGAATGGTGCCACAAAAGATCTTTTTTTCGAAAAAAGAAAAAAACGCAATATCACAGCCAAGAAAAAGCACGTTTTGAGTGAAGAAAAGAAGATTTACTGTCCAGTTTATCTGGAAAGACTGAGTTTTTTCTGTTGAGGCTTCACCCTCAACTATTTCATTATGTAGCTGACAATTTATTGTTCTTAATCAAAAAAATGTATAAATCCTGGCCTTTTAATCTGATAATCTGCAACATAGGGCAACTGGCTTTGGAATTTACGGTCGATTGGTCAACATTCATTGGCATCTCTGGGATGCCCTTATACACATCAACCTTCGGCCTCGACAAAAATAATCTGAACTCTCCAATTTTGTTACAGGAGAATATGTCCAGCCAACCAAAGACGGAGGCAGTAACGAATGATCAATATTACATTCAGTTTCCTCCCTCTGGTTTACCAGTGACAGGTGGGTTTATATTTCTCGATCTATTTATACCTCGTTTATATTTTTCGGTACAGTTTGTTCGAGTGTTTGGTACAAAACTTCACCAGATGTAGATGAACTAATGTAAAAAATTGATAATACCAAAACTCAGTTCATGAATAGCAAACCTCAGTGTCTATTATAATTCTTTTCGCCCCATTTGAGAACCTTTTACCATCAAAATTATTTAACAAAGTTAACATCTCTCGGAATACCAGTTTTTCATCTCAGATCTAGCTCAAGAGAGTCTTAAAAGCAATCTCAAAGGCTTGCAAGAGCTGATCTCCTTTGTAGTCGTAAAAAAGACCAATACAACTACTGAAAGGTCAACAAAAAAAAAACACTGGAAGAACATTTAGAGACTTGCTCTGGCAGAGTTATTAAAGATTGTCCCACCAGAAAACTGGAGCTACCACCATATGAGCTGGTTTAAAACACACATATATCGGAAGAGCTAAGGCTCTCGAGAGTTACTATAACAAACCCTGTTTTAACAACAAATACATATAATAACGAAATAAGCGAAAAAAAACTCTTAATTCAAATTTCCAACAAGGTTGATGACTATTTTGTTAACTCCCAACACTAATGTTTGTCCCTAGAACTATATTCTGGAGAACTAATCTTCCTTTGTATTCTTAATATTGAGTTGTAAGCCTTTGTTGCAGAAGTCCTCAATCATGCGATCTTAAAAATCAAAGAAGAGAAGGGCCCTGTGACCGTAAGAAACGACTACATGAACATATCTGCTAATCCTTGCTGCAGCAATGATTCATCATCTCACGAATATATGAATTTCAGAACGCCGACCAGTATAAAATGAAATTTGAAGCAAAAATACGTTTTAGTATTTCTTCTGTATATCTATGTGACTGTGAAAATTGTTTAGTACATAGTTTATTTATAACTCTTTTGATATAATTTATGTAATTTTATATATTTGTATTAATTGTATATTGTTTCTATAGTATTAAAGTCAATTTTTGATGATTTTCTTGTGTTACTGGATATTTTTAATTTAATGCTAAAGTAATAAACCAAGGTAGGTATGACAGAATGATGTCTATTTAAATATATCATGGGAGTTTGGCATAGAAAGCCCTTAAAAAACTTAATGTTCGAAGTGTTGTTGCTTTTCTCATAGTTAGGCATAAATTTTTTGAAAAGATTTGGCCCCTGACAAGTTAGAGCACGAGTTTTACGCAGGGGCTTTTCTTCTATCATTAAAAAAACTTTCTAATTGATTTTTGTTTCAGAAACTGGAAGAGAAATCATGAAAAATTTTCAGAAAAATACAAAATGAACAATTTTATCCTCACATGAATGAAGAATTTATAATGTGCGTTGAGAAAGTTTGAATTTAGGAAATTTTCCATTGGTATAGCGTTCCAAAAAGAGGTTTGTAAATATTTTAAAGGACAAAAAAAAGAAGAGAAGAGTTATTATTCTGTGGTGGATGAAATGTCACTCTGACAGTTTCTGTGGTACATTTGAACTACGCGTACGCGTACGTGACTGCTGTCGCATCGCATGTTTACTTGACAGACTCGAATCACGTTGTGTCTTTGTCTTGTGTCAGTGCAGTAGAAGTGTGCTAGAATGTTTAGTTAATATTCCGACAAATCTGAAATTAAAATGTTCACGATGATTTATTACATCGAACCTAACTTCAAATCGAATTAAGTCTTCGTTTTCATGCCATGGGAATATCATTCATGAGCATAACAATTTGAAATTTCGCTAGTTCGAAGCATTCCAAACCGTACCATTATTATCTAATATCCTGGTTGTTCAAACATGGTCAAGTTTTTCCAACAAACCACCACTTTTAACTACAGCTGGGACCAGGTTGCCCAAGGATTCTGGCGAAGGTATCCTAATCCCAACAGGTAATTAGATTCATGAATGTTATTGTGACTTGGTTTCAATTTAATATATTAATTTTTGTTACAGTAAACACGTTCTGACTGAAGACACTGTTGAAAGGAATGTCACTCCCGATGGACAATTGGTCACCAAACGCCTTTTGAGCAAAACAAATTCCATCCCAAAATGGGCAGAGAGATTTGTGCAAAAAGCCTTGGTCAACATTGTTGAAGAATCGATCGTTGATCCAAAAACGAGAACATTGACAACTTATACCAGGAACTTGGGATACACAAAAGTTTTGGTATGCTCTTTGATTCCTCCAATAAATATCTTCTAGTAAATCTGCTTGTAGTCTTCATTTTTGATATTTTTATCTTTTTGGTGTCAACAGCTTCTGTATGTTATGACACGATTTCTGACTAATTTACAATCTTCAAAATTTCCAAACATTTGCAGTCAGTAACAGAGAAAGTTGTCTACAAGGAAAGCACTGAAAATCCAGGGAAAACAGTTGTTTTGAGAACTGCTGTTTTCGATTCTCAAGTGACAGGATTCAGTAGAGCAATTTGCGCATTTGCAAATGAAAGATTCAAGAAGAATTGCAGCAAAATGGTGAGCTTCAATCTATTTTTATTCTATTTATTTCCATCAATTAAGATTTTTGTTATCGATAATATATTAATATACCCAATGTTTACTCCTCTAATGAATGGACTTTGATCTTCATTTGCATATTTTATTTAGAATTCATAAACAGAAAAGACCTTGGGAATTAATCAACAACATTTATTCGAATTGGATTCAATGTAATATTTATGCAATTTTTTTTTTTGTAGGTTAGCGGATTTGAGCATGTCCTGGCTGGTATGTTCCCCAACAACAATGCTCCAGTGATAACACCAGCTACAGTAACATCGAAACTAAAAGATGCAGCGAAAAATGCTTCAGAACTTGCCAAAGCAAAGGCAGCAGCCAAAGTTCCAATTTATGTAAAACTGCACTGAAAATTTCCAACTTTTCTACAATTTAATAAAGGGGCAACACTGAAAGATGGTTTAAATTCGAAAGGATGAATTGTTCAGTCCTTTATTTGAATTTATCGATGAAGAAATTTCACCTATAATTTTTTTCAACGGATAATAGTATTTTAAATCGGTGTTTCAATCTTTCAATGCCGTTTCTTTGATATTGCATTTTATCTTATAGGTTGATACCCAATTGTAGGGTGTTTGTGTAGACAGAAAGTGCCATAAAACTTGTAACCTTTGTTAGAGTCAGCGATGTATTAAATTTTTTCGAAATTAATTTTATTGCAGTGGGGATCATCATTGGAATAAATAATTCAATTATGACATGGTGTCCAGTTTTTTTAAACACAAATTTTTCATCTTGTAGGAGTTTTGAGTAATTTCGAAATATAATTGAAATTGGAAACTGAAGTGTTCTCAATTGGGTTATTTTATATTTTTATAGAAACTTATTCCCTATTTCGAGGAAGAGTTTTTCTTTCATGTTGAATTTTTTTCAGATAGAAGTATATTTGAGAATGTTTTTGTAAATAGATGAGATTGATTATTACATAATTTTATTAAAATGTAGTTCACATTTAGACTTTCATTCTACAAGATTACAGCAAGAAAATGTTTAAAAATGCAATGTTTTATTCTTCAATTTCCAATTAGTTCGAGAATTATCGCAACGTTATTCTTCAAGTATGAATAAAAACTATAAAAAAAGGGTTAAAGTAATAAGAAACAAGAGAATTATCTATTTGATTGGATAAAGTTTTTAATTCAATAAATTACATCTTCGTATGATTCTATGTACAAAATAAACCTCGTGTGAATTACAAAAAAATCAAGAGAAGTTGAAAACCTTAGAAAGTGGGGAAGACAACATTAACCCTATAGAAAATGGGAAAATTTCCTAATCGTCTTTTTCCTTTTCTGCAAGTTTGGACTTGACCATGTCTCTAAGTTGACCCAGTATGAGGTTCTCTCTCTTCTGCCTTTCTTCCTTGCTGAACATGGCCAGAGCCCTCTTTTCATCGGCAGAATAAATCTGGTTTTCTTTTCTGATACGAACAGCCTCCATTCTTCTATGTCTGGATCCAGACATGACATAACCTACTGATTCGAATTGCTCGATTTCGTCTGAAGTCAGACCGATTTCACCTCTTCTAGGTATACGTTTCCCTTCGGCTACATAAGCAGCCATTGCAGCACCTTCACCCGGAAGTAAAGCTTTACCCATTTCCCTGTGAGTTAAAGTCGTGTGTGGTTTCAGCTCTGGTCCTATCGGAACTTCTTCTGTATCTGATGATACCGAACCTGATAACATTTTTGATATTTTAAATATATTACAGATATGTTAATAACGTTTTACTTACATGTTTTTTCCACCCAAACCTCTTCCTCACTTGACGAACCACTTTCACTGCTCGAAACTCGTTTTTTCTTCTTCTTCTTTTCTTTTTTTAGTTTTTTCTTTTCTTTCTTCGACTTTTTATCTTTCTTCTTTTTCTTATCTTTCTTGTGTTTTACAGGTTTCTCGTCTTTCGGTTCCTCCTCATCTGTTTCACTGGAAATACCAAAAGAGGTAAGTAATTCAACGTAAACAAAAAAATTCTTACCTTTCTCTAAGCGGTGATTTATCCCAGATGAAAGGACAGTCTCTCACCCCCAAAAGTTCTCTCTCCCGTCTTCTTCCCTCCAGATATTCCTCCAATCGAGAACTATCGAAATGTCTTCTTGAATCATAATCTGACTTGAATCCTGCTGGTCCTTTCCCCTGATATTTATGCGATCTGCTTCTGGATCTTGACCTTTTTCTTTGCCTGCTGTTGGAACTTGATCTGTGTCTTCGTCTACTTGGAGATCTCGACCTTTTGTGCCTTCTGCTTGGCGATAACATAATTTCTTCTTGTAACTTTTATTTTGACAAGAACATGTGAGGTTAGGAACCAACAACGAGCACAGAGTTCCACCTCTTCTGTGGTTTCAACGAGTACATATGAACTATTGCGTAATGGGAACTGCAGAGCTGCATAATCATCTAATTTCTTCTTCTTTTTTTCAAATTAACGTCGTCTGTCAAAATAATGATACGAAAAACAATTCTGCCAACGAACATTTTCAAATGCGAGTAAACGCACTATTAATTCATAAATGTTATAAACGACGCTTCAATTCTTCAAAAAAACAAAAGACACACCTTGAAAGGATGTTCTCTCGACGGAAACTGAATTTGAATTTTTGATTCTTTGAAAATTGTGCATTTGACTTTTCCCTGGTCGCAATAAATCAAGAATTGAAAATTGACTATAAAAAATTATGTGAAATTTGAATTTGTAACGGAAAAAAAATTCAGGAAATAAACGTATAGCATAAAAATCAGAGGATACCAAAGAATTAAATATTAACTATAAGAGATTGAGTGAAATTTGAATTTGTAACTAAGAAAAAATTTATTCTCTCTAGTGGAAGAAAATGTGAACATTTTGTGTGAAATCTACTTAATATTAAATTTTGAGAATGGAATATTCACCTTCTATGATGAATATAAATAATTCGAAATGTAACAAAAAAAAATTAACACAGGCTCCAGAAAAAATGCATCTAGATCGAAATCAGAGATAAATTATATGTTTAGTGTATAAAAACATAAGTTAAATTAAAATTTGTATTTCGATTTTGAGCTATTGATCGGTCAGGAACATAAAACGATCTCTTAATCTATGGATGACTAATAAAATTTCAAGACATCTGGGATTTATGTAACTCTAATTCCTCGCGATGACCTAGGACTATTTATCTTTGTTTTCGAAAATTTGTCAGCACCTGGAAACGTTTTATTATTTTAAGAGAAGTTCGCGTTGCTCTTACATAGTTTGCCTTTTCTGTTTTTGAAGAATTGTGTGTTATTTTGAAGAATTGATGTGTCTTGTGATTTAGAGTGTTTATTGTGAAACGCCAAAAGAAAAAGACCTTTGGATATTGCAACGAAAACGTGAGTTATCTTTTCATTTCTCTCATCAACCTTGGGCCTAGTTCAAAAATTATTTCTAAACCAGCTTACGAATGCTTCTTAATGTTTATAGAGGGCGCAACCCTATTTATTTTGTGGGGTATTATTGAAACAAAATTACGTTTGTTAATTGAAATATAACTTCACGTCCACTAGGTAAAACGTAAAACTGAAGGTTTGACTGCAACTTCGAAGAAATCAGTAAAACAAAATGGAAAATAAAATTTTATTCGAATGGTTCACTTCAGCAACATCGAAAATTCTATTAATGTTCGAGAAACATAAGAAATTCCATAATTTGTGTGATGCTTTGATCCAGGCGAAGCTTAGAACTTGATTTTCGAAAGCTTTTAATCATTATTCCAATATAAATTTCACTGCACAAATCAATATTTAAAATCAACTCAAAAAGCTGCTGTAGTGAAAAGTTATTCAAAGAAGCCAAAATTTTAACCCATCATGGGATAATGTTTGTGTTCGGTAAGAATCTTTTAACTACAGCATTTACAGTGATGAATTAATTTATATTACCAAAAGTGAATATTCCTCACTTTTTTCAGCTTATCAATGTAAAAAAATATATCCTATTCCTATGCTACAGAAAATTTCAAGCTATAAAAATAAGCATTGGGAACAATTTCTGCTTTGATTATTCATAGCAATTCGGTTTTATATAACACTTGGAATGATTTGTAAATGCAAATGTAAAAATCAGAATAAAAGATTCGGAATTAACGATTAATAAATAACACAAATATAAAATAAGTCTAAGTTCAACTAATACGATTATCACATTTTAATACAAAATATACAAAAAGGAAACTAAAATATATAAACTATACACTGATAAAAAACCGAAAGGTCGAACTTAATTTGTATTGCTTTGTAGTTTTTTCACCAATTCCTCAAGTTCCCTTATTTTTCTTTCTTTCTGCGCCATCATCTTCTTCATTTTTCTTAATTCCTCAGATTGTTGTTTATAAGCAACCTTCAAATCATTCTCTGCGTTCATGTTATCCCCGTTTGTCACTTCTACGTGTCCGAATATTTGCTGTAACTCTTGGAATTTTGTTGTTTGGTTGGTGTTTGTTTTGAGGTTTTTCTCGTTGATCAAATCTTTCGGTCTGTAGTCGGGGATTGTTTCGGTTGAGAGAAATGCGAACTTTTTCTTATTGTTGTTCATTGCAGGTGGTTCGATGACTGTTGATGTGAATTTCTGTTTTTTGGGCATCTGGATCTGAATGTTGTCGCCTGTGAAAACAGATTATCAATGGTTTTTTTGTGTCAATCGTTTATGGTTCACAAAATCGAGAATAAACAATTTTGTTTAATAAGGTTATGTATACTGCTCCACAAGAGTTCTCCGAGAAAATCGCTGTAAAATCATTTAAAACTCAATAACAACTTGAATCGATCCAATAAAAATCAGTATGAGACATTTCGTCAATCTGGTCGCCTTTTTCTGAAGTTTGGTTTTTTGCATATTCTTCATGAATGTTCTTATTTTGAAATTGAGTGAGTTTATCAACGGCTTCGATTTGAAACGAATTTTCTGAAAATGCCAAGACGTAAATTAACAAATGCTGAGGCTAATAGGGCTATCGGAATGCTACAGGGTGGCCTAACTCAGGTTGTTGTAGCGGAAAGGCTCCAAGTCAGCCAAAGGGTGATATTTCAACTTTGGAATAGGTTCAGGGAGACAGATTCCGTGTTGAGGGAACATGGCATTGACAATGTTTCGCTAAATTTTCACGCTGCAATTGGTAAAACTCTTCAATTTCTAGACGATAACGCTAGACCGCACCGTGCAGCCATAGTTGAGAATGCGCGCGAGGAGCTTGGTATTCCACATTTACCAATACCTCCGCACTTACCAGATTTAAATTGCATAGAACATGCATGGGATATGCTCCAAAGAAGATAAGATAATCATCAATCTACCCCAGATTCCTTAAATGATCTGAGAGAGCTTCTGCCCCATTTATGGAACTAAATTCCTCAAAAAATGTTCAACAACCTCGTGTGTAGTATGCAAAGATATGTCAAGCTGTTTTTGATGCCCGTAGAGGCCATACATTCCATTGATAGTCTTAAAATGCTTGAATTATCTGGGAATAAAACCTACATGCTAGAATTAATTTTATTTCCTGCAACTTGAAATCATATAAATATGAATTTTCATCACAAAATCTCATTTAAACTTTTTTTTTGTAATTAAAGTCAATATCCCTAACTCATATGGAGCAGTTTACTTTCTAATGGATGTTTCAGTAATTTATGACCTCTGTTTGGTTCCTGAAGATCAAAAGCTCCAGCATCCAAACTGTAAATGATTGGCGTTCATGGATAAATTCAATACTGACCTGTCTTCATAGATACCAGAATAGGCATGGCATTGCAACCTCTGATCCATTCCTGGGCTGTTAGAGCAGGTTTAGAGGAAGCAGTGTTAGGATAAATGTCATCATGAAATTGGTCACTTTTTCGTGGAACAATCATGCTAATTGGTTCGCATATGCCTTTTGTGGCATGTAACTTGTAGAAGCGGAATATCTCGCATATATTAGTGTTGACACCTCTTTTTGGCATAACTCCTAAACCTCTCTACAATATAAGAAGAATTAAATTTGGTACATGGTCAAGAATTGTTAGAAAATTACCTGTGGAAATCCAGAGAGATACTGATTTAAGAAATGCACGTAGGGATACTCTTCTGTGACTTCATAGTACCTGATATTTCCATCTCCTCTGCCTGCTAAGAAGACAACATTCGTGTCATAGTCATAGAACGGAAATACCACTCCTGAAGAACTGTCAACAGTGTCTGAGTACAGTTCTTTAGAGAGGTCGTTTTGGTCCCAAACGGCGTACTGCCTGTCAGAATGTCTGGAGAATCCAGTGGTGAGGAGACGTCCAGTGGTGCCTAAGAAGGTGACCTTGCTGGCCTTTGAACCCATATGGCAGAAGCCGATGGACTTGATGATACCTGACCTAGGCTCTATTATCCTCAACTGCTTGTCTTTGCAGGTTGTAGCGATGAGACTGCCATCTCTGTTGATCGCTAGAGAGTAGATGACGTCTGGGTGGCAGTCTATTACGTTTATTGCTTCTCCTTTTTCGATATTCCACACAATTATCTAGAATATAAGCACATAGGATCAAATGGTTTGGCAATATTAACAAAGCTAAGCTTAATTCTTCTTTTTTCATCAACTGGAAGGAGTTTGTCGGTCTCTACCTACCATATGGTCAAATCCAACGCTGAATAGGACATTTTCTGCCGTGGGGTGCCATTCGATGTATGACACTCGTCTCTTGTGTCCTTGGAGCTCCACCAGCCAATCTGTCAAGTGGTAAGCTAGTCCAGCATCTGGAATGTGCCACAGTTTGATCTGGAAAAGATTGATCCTTTGAAGGAAGTTTTTCGGAAGTTCTCGTAATATTAAAGATGAAATTCTCTTCATTATCAACGAATCTCTCGTCTAAACAATGAGATGAATTAAAGAATGGGCAATTGTTACGGTATAACATGTTTTAATTATATATAAGAGGATACGATCTAGGAAATGACTACTACGAATGTTTTATGTTAATGGGAAGAATGAAATTATGGTCGATCTTTACGAAGCACATTTTGCCGATCGTTGATTTTATTTCATAATTATTACTTCAGTGGTTCGAACGTCATATTTCGAGATAATGAGTTGAATTTCTCTTCAGATTGCAATGATACAAGAACTATCTCTATTGTTACTGAAATGGTGGATATTTCGTACCTAGTTATTTAAAATTTTCACGACTTCAGTCTCTTTTGAATGTTGCCAAGACTTCTTATATCTCAGCTGTTATCAAAGATAGAGACATGCGGTTTTCTATTTTATACAGGGAGAAATATGTAATAACATCTCAAAAAATGAAAATTTTTGTTTTCGCCCTGTATGTTTATGGTTTTAAAAGTTTCACAGAAAAGTGATACAGAATCGCAAAAACTGCATGTCCCCATCTTCAATAGCTGAGATACAGTTCTGTCTCAACTAAAATGGGACACAGTGTACAATGTCTACCGAAAACATGATGGCTTTGTTGTCATAATTTGTCCAAAATTTCATTTGTTAATCGGAACGATTCATTTTCATGCTTCACGTATATGGTGACAACGTAAATCCACTCCAAATTAAAAAAAAAATGGTATGAGTATTGTAAACTTACGGTACAGTCATCTGAAGCTGATGCGATGACATTATCGTTGAAGGGGTTCCATTTTATATCCAAAACGGGACCTTTGTGTCCCGTAACTTTGCTGGCGTTAAAATCCAACCTGCCAGTCTGAAAAATCACATCGATTATGAAAAAAAAATCGATCGTATAATAATTGAGGTCAAGATTATTGTAGCATTAATGTAGCAAAAGAGGTGAGTGTAGGGTGTGTATAAACAATATAAATTCAACAGATTCTCTAGAGTATTCTAGAAACTCATAAAAGACGTTTGAACTTTTTCCTGAAAACGAAGGAGGATTAAAAAAAAGGGTGGTTGGCTTGCTAAGGGAAAAATTCTCCAATTTACTCACACAGTCGATGGGGATGACTACAAAAGCTCCTCCACCAGCCACTTCTGTCACTATTGCGATAAATTTCGGATTAACGGCACAAAATTGAGAATCATGTGCATTTTTCGTAACGTTAACGTTGTCGTAACATTTGTCCCTTTTTGCAGGTTCCCCATACACATGTCTGAACTTAGAACTCCTCACTCCTCTGAACCAAACCTGAAAAAAATCAGATCAACTTTCAATTTTGAATACCTCTTTACTCCGAACACATGCTAATATGTTTAATTTCTGAATACTCTTCGTTTAATTGTTTTCGAATACAATCTTGATATCAATGACAACATATACGTTTATGAATTCAATGCATTGAAGCTCTATTAATCTACTGTTCGGTAATCCGAACACGCCCCTTGCTCTAATTGTCCGGATTAAAGAGGTTGTTGTATTTCAAAGGATGAAACGTGAGAGAGGAACACCCTTCTGGAAAATTGTTTACAGCACGCTGTTTATAGGTTGAAATATCGTTTGATCTCAATATCATGTAGGTATGTGGTTTACTAATTCAAATTTACTGAAGCATAAACTTCGACAGACATCAAACAGATGCTACTCGACAGTTATTTGAACAGTATCAAGACAAATAGGAGAAAGTGTAACCTTTTATTTAATTTTGCTCATAGAGTAGATATCAATCAGTTTTACGATGATAAATTATAGGTAAACTGTGCTTCGAACTGCATTCTGAAAAGCAAAAAATAAATCGGTCTATTAAGGTGTTAGTTGCGAGAGAAATGATATTTAGTGGCGATGTGATTTATTGGAAAAGTTTCAATTTATTGGCGACATTAACGTAGCCAGTTGTTGCAGAAAAAAGGAGAAAGTTATATTTTTATCACCGGACATTGTTCCAGATAAAGATGTCACTTGAGCTCAAAGGACTAGCGATATTTAGATAGTAGCTATTCTTGTTTCGATGGTCGCTAAATTCATGATTAATTTGATCGACTTTTAAGTAATCTATTCAGAAGAACTTTTGGATTTCGCCTTCCCAAACGGTCAAACAAGCATCCAAGGTGTCCAATTTTTTTTCTCAAAGGATGCCGGAGGTTCATTATGAAAAATAACAAACCAAACGTTTCCTTAATTGGCGGTAACTTTCAATTTCACTGGAAGATATAAACACCGCACCAATTAATCGACTGCCGCATCCATCAAACCTCTTTTTAATAGGACCTGAAAGCGATCTTCGGAGAAAATGGTCAATTAATCCAATGGAATCGCGATCTTCCACACCAATATAAATAAAATCGTCGATAACTTTTACTCACAAACTTTCTATACGTACCTAAACAGACATCCTAAGAGAAAAAACTGGATCAAGTAATCTGAAAAATATTCATCCAGGGGAAACTGAATTCAATAAATAATTTTGAGTTTTAAAACCTGTTTGAATGAGGATTCTTCTTTGAAAATCTATGTATATAGCCAAAATGTCAATCCAATAAATATTCTGTAACGTATTCGATCGCTCTGATAGAAAACATTCAAAAATGAAAATAATAAACTCGTTAACAAAGAATGATGCACTGGAAGGATAAATACTGAGATAATGAAGGATTTAATGAGTACCTAACCTAATGTAAAGATAAGTATGATCAGGGATCACTCCGGATGAACTGTAAAAAACGAGATCTGTAAATCAAAGGTGGATTTGAGGAAGCAGATTGCATTTTATCAAAAGTCAACAACCTTCAATCTACGATAGAAAGTTGCTTTCTGTGGAAGCATAAATTCGCTTAATTCTTCAAACTTTTTTCATTGTTTCTTTCAGTCATGGTCATTAACATGACAATGAGGCTCAACTGGGGGGTCATATATGGGTTTGAAGCGATCTTTATCGGGCTTTTAATTTGAAAAATGTGCTCCTCTTCTAGTATATCTTTTTCGTTTTTGAATTTTTGATTGTGGATTATGTTATGAGTGCTTCCAGTTATTTATAATGACTTCAATTTTCGTCTTCCTACCACGAAAAAGAGAAGTTGCTCATTGAAACCGGTCGACAGATATTGGTAATGCTTCTGATGTTAATTATGGCAATATAGGAAATGAATTCATGTTATGAAACCTTGTGGTACATATTGCTAAATGAGTTATATATTATTAACGCTAACCGTGTTGAGAAACAAGAATGCATCTCGACATGTACAGCAATGAATATTAATAATTATGGATTAATGCCGATAATTTTCTGTTGCTGTTCCATTCCATGTTGGGTTCTCAAAAATGTCTTTTTTATAGTGCGATTTGTTTTTGGATCTTTACCCAGAAAATCCATATATTTTGCAATTGACATTGATCTCTCGAAATGGTGAGATAAAATGATCAAAAATAGGGTAATTTTTATACAATTGAAACTGATGACTATATATTCCTCTGATAATGAATAAATTAATTGCAGAATATGCAACTATTATTAGAATCATATTAAAAATTAGTTACTTGTATTTTTTCTTAAACGATTTCGAAGGTACCTTTACATTATATTACCCTTTATGCTTGATGAACTAACAGACAATTTTTGTGGTAATGATTCTTGTCGATCTTTTAAAATGTTCCAAACGAAAAAGTTCCAAATTAGCAGTACAGCCAACTGTTACTATGACGAATTAGCATAACCAACTTCCTAATGATTTGAAATCAGGCGATACAATCTGCATAATACAGCCGATAACTGACAAGCAGATAACAAAACCATTTCTCTATTTGAACAACCTGGGAATTTTTAGTGTTGCCGAGAAAACCTTATCTACGCCCTATTATCAAGTTTTTGCATCACCCTTAATGATAAGGGACATTATATTGAATTCACATTCTTTTAACAAACTATCTCTGGATTTCTCGAGTTTTGAACATATATTAACGTTCTTAAAAGTATGAATGTAATCAATAAATATCATAGCGATTGAAGAAAAGGAACTAAATATGAATAATTATTAAAATTATCACAAAAATTATTCTCAGTGATGGGGGTGCGCTTGGCAACAACATATTTTTACGTCTCCGTGGAATTTTTCAGAAGATCGTAAATCATGGATGAATTTAAACAAGAAGTTACTAAAATGATAATTCTTAAACTAAGAGAAATAATCTTACCTGTGAATTTGTCATTCTCCGATCGATACTTCAGCTATAAAATCACAAACACAAAGTATTTTTGCAACATGCACCAGCTTAGAAGGACTGAAAGGAAAAATAAAATAGAAAAAAAAAATAAAAAAAAAATTGAAGTAGCGAATAAAAGAGGTGCATGAAAGAACTGAACACTCAAAACAAGGTGAGGTCACGATTGGTTCATTGATCCACAGAAAAGCATACAAATTTTTCACACTCTTTATTCGCACTTCGCACTACAAAAAAAAATTGAACAAAAGAAATACATCACTAACTTCAGCGCCTATTAACTACACGAACACCAGAGGTACTAAATTGAAAAGTGAAAACTGAGTATACCGTTTGCGATCTTTGGTGGGTTATCAAAGAATCAGATCATTTCGGATAAGAGAACTACCACTCTTTCTCTATTCCTCTGCTTTCAAATAGAAATTATAGGATTCAATGCTCGGCAGTGCTCGATTTACAATATCAGCAATTGTATGTTGGATCAATTGAATCAGTCGCTTTTATTATCTCTCATCCGATCGTTTATTTTGATCCTGAATTATTGATGAATGATCAGAAACCTATTATCCTCGGAATCAATAAAAAAAATTCATTCACTTTTTTAATTTTAATTTATTTTACCACGAAAATTGTTTTGCACTTAAAAATATTCAAGATATGTTCTTTACCTTTTGACTGGGAGAGCACAAAATCACAAGTTTTAGGGCGTTATATACCTTGCCGAATTCACTTCACTCTATCGACTGGTACCTTTACTAGTGTAGACAACTTGAAAATGGTCCTCTATACTAACAAACAACCCTGTATAATCTGTATGCCTTCCATTGTTACATTCGGCCGTAGGGGATATTTAGAGATAGTTGAAAACTAATATTATTCCACTTAGGAATTACTCTTCTTATCTCATTTTTTGTTTAAATGGCTCAAATTTGGTTTAAACTCATTTTATGCTTTTTGATATTAACACAATATGATCTGTCGTAAAATTTAGAAATTGAGATATTTTGAATTACTTTTTTTGAGTACACTGCCATTGCGTATGCGAAAGTTTCACAAGAAACTTGTACACCGATACTGTACTCAATTCAGTTACCTACACGAGTTCAACGATTATGTACTGAAAACTCAACCTACCTGAATTCAAACCGAACAAATTTTCAAACAACCGTGACGAGAGATAAAATCGTTCAAGGAAATGTATTCAAATATGCGCTGAACAAGAAATACCGTTCAATTTGAAAAAAACTCGAACATTCTGCGATATAGGCAGGTGAACTTTTTAATCCTTCAAAGATCGACCTGTTTCTTGCTTAATTAATATCAGAAAGCATGCATTTAATTAGTTTCTTATTGCTTGAATTTAAAATGAAGCTGGACCTTTTCAAATAAAGTGGGTAATGAAACAAATTTTTAATATTAGTAATTAGACTATAATTTGGAAATATACAAGGGTTAATCTGCTATTAAATTCCATCGTAATGTTCCAAGTGTTTACATCAGTTTTAACAAGGACGTGGAGGCTTATATTCCAGTAATTCAATCGGAAGTATGCGAGCTTTGATAAAGGATTTAAACACCAAATGAAATAAAATGTGAGGGAATACAAAATTTATTATATTCAACATTTCCATATCATGGAAAACTCTTTTAAGAGTAAAAATGTCAATCTTTCCTCATTTTCAGTTGGGACTGATGGAGAACATACTCATTTTTTTTCAATAATGAGGGTACAAATTTTGATAACTCTTTTTTGTCGAAAAGTTAATTAATTCAGAGTTAGTTGATCAACTAATGTCATTCTTTTTTTATTTCAGTTCTGTCCAAATCTGACGAAGGTGAGCTTTTACATTTTATATAAGGCACTTAATTAATGTTTCTTCCAGTATATGTCTCGTATGTCTGCAACAAATAAATATTCCGATGTTCTATTAATTCGGTGATTCACGTTTGAAAACTACGTGAACCGTAAATGCTATAGTGAGCATCAGACCGAGTCTGAATTATTATGAAAAACTGTAGATATGCCCAAACTCAGTTGTTATGCAACGTTTTGCTGGTTTGTACAGATGTTGGAAATCATTTCGATGCGTAATTTCATGAATTATTCTTTCGATTTGGGAAACACGAGAGTCCAAGCATCGCCTTCTGTGGAACACCGTCATAAATCATTTTTCACACAGGAAAAAATTTGAGTTTTTTTTTGGAGATTTGAAAGAATTTTATAAATGTGCAGCTGCCTTCGTTTCTTAAAGAATTCTCTGCTATGGTATTCATACTTCAGAGGTATGAACTTCTTAGGATAATATTTCAAAGGGGGATCAAACGGTATCTTTCTATTGTTCGCAACTTTTATGTAGAAGGTTTAGCAGCTGCTTAGACCTTAAAAACTATCACTTTCAACAGGTAATCCATCGTTTGAGTAAAACCTCTTTTCTGAAGAAGTGTTGTCTGATTTTCAACAAGAAACATTTTCAAATTGGCAATAAAAGACTCCATCGTCGTAATTTTGAAAATTACCATTCAGAAAATCTGGAAACAATTTCAATGTTTGCTATTGTAACATTTTCGTTCTTTAGTGTAATTCTTGTTCCAATTGGACATTCTTCTTTTTTCGCATCTTTCAGATTGAAGATGAAACACACATTTCTTGACTAAAAAACGCTGATAGTTGCATCATTATGTTTGCACACCACACATCTAAGGCTATCTCAACTTGTTGACAACTTATCGATCCGACCCGAAGGACCAAAACTATGTGTCAAAATGCATGCAACACCTCTTAAATTCATATTTACCCTAGACGTTGGCCTAGTGCAGGATCTTTTATCGATAGTGTTGAACTTGTCACTGTTAACTGAAACCGTGTTGTTTAATTTGGGCGATGAGTTTACATCACTGTCACAAATCATAGCTGGCATCGACGAATGCCGACTCTGATGATGCCCTAGGCGGTACAAAACAACGCGCGAGTTAGGACTCCTCTGCGGAGGCAGATATTTCACATCTGGTTGAATGAACTTTAGAAAAATAAATCATACGCAGTTTACGTGAAACTCTGTCATGTCGTCAGGATGCTGTAAATTGGACTGCAAGCTTTCATCGCGTCAAGTTATGTCAAATATGACGTTTGTACGCATGAGACCTAACCTAACCTAACCGCAAATGGCGATCAATATCGAAAAGGAAGTTAAAAACAACTTGAAAAGTTGAACCATTTAAATGAGATGAAATTGAACTTATAGATCGAGGAATTTTCAATTTTTTGTTTCAAATATGTTTTGTATTACAGAAACCTGGTAACTGATGGTGTATCCGTCATACTCAAATGTAAGATGGCGCCTCAAGATCTGAAAATCTAAATTATGTATGATCATGTTTTAGTGTTAATCTGTTAATCATGAAAGAGGCTTACGGATTCACGAAAGTACTGTGCTTTTTTTACTTACAACAAAAAGAAGGAATCAAAAATAGATTAAACAATGAGCTATAAAACTGAATAGTTTGTACAGCGACATCTTACGGATAATGGAGTGAAGCTTTCCAATAATTTAATATCTTAATATTTGCATCAGTGAACTTCGAGATTTTCAGAGTATTTTTTAAACGTGTGAAATCATCAATGTAAGCAGTTGATGAATGGGAAGATCTATTCATTATATTATCTTCTTTTTCTTCTTTATTCATAGAGAAGCAGATTTGATAAATTCCTTAAAAAAATGTTCAATACAATTTGGATCACTTTGACGGTCGCTTTATTCTTTTCTATAGATCTCAGAAATAATGTAAAGAAAACACAGACGCAAATAACTATAATTTATTGATAAAGTTATATTTCAAAACCCCCCACAATAATCAACACTTAATTTCCTTAACTGAATACACAATTTTTTAACGCTATGTTATAAAAATATCACAATTTGGGTTATTATATTCTGAATTTGATTTTCCTCACTACTTATATCTCTGTTCTTTATTCGACAATTGTTTTATTCGAATCAATTCCTGATGTATAGTTGAAAAATTTTGGCAGGAACTCTATTTTTATTCATTCAAATTGGAAGAAAAATTTTCAGAGAGAGTGAAATGAAAGAAATTCGCAAAATAATTAAATTGACAATCGAATTGGTAGTTATGTCTACCAGAACTTCCAGAGATAAGAGGTATACATATACTTATAACTAGTACAAAATATGCGATGTATTGAAGCCACAACAATTCCCTGACTATAGTTATAAAAATACTTGAACACTCATTTTTCTAATTTCGTTTATAATGTTTCATTCATACTCGACATTTAAATTTATGAGTTCATCTTTCATTTCTTCAGATATTATATTATACGTATATATTTTCTCTCAAACAACATACGAAACAAAATTTCTCCATATAATTTAAACAGTTATCAACAGATTTCAAGAAACGTCAGTTTGTTAAAGTAAAAACCAATGTTAGGTTTAAATTGCCATAATTTTACACGGATGAACTTTCGTTACACTTCTGCTGTCATATCTCCGTAATTTTCATTCACCCCATTGTCATTTCCTATCCACCTTGTCCTTTTTTTGTACCTATATTCTTTTTTCGAATCGACTTTTACTTTAGACACCATAGTTCCTTGTCGACACAAGAGAGGACTCTCCCCGTTTGAAACGCACTGGTGCATGTGATCTTCTTTGGGTCTCTTATTCCTCCTCAGCGTAGTGTCCATTGCTATAAAAGAGATAATTTAACATATAAGGCAAGTAAGGATATAAATCATACAGCAAAAAAATTCGAAGAAAAAAAAATACGATTATAAAAACCTAGAAATGGCTAAGAAATTATACCTACCAGAGTGATAAGAATGAGAGTTTTTCCTCAGGATATTATTGGATTTTCCACTCATTTCATCGGTGACATGATAGCAACCCCAACCACAAACTGCCATCTTGTAATATCTCCGGAATCTACGAAAAAACCCTTTAGTTTAATGCCGATCTTTATTCATTGGTTACTACCTTTCATTCATGAAGTAGTAGATGAGAGGATTCACCATAGCTGTTGACATAGCCAGCCAGTAGAAGGCCAAATAAACGTGCTGCGTGTATTTGCTGAAGATCACGTTTGTATCGTAGTAAACGTACAAGAAGTAACTGTGGTAAGGCAGCCAGCATATACCGAAGAGGGACACTATTAGTATGAACATTTTGACCACCTGAAAAATAAAATTTTTCTGTTAGAGAAATTTCAAGGAAGAAGTGAAAATATCACACATAAAAGAGCACATGTGAACTTCAGAAGAACTCAGTAGAGTTAGGCTCAATTCAGAAGAAACAATTCCAGAGCAGAGTAGTTATTTCATGAGCACCCCATAAAATAACAGATGGTTTCGAAGAATATTACTTCTAGTTTACAACTTTGGACATAAATTATCCAAATGGGTTCAAAATTTATTCTAACTGCTGCATATGGAAATATTATAAGTTGTAATTATTGAGGTACAATCCTTAACTGCTTGAATTAGGAACTTATATCTCATCCAAGTGTTGAGACATCGTGTGCGAGCCATAGAAGACGATATTATTCGCTCTAGGGGATTGATCGTGGGAGAATATTGAAAACTAAGTACTTGGAACTTGAGGAATCGTGCAAAGCATATATATATTGTAGTTTCCGAAGTTTACATTCGATAAACATTGGAAAAGTTTCAAAACAGCAAATAGACTCTGAAATATTCATCGAATATCCTCCACAAAAAAGCAGCTTACTGAATGAAACGAAGACTATGCAAAGCTCATCATCCAAAACCATGCTCCTGTTTCAAAATGTTGAATTGAGATTCCGAGCACCCAACCGTGTGAGCTACAAGGAGCAACGTTAATTTTTCCCTGAATAAATATATCCTGAACTCCGCTATTAAATTAACTTCGTAGTTTAAACCGAGAGGAGGTACTTTAATGCATTGGAATCAACACTGGAAAGATTTAGAGCAACGAACTATGTCTCAGAAACAAGATTGAACGTGTTGAAGTGTGGGAAGATAATTCCATATACTTGTATAGTGGTCTGAGGAGTTCGATGCTTGGAAACCTGGAAAGTTTATAATTGGATGGGCATTCATCAGATGTTGGAAGGGTATGGATTATTTTACATTCTTTGGAAACTGCATCAGGTATTGAGAGCAAATCTGCTAATACGGCTGAAAATAGCTGTGTAGGTTCCTTATAATCTCGATATTTTCCTCCCACAGGACTCTGTCCTATGAAATATCATCTTCGAAATTACTGGAGCAACTGAACATTAGCTACGCCATCTTGGTTTCACGTTCTTTGAAATTATAACCAGGGATTGAATTCTATAGACAATCTGAAGATGTTTTATTCGAATATGTGTTGTATAATGATTAAACCTCTTCGAGAACTGTACAAGGTACATAAATTCCTCATCTCGTAGGGATTAGAAAAATTTCCTGAAGTACCTACGTAGAATTATTTTGTTTTAAGGACATTTTTCGAGGTATATTCAAGGCTTAAACGAGCAACCTCTTGAGAGGGGTTGATTCAACCCCTAATACCCTGTATAATCTCTTGACTCTTCAAGATCTTTTTATCTCTGCATAGTTTTCCTTGAATTAAGTCTATACTTCGTCCAGATATTCGTATTCGTAGTTGCATGCATGAAAGCACTAATATTACTCTAAATTACCTTTCTTTTTGATCTTATAGAATCAATATGTCGTTGTGTCATCTCTCCTATTGATGCTGAACCCCATAGCACCTTTCCCATCATGGTGTAACAAAAAGTCATTAGAATGAAAGGTACCACGTATGTTAGAATAAGGAACAACATCTGGTATCTGGGAAAAGAAAAATTCTTTGGTGAAAATCAACATAAAAATGAAAGTTCAACGAAATTTCCGAATGAAAGAATTCATTTAAACATAAAAAATGTGATATTCTGATGAAATGCAAGAAAAAAGAAAAAATAAATTTGTTACAGTTCGTTCGAATTCTGATGCAGTTTCTCAACTGACAGGAAATAACTTGCCTTAATATAAAGGGTATCCCAAGTTGCTTGGTTTTGGATGTTTCTGATTCTCAATTTTCTTGAAAATACCAGTAGTGTAAACCGTTTCACGATATTTTCATTCGTTTTGAAGATATAACACAATTTAGAAATTTTTTAGATTTAGAAGATGTGCCATAAATTTTTCATTTTCGAAAATATCTGAAAAAGATAAGAACTTTCAACAAGCAAATTTTCACTGGGAATTAGAAATTATTTAAATTTTTTTCATTTGAAATTTTCTTATGATAAAAATGAAAAAATTGCGTTCGTATTTGAAAAAAATACGTATTTTTTCCACGAGAAAATTCTGGAAAATTTTAATCGTTTTCAGATATTTTCGTAAATGAAAAAGTTATGGCACATCTTGGAAATCGATAATATATCAAAATTAGAAAAAAAATTAAGATATCGTGAAACGGTTTTCACTAAAGGCGTTTTCACGAAAATAGAGCCCAGGACACCCTTCGAGGTTTTTATTTATCTAGTAAAACAGTCAAAATCAAGCAATTTGGGATACCCTGTACATTAAATTCTATTTCGTAGTAAACAATATTCTGTAGGAAATAAAAACCTTCATTGAAATACTCGTGGAATTGTGAGCATTTCCAATGATACAGTAGAAGCGCAATAGGAAACACATGATACATAAAAATCCAGAGATACGTGGACCAGTGAAAATAGAAAAGTAATATCCATTCCATGATACATAGAGAAAGATTGTAACAATAAAACAAACGACATCAGGGAACATTTATTCTCCTCCCGAATGTAACGAGAAAATAGAATTATCATTCGTACCATCAATAACAGTACAATGGATTCTTTTCTCCATATATCACTTGCTATAGCACCCGTTCGTCTTATCTATAAGCACAAAGCAGTCAATTTCTGCCATATCTTCCATAAAAGGTACCCGGAAGAGGATATTATGTCAAAACAATGACTGAATCTTCTGCTGATGTTTTTCTAGCTCGAAGATATCGAGTCCTGAATTTCAGAGCTGTCGATACTGGGAAATTTATGCAAAGAATTCGACTAACACGTGACCATAAGTGTCAAATACTGGATGGGCAAGGCAACAAATCAATTGGAACGATCAATGGCGTAGTGTCCTTTTCACTTAGTCGAAAGAGGATATTACGTCAAAACAATGACTGAATCTTCTGCTGATGTTTTTCTAGCTCGAAGATATCGAGTCCTGAATTTCAGAGCTGTCGATACTGGGAAATTTATGCAAAGAATTCGACTAACACGTGACCATAAGTGTCAAATACTGGATGGGCAAGGCAACAAATCAATTAGAACGATCAATGGCGTAGTGTCCTTTTCACTTAGTCGAGAGAGGATATTACGTCAAAACAATGACTGAATCTTCTGCTGATGTTTTTCTAGCTCGAAGATATCGAGTCCTGAATTTCAGAGCTGTCGATACTGGGAATTTTATGCAAAGAATTCGACTAACACGTGACCATAAGTGTCAAATACTGGATGGGCAAGGCAACAAATCAATTAGAACGATCAATGGCGTAGTGTCTTTTTCACTTAGTCGAAAGAGGATATTACGTCAAAACAATGACTTAATCTTCTGCTGATGTTTTTTTAGCTCGAAGATATCTTGTCTTGAATTTCAGAGCTGTCGATACTGGGAAATTTATGCAAAGAATTCGACTAACACGTGACCATAAGTGTCAAATACTGGATGGGCAAGGCAACAAATCAATTGGAACGATCAATGGCGTAGTGTCCTTTTCACTTAGTCGAAAGAGGATATTACGTCAAAACAATGACTGAATCTTCTGCTGATGTTTTTCTAGCTCGAAGATATCGAGTCCTGAATTTCAGAGCTGTCGATACTGGGAAATTTATGCAAAGAATTCGACTAACACGTGACCATAAGTGTCAAATACTGGATGGGCAAGGCAACAAATCAATTGGAACGATCAATGGCGTAGTGTCCTTTTCACTTAGTCGAAAGAGGATATTACGTCAAAACAATGACTGAATCTTCTGCTGATGTTTTTCTAGCTCGAAGATATCGAGTCCTGAATTTCAGAGCTGTCGATACCGGGAAATTTATGCAAAGAAGTTGGGCACTAATTGGATGCGCCTATCCTGTGAAAACTCGATGCAGGGGTTTATATTTAATCCCTTCAACTGCTCAGAGGTCGTGCTGGAATTGAATATTTCCTGGATTACTCTGAACGAGCTGCCAATATGTTTCATGTAGAAAGAAAATGAGTTTTTCGGATTCTTCGAGTGGATTAGGTGAATTTTCTCGAAGCATTTGCACTGTTCGTATTTTCTGTGATGGCCTTCCTGCAAATTTGAGCGTATTGAGGAGAAATACACCTTTTTGGAGAGAAGTGAAAACGGGTCATTCACATGTGGTCTCTATAATCTGTGGTAGTTATTCGCGAAGGCTCTTACACATCCTGTTAGCGAAGTTGATAACACGTCCCAGATAATGAAAATGTACGTGGTAGCTCCACTGCGGGCATTTGCATAATTTTGGGGGCAGTCCTAACCTTTTCAGATAATGGCTATCGCATTCCCTTCTGCTCTAAGGAAATGAATTATACATGACAGTGTTAGAGTTTTCACGTTTCACTCTGGGTACGTTACAATTCCATCCAGCATCCATAATTAGTTCTGGAACTGTTGGACGTGTTCGATGGGAATTGAAAAAATGAGAGTAGATTCTTCCACATTTTGCATCTGAACTGCTGCACATGAGTTAGGGATATTGACTTATATTGCAAAAAAATAAAGTTTGAATGAGATTTTGTGGTGAAAATTCATATTTGATTTCAAGTTGCAGGAAATAACATTAATTTTACGCTGTAGGTCTGCAGCGTTTACAGGGTGGTTGAGAAAAATCGAGTGAAATAACGAAATTTTATTCCCAGAGAATTCAAGCCTTTTAAGACTATCGATACAATGTATGGCCTTCACTGGCATCAATAACAGCTTGACATCTTCTTTGCATTCTACATCCGAGGTTGTTGAACATTTCTTGAGGAATTTGGTTCCATGAACGGGGCAGAAGCTCTTCCAGATCATTTGAGGATTCTGGGGTAGGTTGATGATTATCTAATCTTCTTTGGAGTATATCCCATGCATGTTCTATGCAATTCAAATCTGGTGAGTGCGGAGGTATTGGTAACTGTGGTATACCAAACTCCTCAAGCGCATTCTCAACTATGGCTGCATGGTGCGTTCTAGCTTCATCGTCTAGAATTTGAAAAGTTTCACCAATAGCAGCGTGAAAATTTGGCTGAACATTATCAATGACATGTAAGGCGGTCATATTCCCAGGACAAATGTGTAGATCTGTGCGCCGTTGAAACATATCTCGGTCCATACTATAACACTACTGCCTCGGAATGGATGGACTTCTTGGATTACGGGGTATACGTGGGATTGTCCATACCTTTATTCTTCGAGAATCTGAAAATCGTCCATATCTGGATTCATCAGTGAAAAGGACACTACGCCATTGATCGTTCCAATTCATTTGTTGCCTTGCCCATCCAGTATTTGACACTTATGGTCACGTGTTAGTGGAACTCCTCTCAATGGACGTCTAGAACCAAGATTCACCTCTCTCAAACGTCGTCTGATGGTTTCGATGGAAACTTGGACCCACTCTGCCTTTGAAGATTATTCCAAAGCATTCTACACGTAGATGTGGTGGGCTTTCTTCTCGTCGAAACGATCCTGAACACCTAACCTATTTCAACATCGAGATACCACACTCTGGCTGACTTGGAGCCTTTCCGCTACAACAACCTGAGTTAGGCCACCCTGTAGCATTCCGATAGCCCCATTTGCCTCAGCGTTTGCTAATTTACGTCTTGGCATTTTCAGAAAACTCATTTCAAATCGAATCCGTTGATGAACTGACTCAATTTCAAAATTAGAACATTCATGAAGCATATGCAAAAAAGCAAACTTCATAAAAAAGGCGAATAGATTGACGAAATGTCTCACACTGATTTTTATTGGATTCATTCCAGTTGTTATTGAGTTTCAAATGATTTAAGAGCAATTTTCTCGAAGATTACACACATTTCAAAACGATTGAATACGATATCCCTAACTCTTGTGGAACAGTTCATTATTTAGATGAGTGGATTGCTATCGGATTTTTAGAATGCCAGCATGAAAATAAAGCAATAACAGCTCATTCTACTTTTCCCTAACCTAATAAAACCTACTCAACCCTTGTATCAAGATATCAAGAATCCCATAACAATTTCCCGAACTTCCTTATTGATCTGAAAACAATTAGGAATTAGAACCATTGAGAAAGACGCATTCATCACCAGCATCTTGTGATTAATTAATGAACAAGAACCTTCATTAATTGGGTCCCGGAAGAGCTTTCAAGAAAGTACCTTGACGACTTTGGGATTCCTACAAATTCGTCAGTGGCGTTGGTAATCCCCAGGAAGTTAATTAGGTCCCTTTGTACCTTCCCAAAAAGAGGCAGGACACATCGGCACCCTACGTAGAAAATTCGAGGTGGAAAAACGTATAAATTGAAATCGACCCTTTTCAATTTTCTTTGTGGTTAACGGCGGAATCAATCAGTGAAACGGAAAGTTTCAAAGAAACGCATTTTCTCTGATTTCTCTTCTTACGCGGTCAGATTTCGCAAAAAAATTCCAACATTTTCATCGTCTGTCGTTCTCTAAAAACCTGAATTTCGCCATTGTACTAAACACTTTTGTATGACAGGCAAGAAATAGTATATAACATTACTAGAAAGGTAAGAGGGTTTTTACTGGCTCCTTGAGCCAGTAAAACCCGTTCCCTTACGAGTATTGTTTTATTTTTTATTTGTTTCTCATTTGTAAAAAGGTTAGATAAATTAAAAAAAAATCTCAATAATTTGTCGCTTATGTCGTAAGCTATGGAAGCGTTGCCATGAACATGCCTACATGTGTTTTGGCGGAAGCGAAAATGAATGTACCAGAAGAAATTATTGAGACAGCAAGCAGTGTAGCTTCAAGTTTATTACCTGCAAAATCAGCTTCAAGGTACGAACGAGAATACGACGACTTCGAAAAGTGGCAAAACAAAAATAGTTCGACTGGGGTAACTGAAGATGTTTTGTTGGTTTACTTAAATCAACTATCACCTATATTCAGCCCTAATACTTTATGGGCAAAATGGTCTAAGCTGAAAACCTGCTTGGAAATGAAAGAAAATGCCCTTGTTCGCAGGTTTGTTTTCCTTGAAAAATTTATTGAAAAATATGACGTTTAGTTGTCATTTGCAGATTTCAAAAGATGATAGCGTTTCCGGAAAAAAAATGAGCGTTATACGCCAAAAAAGGCAAAGGTATTAAGTAAAGAAGAGGCTGAACAATTTCTTTCACATGCTCCTGATGACCAGTGGTTGCTGGCGAAAATTGTAACAATATTTGCGATTTTTGGATGTTGTCGATGTGACGAAATTCTCTCCTTAAACATGAATGATGAAGATATGGAAAAATACGTTATTGTGACATTGCGGCAAACAAAAAATTTAACAACAAGAAGATTCACCATAACCGATGATGGCTGTAGCTTGAAGCCCTGCATAATATACAGAAATTATGTAAATCTTCGGCCTCCTGGAACAGAAAGTCTTAGATTTTTTTTTGACATACCGACATGAAAAGTGCATTTCCCTTAATGCTGATCAGCACACTATTGGTGGTGTCCCAAAGCAAATAGCGAAATATTTAGGTTCAAAAGACCCAGAGTTATACACCGGCCACTCTTTTCGCAGAACTGGAGCCACTATGGTTGCGGATTCGGGTGGAGATATTTTAGCACTAAAGCGTGCAGGAGGGTCGAAGAGTACCTAAATTGCGATGAGTTATGTCGATGATTCGGTCAACAAAAAAATCGAAATGTCTAGCAAATTATTTGGTAGTAAGGAGAGTACAAATGTTCTGCAGTCCTCGAGTTCAGCAGTTTCTGAGTCAACAGATGGTTCATCATCATCAGTATTAACTCTTTCATCATAAAAAATCTATGTTACTGGAAATAACAATTGTACCATGATTTTCAACATATATGACGATAAAACAAAATTTTCTAATGTAAATAATACTACTAACTTGTAAAAATTCTGGAAGTTAACGGTCAGTTTTACAAGTTAGTGACTTGATAAAATAAACTTTCTTGATTAATATTGTGTTTTACACAATGAGAAACAAATAAACATCTTATCACCTCAACAGTAATGTTTTTCATCGTCTTATGCTGAGTTGATTCAGGGATATTGGGAAATGAGATCTACCCAGAATCTCTTGAAAGGAAGGCCATGAGAGTTGAAGGTTCGTTTAAATCCAGATTATACGTAAAAAATTCTCTCGAGTTGACCATTGTTCAGATTGAATCCTTCCTTGTTTGTATGGCTTCTCTCCAACTATTATTTCTTGAGCATCTTTGACAAATCGAAGGTTATAAGAGACCTGGCAAACATCCCTTTTTACCTGAATCACAAGGAGACAAATAGTAGGTATTGTAGAGATCTTTTTGCATATTTTCCTGATGAAAGAAATTGAGATTAATCTCCTCCAGAATCTCGAATCCAAACAACTCTTTAAGGATCTCGACAGTCACATTTGACAGGTGAAAACAGTGAAAATGGATTGGGAAAGTATTTCAGATGCTTCGGTCGTAAGATGAGCCATCATCAGTCATCAGGGGTACTTTATTACTTTCGGAAGCTGCAACTCCATCGCTCTAATGAGCTCTGTCGTTTCGAAAGGGAGTACTAAATATGATTTAGCAGTAGGAAATCCTGGTCGAGAGTAGTTTCAGGAAATTTATAGACGTCATTCGCTGCATTTTCTCGGTAACACCGGAAAATATGATCGAATTCTGATCCGCGTTATTTCTTACGGCTTCTGAAGAGTCCGAAATTGTGGATATTGTTGAGGAGTTCCTGGACGAGTTTCTGTTTTATTGAATAGATGGATCTGCTCGAAACTAACTTCAAAAGTCTCGTGAGTTGACCATTCAATGACATACTCGACTCTTTAGGTGGGCATTCACATAAAATAACTTGGGGAATGAAGCGGAAAACTTTTATATGATCCATTAAATTTTTACAGTGAACTTCCTTTAGCTTATCGATTTTGCTCTTCCACGAATTTTCAAACAAATTTGTTTGCATCTATCCTCGTGAAAGAGGACAGTTGAAAGGTTATGTATTAATTGATTTTTTACAAGTTTAGCTTGTTATGTTAAAAAATTATCAGTTTGTTATTTTCAACAGATTCGGAAAGGGGAAATTGATGGAGTTTTCTCATTTCTTTCAAATTTTGTGACATTTCTGTCATGAAAATTTATGAACCTCCGAACATTATTTGGCCAAGAAATCTGAATTTTGATGTTTTTTTAAGTACCAAATGCATTTCTAAAATGCATTTGATTTATTCTGAATAATCGGTTTCTTTTCTGCTCTTGTCTTTTTTCATTTCAGATAAGGAATTGCGGGTTGTTTTGGGAGAATCTGTTTATCCGAGCCCATCGACGGATAACACGAAGATGATCACACTGATGTCTTTCAAGATTTTCCTGATATTTAATATTTTATGTTATTTTTTTACGGGGAGACAGGTTTTTTCGACTGAGGTTTTTTCCCCTGGCTGTATAGTATCGTATGATAATAGTGATGATAGTATCGTATGATTCTATAGTATCATACGAAGAATGTTATGATACCCCGTTCTTTTTTTTTACCTCAGCTTAGGTACTTTTTGTTTCAACATTTATCGTATTATTTTAGCTCTCTTTTTCATAAGAATATATATTATATATTAAAATAATTGTAAACCCTTCGTTTTTTCTCAAAATTCTAATAATTTTCTCCTTGCTATACGATCAATGTTTCACCAAGTGAAATTAAAAATTTAAAGTGTGAAGTGTGACCCAAAAAAAAAAAGATTTACTCACGCAAAATCGAACTTGCTTCCAACTTTTTTGCCGTCAGGCCAAATGAGGATGCATCCAATAGTTTCCTTTCCTCTGTAGCTGAAATGATCATTTAAATTAGAATGTTTTGTCGGAACAGACTAAGAAAACAGACAGCAATTTGGACAAGATGTATTGTGCCGCTATTTGCATACTGAAACGGTGAAAAAGCTCCGCAGAATCAATTCATAATTCAGTTCCGGGGGTTAATTTTCATATAGAGTTGGTACCATTAAGTGCAGACAGGGTTGGCGTAACAAACATTTTAACAAACCCGAAAAACCTTTTGATAAATGATTCAGAGGGAGCTGAATAAATTAAACTCAGCAGTTTTTTTCAGCAAGGGGTTAATGTTTCGTTTTTGTGGACATTTGGATTAACTATAACTCAGATTGCAGAATTGTAAATTTGGGAGAATGAATTTCTGAATTCATGACACCAAACACAATCTGAATTCTTCGAAGAAATACATCACAGGCTTCAATCAGTAGGAGTCTTGCTCTTAGCAATAAAAGTATCCAGTCTATCCACAATTAATGAAATATGGAATAATTAAACCTCTGTTGAAGAACACCTGATCACATGATGAATTTTCCCATCGATACATCAATACCGTCTTTGTACAGATGTGTTCAGGCACTTTCTCACATGTTCATTCCTAGTTCCAGAAACTAGCGAGACGAAAAAATGAATTTTCTCATAGGAATGCACCTCACGGAGGAACAGATATTACATCAGGGGACCCTGAGGCTGTATTGAGTCCTTAGTTCCATCTGGTTGTGCGCGGGAAGATATATTACAATATATGACTTTCGAAGAACTAGAGCAGTCGATGAAATGTAAGTTTCCAGTTTCCTGTCTTAATCAGAAAGATATTCGGTTAGGTGCTGAACGGAATGATACTGATAATAAATGGTTTGCAAGAATTTGGGAGCGATGTAGCGAAATTAAAAAAAAATGTGATACTATTCTCTGAGAATGACGATTTTTTTTCAATTTGGTTACTTCCGGTTGAATCTAATCGCCTTCAAAGGCGAAGCAACTGTTGTTGCGCCCATTAAGCAATTGCTTTAATTAACTTCACCCAAAGAAGCACTTTTATGTCTTCATCTGAGAAGAAAAGGGTCCTCTCAGGTCCATATTCTATTTCTTTCCTCTGATATGAATGAGTCAGGCTTGTTAAGTTCGAAAGGGGGATTTAATGAGATTATCCCGACAGGAATACAGCTTCCAGGATTGAAGTTTCTCAGGTTATCTCCAGACTGAGAGTCAGTTACTGGCACACAAACAGAACAATATATTTCTAGTCACCGGAAACATCATAAACTAATTTAATCCGAGAAATAACTTTGTGGAAAGTTTTTTCGATATCATCTCTGATGGGGAATATTCGAAATTTGTTTGTCAAATGAGAAAATTCAAATTACTTACGTGTGAGTTATGGTGGTGGAATAGATCAAACATGGAAGGGCGAATATGAAACTGGCTGTCCAAAATATAACAATGGCGACGATAGATGAAACTTCGGACATTCTTGGCTGTAGAGGATGTACTATTGCCAGGTATCTGTGGAAAAAGGGAATTTTAGGTTTAGAATTTACGATCAATTGACAACATATATTAGGTTGCTTGTTGTTTACTCTCCTAGTAAGATTCTCATCGCATTTACGGTTGTATTTTCATTCAATACACATAATGTGAGTCAGAAATGTGGTGTCTATGATAAACCACACCTTTTCAGACTGACCCTGACCGACAGAGATGAAAAATTACCCTTGGAGCTCTATAAAAAGGTATATCAACGTCATAATTTGACTGTGTTTCGTGCTCAACAATTTTTCACAAGGAATACAAAATTATTCTAGAGCTCATGACAGGGTGAGATGACGACTCATTACTTTTGTTCGATCATTTCGAGATTCTCAAAGCATTTCCTAGATTTTTTATGTAATATTCTTCTGATTAAATATTACATAGTGGAGGAAAACCTCATTCCAAAAACTAGGAGAGAAAACTCTTGAAAATTTCCAATTTGGTAGACTCGAACAGTTCAGTAATGATCCAACACAATCAGTTCTTATCTCAGCTCTGCCGTTCTCATTACAGACGAACTTCGAGAAGATATCGAAAAAATCTTCAGGAACCAAACGGGAAGAATTAATCCCTACCTTATCCAGCGGGAACAGTCGGGAAATCTTAATTTCTATGAATTTTGGGGAGGTAAGGATTCCGCTTCTCCCAAAACTAATTCTGCTGGAATTTGGAGAGAAACACCGTTCCCATTATAGACCCTAGCCTTCAGAGCGTTCAGGACGAACAAGGTTGTCTGAATAATGGTATTGTACCATTGATTTAGTGCCGGGAATCTCTGGAACATATTTCTAATCGAGAGAAGACCGAATAACAATTTTCTGTGGGAGCCATGACTTTCTGCAGAGCATGAGGTTATAATGATGGGATAATCTTATCTTCTATGGAAGCATCTAGATCTTTTTATAGAGAAAATTCAATTTTTCCGGACCAAGAAACAATTCTACTTCATCTAAGCGTACAGTTTTTGGTCAGAAACCTTCCCTCGATATCTGAAGAGCCAATGCAATGTGAAAACGGTGTGTTTATCTAGTAGTCAAAGCTATGATGGCTCAGAATTGATGTGAATCATTCTGAACCCAACAACCCCTAACAATAAACATCAAAACAGCCACAAGGCATCGACCAGGGTACAATCAACACGGTTTCTTGATACATCAAGAGCTAAAATTATCTGAATCGAGCAAATGTTGATACGGGCTCCCATAATTAATACTCGAACTTTTCCCATAAATTCTATGCAAGCCAATTTCCCATCACATATCCTGTATCAAATTGCCGAACTTCAGTTCGTTAGCGAATGAGAGAAAACAGGAGCTCACATAGGGCATATTTATCAAATCTGCTTTTCCAAACTTTCTACAAAGCTGTAGAGAAAAGAGCTCAAAGGTTTTATCTCGGAAAAACCGCAGTTCGTTTGTCGGTTAACAAAAACCAACTGCAAGCTGGATTTAATTTTCATCTCTCTCCATCACCAATTAGGATAACGAGTTGGAAAATGCAGCTAAACATCTTTCACTTGGAAATTAAAAAACCAAAACGTTCTCGGAAAAAAATTACACAGGTTGGAACATCGATTCACTCGTAAACAGTGCTTAAAATGAATAAATTCTGACGTTTATCACGTTTATGGTAGTTGCGGCCTTACATTTTTAATTATTCAAAGAGGGAATTATTTATGAGATCACGGCAGTATTATGTTCCACAATGGGCTTTAGGCGAGCCAGAAAGTGCCCTTTAACGATAGATGCGAGCTTTGCAAGAGCACAGGTAATCCGAAAGTAAACGATAAATTTCGTGTAAAATATTTCCAAGACGATGCTTAGCTCCAACACTGTCAAAAAGATTATCAACTCTCATGTTGAGCCAAGCTGCTAACTCTACAGTCTTCAAAAGTCCATAGTTAGCAACATGGCTCTACATGAGATCTGATATCTGTTTGACAATGTTGGAACTACATTAACATGAATTGGATCTCAATTTTTTTTGTACGTTGCTTGACAAAATCCTTTTATTATGTTCATTTCTTCCCCAACAATAATTGAATGAAATATAATCATTTCGAGATCTATTTCAAGTCAAACTAATTCGCAATCGAAGTTCAAAATCAACAACGTACGAGGCGGAGAAATATATCTTTCAAGATTCGATCACGATGTATTTACTAGCTGCCATCACAACCATTGTATAAATAATCCTATCTTTATACAATGATCACAAAGGGAATAAATCGCACAATGGAAACAGTGGTTGAGGTTATTACAGGGAAATTGTATTTGGTGTAAATAAACACGCTTTATTTCATTCCCTTATTCAAAATGTGGGGGTGATTTTCCTCGAGAATTCTTGAATATTTTCTTTAACATTCATAACAAGCAGTCTTCCTTATATATCAATTTTCAGACCACTATCATCAGAATTGATGAAAGTCTCATACGAACTTATACATCTCCTGGTTCTAAAGGTGAATGTTATAAGTTTGAGAATTTTTTCGTTGTTTGTGTTCTGAAAATAGCTCACATACCCCATTTCAACTTTATAGGACATCGGGAAGTACCCTAACACTTTTTATGATCATCAGTGAGTGAGTGACGAAATCGGGGGTTTTTAGATATCTATAAAATTTAGAGTGTAGGAGCTATAGACTTGGAACTTTGCAAGTTTGATAAGTTCATTACTGACATTATATCCTGAGAATTTTGTTCATGTGCTATATTCCACATTCAAGTTATGAGGGTTCAAAAATACGACGAAACCCTTCGAGAAAAGATAGGTAGCGCTTCCCTTGGCTCGTTAGATGTCCTCAGAAACTTTTCGATTATTTTAGAAGTGTACTCCCTCAATAAAATCCAGACAGGCAAAATTTTTGTCAAATTCAACACCCTGTATCTTTTTTCGTGGTTCTCCGATTTTGTTGAAATTTTCACCAGGTATAGTACTGGGTCTTGTTATATTAAGCAGAAATTTACTTTGCGAAAATACCTGTAGTTCATCCGTTATACAGGGTGACACAAAACCTTGTTTTATACCCTTCATTTCTAAACTCCCTGTGGTGAATTTGAGACGGAAAATTTAATATCATTCAGTTTTAATTTGAAGTGTGACCCTTTCTTAAAAAAATGTTTTTTGATTTACGTCAGTATCTGCTTTAAAAAAAAAGATACACATTTTCGAATGAAGTGTTTTTTTTTTCAATTTTTATAACAATTTGAAACATTTCAATACCTTATGGACTAGTAAACATAAACAAACATTCCAAAATTATTAGCGTGTATTTTCACCTCGCTTTCTCATCACTTCTACCATACGATGTGGAATATTTTCAATGCATTTACGAATTTCTTCTGGGGGAAGCAACAATTTCTGTTAATGCAGAACAATGCTAGACCTCACATTGCACGGGTTGTAACAGAATACTTTGAAGAGGCGAATATTCAACGATTCGTAGGGCCAGCCAGAATTCCGGATTTAAATCCAATTGAATATGTATGAGATATACTAGGTAGACATGTTCGAAATCGGCAGCCCAACACCTTGCCCGATTTACGAACAGCCCTTCTTGAAGAACAGGAAAATATTCCCCAGAAGCAATTCGGAACTGCATTGAAAGTATGCCACGTCGTATGGTAGATGTGATGAGAAAGCGAGGTGGAAATACACGCTATAAATTTTCAGATGTTTGTTTATGTTTACTTGTCGATAAAGTATTGTAATGTTTTAAATAAAATCGGAGAACCACGAAAAAAGATACAGGGTGTCATGTTGTCATAAGAAACAGTGTTTTTGCTCGAAAATGTCATTTGTTTTATTGTAGCTGCTATCTCGAGTATTAACGTCAAAACCTAAAGATGTGTTCAACCAGGATGAATTATGATCGGAGCTTTAGATTTCAAACCACACTTCTCCCTCTCTGATACACCCTGTATGAGAATAGGTAAAACCCAATCGGTATTCTGTCCACGTTGGATGGTTTGAATGCGATGTGATTTTAATTGCGAGCATCTGCTGATGCTAAAAGCCAATTATATTCCTTTCAGACTTGTGTGGTTGGAGGCTAAAAAGCTACACGCGTGAATCGGATGCTGCCAGCCGAAATTCAATTTTCTGATCTGTTATCTCCTCGTGCAGAGGAAGACTGGACCGTTTTGATGGCGCTGACTTCTCGTAATTGGTTATTTCAAATGTGTCATAACTAGAACCGACTCTGAATTCAGTGTGGCGAACGATAAATTGGATGAAAACTGTTTTTTCAGAGATTTGCACAAGTGTTTCCAGACAAACCCATGTTTACAACTAACCCAGCTGCCTTTTTGGAGGTTCCAACGGTTATTTTCCTCAGTAATTGGAATAAAATCAACACGTTTCTCACTCTTCAAACCATGCACAACGATTATCACTGATAGTTGGAAGTGAAGGATATAAAACAGATGCAGTGAAATAAAAAAAAAATCGTGAAAATCTTTAGGAGCTTAAATAGATAGCCTGTGAATCTCCATTTCTGCACGTAACCTATCAGAATGCCCATTTAATATTGTTAATCCCCAAGCTGCTCCTGGAATTAAATTGGATGAATGATTGCTCTGCGATCTCTATCATATCATATAGATTGTTCAGGGGTTGTATATATCTAGATTCCTAGCTGAGTTAATGGTTTCAGGATAGTTTGGTCAGGAAATTGGGTAATATAGGGCAGACTTCAAAATTTGCTTACCTATCGCAAGAGATTCCTGTTAGGGTAAATACACTAGCAGCCACTGTTGCATTCGCTATGAAGTTACTGATGGAGCAATACAAACTTCCGAAGGGCCAATGTCTGGAAATTAAACGAAACTAAAGAAAACTTTCATTTGATTTGAAGTTCTAGTATTGTTTTCAGGACTCTTAAATCTCATGGAACATATAGAATGTCCCCAAGGATAAAGCTATTGAAATAGATAATGGTGAAGCACACCAATGCTCTCCACAGTAGTATCAGCAAATTATAATTAAGATATTTATCTCTCTTGACTTGGGTAATTGGCTCGGAAACCAAACTGTGGACAATTTTGTGCCATTATTGCCATATTTATGGGGACTTCTGTGTATCATAGGAAATTATTAGATTATAAACGTAAATGGTATTACAGTGTGGAAAGTTATTCGTTTCTTTCTTAAAAGTATTCCTCCATCCATTGTACGAGAAGTGCCAACAACTTTGGCTAGTAAAAATGCTGATTTTATGAAAATCAAACATAATGTTTGAAAACAGGCATCATAAACAGAAAGTTGTGAAAATTTTACAACGACAGGTTTAATATTAATGGAAACGACATGAAATATGATGAAAACACAACTAAATGTTATCATCGAGACTGTATGAATAAAAAAAGATTGATTCATGTTGTATTTCATTATTCCACTAGTGGATAATGTTCTACTTTACTCTTCATCAGTGTATGTTGATAGAGTTCATTCATATTGATGCCAATGCCAATGAACTGAGGGTTCAACAACGTCTTGGAGCGATATCTGAGTGAAGCAGAGGTTTCTGTTATTGATTGAAAGCTGAAGCATACCAATAAATCATTTCAGCCATGAAGTCTTTCCGTCGAGACCACAAAGATGTTATCAGTAATTGTGTTTACTCGAACGAGATCCAATACAAAGCGTGAATATCAACTCATCCTTTGTCCAAAGCGCAAATTGGTTATGCCTTACCTTTGAATCATGTAGCTGAAGTTGAAGCTGCAATTCAACAGGGTGAGAAGAAGGTCTGCCGTGCTCAGATTGACGAGAAAGTAGTTGGTTACAGTCCGCATTCGTCGATGCGCTGAAAAGAAAAAAAAATCTTATCATCCCGCTTCGTATAACATTTTTGAGGGTTGGTAGATATCAGATCTGTTCAGTCATCTGTGTTTGTGTCAGATTATACTGCTCTGCTGCGATGATGTCGATTGGAACGGTATACTGTTACCGATCATTCTGGATCGTGGGTTTAATTGGTTTCCTCTGCAGTGTCAACGACTTCTATTTCCGGCTTTGAAACTTTTTCCTTGGAAAATAAAAGAGGTCATTATACTTCATTTAACGAGAACCTCTCCCCTGATTTTTATTTCATGAGATGAAGAATCTAAGAATCTATCTCATTATCAACAAAAAACAAGTATCTGTGTTGTCTGAACTTTTCAAGCTTTGCAGTCGAGCTGTACCGATTTATTTCAGATGAAGTTTAGTTGTAAATACATTGATTGATGTATAACACACTTCAATCGATTTCGACGAAGTCTGTTTAGATCTGAATGTTTCTGTCAGGTTATATTCTTTATCTTTTATTGGGGTTTGTTTAGGACTTCGTTTATTCAAATTATCCTGGATGATTGTAAGCTACCTAGTCTTACTTCGAATTGTTCTCTTCAAAAATGCATTTGGAACATTCATAAAATGAACAAGGAGCTTAACTCGTGAAGAACTTCCATTTCTCCTCGAAAAAAAGCACAAAACCCAAGAATGAACGATGGATAATCTTATTTTGCAGTGACGCAAGGAGAGATTCCATGGATGTATCAGATTTTCATGGACTCAACGTTTTCCTCTGCTGCCTTGAAATATGCATGTTATGTAGTGAGTAATAGCAGCAATAAGTCGTTCCGGAATTCGTATTAAAAAGGGGGCTTGCCTGTTTTTCGAGCTGCGTTATGCTACAGGACTTTTCAGCACGAAAGTTTTTGCAAACGGGTGAAAACATTCATCGTAGTGATGATTTTATGTGCATTAGACGGGTTATTCGGACTCAACTGATGCTCGAATTATGTCAAAATGAGTATCAACAAAAGACTGCATATCTGCATGGATGAATCTTCTATTCAATATTTTCCTCATCAAACTTCGGAGTATTCATTAGTTGGGGAGTCCCGGAAATTATAGATTTTAAGGCTCAATCAGCATTCTCCAGGTGGTTCAGAACTTCATAAATTTGGTCGTATATAAATGCCGTCATTGCCAAACTTTCCGAATAAACTTTTCGTGAACAAGGCGGTAAATATTCACGGTTCTACTCTTTGAGGTCCCCTTCATACTCAATACAAACACCACATTTCCAAAAGTAGAAGAGTTACGTACCCTAATTCTTGAAGGAAATGCCTGTTTTTAAAAAACAATTCATAACATTGGCTCATCTCTAAATGAAATGCATGAATTATCGTTTAGGAAAATATTACAGAATGAAATATTTATGGACAATTTTAAGTGTGAAATAGTATATTTCATTACGAAGTGAAGTGAGCCTTTCTAGACGTGTAATGAGTGTAAGATATTTTCTCTATTTCAGTATCGTAATAAGTTCATTACAGTACTTAAAGTAGTGCTGTAGCGAAACTCATTACAGCACTGTTTTCAGTAAGTTTTTTCATTTTGTGGTTGTCAGTACTGACCTCCTATCAACTCAATTTTCGAATCAAATTAATTCAAATTTCGCAATCTGCCAAATTTCGTTAGTGACACCAACTGCCAAGATACAATACAAAAGTCACTAATCTGAATTTTCATTTGAATTTCGAGAGTATTTCACGAAACTTTACTGAAATAGAGAAAATGTCGTCTAATACTCGTTGCAGAAGGCAATTCCAACACTCATGCTATTCTGTTGGAATAGGAACTCATTCTGCAACTTGTTTCAGAATATACTATTTCGTTATAATAGTATAGCGATATTTGTTCTTCAGAAAAAATCATTTCGATATAATAATACTATAAATATTCAAAATACTGACATCTAATGTCATGATATTATTTCTGAAGGACATAAATAATAATTCATTTCAGCCATAGAAAAGATACAAATCAGTGCACCGTAAAACTTCTTACAGAAAAAGGGTACATTTTGATGATGATGATAGGGTTTTCAAAATGGTATAATGAAAAATTATTTCCTCTGAAAAAAGGGCCTGAGAACATTTGATAGTTCACTTTATCCGCGTTCACCAATATTCAAATGTATACAGTTATTTAACTAACTGTACATTATCAAAATTAACCAATGCTACAGGAAGCTTGTGTTGCATCCAGTTTGTAATTTAATGTTGCCACAATTACCCTCGTAATTTAAATAGGAACAAATGGCCCATATCTGCCTGGGCACATTTTACATTACCCGTCGTTCCTATATGGGGTATGTAAAAGGTACAAGCGGAAAATTTGGCAACATCAACATATTTCCAGTGAAGGTTATAGCGAACCATTTTGTAGCATTCGCGTATATTCGCGTAATTGATGTGGACGTTTATTGGAATCGCGGTTTCTTTTTAAAATTCACGATATTCATGGTGCGGGTACAGTAATTTATTGAAACGCGGTCGGTTGATTTTCATTTCATTTTGCACGTGACTCTTTAGAACCCATATTTTCTATTATAACGAAAAAATGATGCTCAGGTCAAAATGCAGTAATCAATACAAAATTTTCATCCTTGAACATCGAAAGAATCTGACAATCTGGCAACGCGCATTATGCCAATGTCCGGTCTCATCAGATTCTAGTATGATGGATTTCGTTTAAACTTGTTTCCATTTGGGATTTTTTTTTGTGTTGCCATGATCATTTTGAATTCCGTCATTAACTTTTTTTCGAGTTGGATGAGATCTGTTTATACGTGAATTCTTTCCGTCATAGTAGGTATGTTTTATGGATATTTTCGAAAGTCTTTATGTAGTCCTTTGTCTCAATCTGATGCTGTTTGATTAGAAACCAGGATACAAACTTTTTTCCTGATGATACACTTGACAAGTTCTTGATTATTTCTAGATATATCTTGCAGGGAAGTTTTTAGGACATCCACTGTGAAAACCTACCCTGCAAGAACTGTCAACGTCGAAGAATTATGGAGTTTCTGTAAGTGGGAAAAAACCCATTCCGCCGTTTCGCAAGGCTACAGATTTTCAATTTTCCTGCACACAATTGGGATAATTCCGCACAGGAAGGATAGAGGGGTGTTTTTCAAGAATCCCGGATTAGGTTGAACACAATCCGAATGGAAATCATACCTCCGCCTTCGTATGAAACATGGGATATTATGCATTTTGAATTGAATCCCATTTCATCGACTATTCAGAAGGTGACTTACTGTACTGCATCGATTGGATGGATCTGGGGTATGCAGGGAGAAAGGATATATTTTCCATGAAGATGTCGTATTATCTAACATGATTCAACGCAAGCTTATACAGAATAAATGACACTGCTTCAAATGAAACTATTAGCTGTATGAAAGTTTCTCTGTGAAAAAATCACATCGAAATTACCAATTTTCCTTCTCGCTTCCGTTGGAATTACGGAAAAAATTGCATTGGAATGGTTTGCCCAAATTTAAAAGCGGAATTATCATTCCACTCATTGCTCCAGGAACTTTAGGATTAATGTTCAAATGAAAAGCTGCAATTACGAACTTTTGGGACCAACTTTTTGGGGAGAATCACGATCGATACCTGCTACCCTTATTTTCTCCACAACGTTTAAGCTCTCCATTGCGAGCAGTCCTCTGTTGTATTCCTAGAGTCGTACGAGAACTAGATGCCTTCGTTGAAAAAAAAATAAAATAAGCCAGCGAAAAAGGAGACTTTGCAAGCAACTTTCAGTACAAAAACAAGGGTGATTTTGATAGCTTGTTTGGTGGATATTCTCATAGATCGAAAAGAGAAGGAGGTGAACTTTTTTTTTACAACTTACCTATGACAATCCAGATGACTATGCAATTTCCCCCACATGCAACAATGATCATGATAGCAAACACTGAAGTCCAAGCACATTTGATCCACCACGTCATTCCGCTATTGTCTTCACTGTTGACTATCGTTGCCATCGTTGGAATTGCTGTTGACATGGTACGGGGAAGTATCGCCTGAAGAGGACCATAGTCGATACCCTCAAATGTTTCATTGGTACTCAAGAAGGCCTAGAGAAATAGGAGGTAGGCTTGAAAATTCTTTTTCTTTTATATGGACACAAGGAATTTTTCCAAAAGCACAATATTAATCAAGAAAGTTTATTTTATCAAGTCACTAACTTGTAAAACTGACAGTTAGTAGTATTATTTAGATTAGAAAATTTTGTTTCATCGTCGTATATGTTGAAAATCATGGTACAATTGTTACTTCCAGTAACACAGATTTTTTATGATGAATGAGTTGATACTGATGATGATGCTCCAGTTCTGCGAAAAGAGTGGCTGGTGTATAACTCTAGGTCTTCTAAACCTCAATATTTCGCTATTTGCTTTGGGACACCAACAATGGCGTGCTGGCCAGCATTAACGGAAATGCACTTTCCATTTCGGTATATCAAAAAAAATCTTGGGCTTTCTGTTCCAGGAGGTCGAAGATTTACATATTTCCTGTATAACATGCAGGGCTTGAAGCTGCAGCCATCATCGGTTATGGTGAATCTTCTTGTTGTTGAATTTTTTGTTTGCCGCAATGTCACAATAACGTATTTTTCCATATCTTCTACATCATTCATGTTTAAGGAGAGAATTTCGTCACATCGACAACATCCAAAAATCCCAAATATTGTTACAATTTTCGCCAGCAACCACAGGTCATCAGGAGCATGTAAAAGAAATTGTTCAGCCTCTTCTTTACTTAATACCTTGGCCTTTTTTGTCGTATAACGCTCATTTTTTCGTTTCAGAACACTTTTACCTTTTGAAATCTGCAAATGGCAACTAAATGTCATATTTTTCAATGAATTCTTCAAGGAAAACAATCCTGCGAACAGGGGCATTTTCTCTCATTTCCAAGCAGCTTTTCAGCATACACCATTCTGCACATAAAGTATTAGGGCTGAATCTAGCTGATAGTTGGTTCAAGTAGACCAAAAAAACATCTTAAGTTACTCCAATCACACTATTTTTGTTTCGCCACTTTTTCAAGTCATCGTATTCTCGCTCGTACCTTGAAGCTGATTTTGCAAGTAATAAACTTGATGCTACACTGCTGGCTGCCTCAATAATTTCTTTTGGTACATTCATTTTCGCTTTCGCCAAAACAAATGTAAAGAAAAATAAACAGACATGTTCATGGCAACGCTTCCATAGCTTACGACATTTGCGACAAATTATTGAGATTTTTTTGGAATTTATCTAACCTTTTTACAAATGAGAAACAAATAAAATATAAAACAATACAAGCAAGGTAACGGGTTTTACTGGCTCAAGGAAGTAACTCCCGCATTCACTAGTAAAAGCCCTCTTATCTTGCTAGTAATGTTATATACTATATCGAAAATGTAAACATCTCGGTTGGACTAACCAACGAGATAAATAAATGACATTTATTCCCTTTCAACTGCGTCAGAGCACAACTAGGTCGAGCATCAGAAAAAACTTCAAACCCCGAGAATTCTTAATGAAGAGGGGGAGAAATGTCTCATCATTCATCAGTTGATCTTCAATTCCAACATTTCATGCGAGAAATTTCGGTCGAGATTAATTCAATTCCTAATCGTTTCTTATAAATTGTTTTGTTGGGAGTTTCAACCATAATTGATATTTTCGAAAGGTGGGAATCTTTACCGTCATCCGATGATTACGTTTGGATAGCTAAATTCGCTTGTTTCTGTTTCAATCTTTCATTGATCTTCTGGAGTTTGACTTATCGAAAAGAATCATGTCATGAGCATCATTAATTATCAATATCAAATCATATTCTAATACTTTTGTGGTTGTCATGACGAGAATTATCCCCAGAGTTGAACCCTGGGGGATCCCACACTCAATTAATCTACAGAGGTTTGCTACGTGTTGAAGAAACAGTTAGAAGAAAATGATAGAAACACGAGAACTTAGATTTGGTTCTAAGAATAAAAACCTTACACAGAAGAATATAGTTTGTTTGAAACGAAATTATTCGTTTTGTTTATATCATCAACTTCTGCAGTGAATCTCACTTCAATAACTGTCCCCATTTCAAAAGATTCACTGCTCTCTTTCATGTCTTCTTCAGTCTGGAAACACTTGTCCAGAATTGGCAATTTGCGTTCCAAAAGGGCCACGTCTTGGAAATCTGTTTTCAATGAAACATCTCCTCTTGAACAATTCATCAGTTGTTTTTGCAGGATACACAGCGAACCGAAAGCTGTTGAGAACATTAGGCACGAACAACAAACGACTTCTAATCGTGTTGATATTGCCATCCAGACCATTAGCAATCATCGTTAAGAGGAACGATGATGAGGTTGCACAATTGTAACATCTGTTGTCTTCCTTCGACATCAATTTAAACCAACGCATTCGAACGAATTCTCGAAAAGTTATACAGAAATGCAAGCAGCATTCATACAATCGCATTGGGGGCATGACCTCTTCCAGTAGTTGGATCTTCGCATGACCATTTCATTATCAATATTGGATGCTACAAAGAAATGTGCGAAAAACATCTTTTTTCTCGTTCGAGAGGGGTTTCTCATCCTGTTGAACGCCTACCATGAGCATATCCCCTTTCTTCCTTTCATTTTCCTGATGTTGTGTCCAGGAAATTTGGCTAGGATGTTCGACACAATATAGGAGGCCGTATATTGTCGTTTTGTTGAAAGTTTCATGGTTCCTGAGGGAGAACAACTATTGTTATCTATCCTTGGGACGAATCTAATCAGGATATATTGGGGTATTCTAGGGAAACTGTGGCGATTGGACTACTGAAATTGAAGAAAAAGAAACGGCTAGCATGGCAGGTTTTTAGAATTTCGTACGTTTGTACAATTGGCTATCAAGGACGTAAATGAAAACTGCTGATGTTTGTTCCTCTTGATTGCAGGAAGAAAGCAAACAGGATGTTAATGAGCGAAGCATATCGCCTGCTTTCTATCCGATATATCATAGAATCGCACCGTTGGAACAGCCAATGATGAATGATCAAACAACATAGGGGAGAGGGTGTACGTATACGCTATTAACAGCAGGAAGGCAGATAGGAACAGAAAGACTACAGGGATCTGTAGTTCATGAATATTAACTAGAGCTATCGGATAATGCAGCCAATGATTAGAGTTTATGGCCTTCAACACCTGAAACTGAACAACACTGAAGTCAGTGTTTGAACATCGAATTTATAACGCCACACAAAATAATCTGGGAGCCCTCATTAATGATAATGAATTCAAGCTTGATTTCTGGATAATCTGTGGAGAGGGTATCCCAAATCTCCCAGAGAAAACATCCGGTTGAATCCTTGGTTAAACCAACCAGGAAGGTCATTTGAGTATCTTAATACGAATGCTAGCAATTTTTTTATTTTTCGCTATTCCCTTCGGGATTTTCAAACAACTAGGCAGGGCAGGGTATAATTCGTATAATTTTCATTCTTCCTGACAAATGTATTCTTCTAAATATCCCATTCGATAAGAACGAGTGGTTGTAAAGTACAAATTGTTTTCTCTAATTATCGCAGAACACGCGATGTCAAATTAGGGGTAATTGGATGATTTTCTCTATTTCTACCCCAGCGATAACACTTGAATAATCTCGATTGGAGCAGTCTTTATATGTCAACATCATCTTCATAACATGGTTTCATGATGATGTACATATGGAGATTGGGAGAAACTCTTGCATATATAAACATCCTCATTCGAATATTGTTAGAGGGTGTTGTTCTTGGGATGAATTCTCGAGGGAATCATCTACAAGACGCCCAGAAGGATATGCAGGACGCACTTTTGGCTATTTAAAAAAAATATCTTGAATACGTCTTGCTTGAAACTTGAAGTGAAATTTTTAATATGATTTCAATGACTACTCAACTTTTGGAGAAGTTACCACATCTTTACAGTCTGAATACCTATTTAAACTCATCCAGAACTTCCATTTCACAAGTATACTAATCGAATTCTGGATGGACTCAAAATTTTCTGAAGTACTGCACGATTTAAAACATTCACTTCAATGCTATTTCGTCCTGATTTTTTTTCTTTTCTCGTCAGAACTGACGAGTATTTAATCATCGTATGCATTTATAAAATCCAAAGTACTGATTTATTTTCTAGTTCAGAATTACAATTAAATTCAGAAAGTGTTTTAGTCCTCACATGCCACCTTGTGGTACTCCCTAAATACCAAGTTGTGAAGATTCAAGCTTGATAAAGCATGACAGAACGACATAATTTCAATTGAATTTGGAGTTGAAGCTGCAGTTACTCCAAAAAGATGAACGTACCATCCCGAAAAAAACCTCCAAAAACCTCCAAGGGTCGATCAGTCGACTTCACTAATCTTCCAGGAAGTCACAATCACTGAACAGCACATACATCTTCGAAGAAGTGGTCCACGAAGAACCATCCGAGACTGAAAAGGCGCAACAGATGGGCAAAGACCCATCACATCCTTCAGGGATGTTTTCGCGGGAGAAGGAGTCGCGTAACTGTCGAACGGAGCTTGGAGGCTGGCCCTAGAGGCGCTTCGCGCTTCGAGAGCTGTCCGAAAAGAGCTTTCGCAGCACTAGTTTGGGGGTGGGAAACAGCCGCAACCAGGAAGGGTTACGTAGGGCAGATTGGTAACGTTTCCTGATTGAAAGTCGTTTTTTGTCCTCCCCCTCCCTTCTAGAGTTATTATAGGTCACCCCAACGGTCACAGAGAGGTCTGGACTTCAAGTTCTTCGAATTTTTTTTCGCAAACTTTTTTTTTATTTTTGTTACTTCAGAACTTCCGACTGGGTGCTCCGATTTTGATGATTCTTTTTTTATTCGGAAGCTGGTGTTCACCACGTGATCTCGTTGCAATTTGGTCGAGTTCTGACAATGTCTTCCATGAGAAAACCATATAAGTCTCTTGTGGGTCACGCCATCTAAATCCGATGTTTCTGTTTCTTGAAAAGAGTGAATTTCGAAGGAATTATATACATTTACATAATTGGATATTCGAAGAAATGTTGGCAGATATTCTTTCTCAATATTTCATTCGTTATATTCCATCTTTCCCCCAATTAATATTTCCCTGAAAAAAATTACCAGAACTTGACAGTTTTCCCATTCGTCTGGGCATACTCTTCTTATTTTCAATAATCTCCTGCAGCACTAACAGGTTTTCTTGCGGCATTGTTCTCACAATGATGAAAATTAAGAAAAAGACGTATATTATTCTTTTCGTTTTTCGCATGATCTTTTGTTCGTGTTCAGGCCAAGGGTCTTACTATGTCGAAATAGGGTTTTCTGACTGGGAAATTCAATTATGATATTCGCTTCAATTAGGAGGAGTTGGTATCGTGAGGCTTAAAATAAGAGCATGTCTTCTTTTTTGACTGAAAGGAAGGAAAGAGCACGCAAAACATGGTTTTTACTCGTAAAAATTACTTTTCGTATCAGTGAACTTTATTACAAATAAATTGAACAATTGGATGATATTAATATTATATACATTATTGACCAATAATAATTTTTGGTATCATTTAACTTTCTTGTCTTCAACATCAATCTAATCATTGAACAACTCATATCACACCTTCATATAAATTAACAATAAGTATACACAACAAATTAAAAGTCAATATTTGGGTTTTCAGTGAAACCAGCAAACAGTCTATGTAAAAAATTTTGGTTCAAACAAAAACACGATTGGGTTTTTCTTCTTTCCGTCATCACAAAGTTTTAGAGAATTTTTTGAGCACAATCACTGATCCATCTCGAGAATGGATAAAAGTTCACAGTTTTTCGCCGCTCAAACTGACCATATTGTAGTAGGAGTGGTCAGGAAACCTCTCTAGTTCAATGTAGTCTGTTTCGGTCATCAGGAGCTTCTCCAACAGTTCTATGCACTCGCTGAAAGAAGGTCTCTGCTTCGGATCTTTGTCCCAGCAATAGTACATGATATTGTACAGTTCTCTTCTGCAATGGTCAGGCTTCTCCAGACGATATCCATCCTTTACCTGCAAAAAATCTGCATTGTATCTCTCTTCGAACTGAAGAAAAGTATTATTTGATCTAGTGCACTCAAAGCAGTTAGTAATATATGTCCAGATTGAAATTATATAGTTTTGTCGGTTTATTTTTCACTAAATAATGCAACTTAAACGAGCCAACAAAAGTTTTGTCACCCAATCTGCTCTGATTATGTTTCATTCAGTATTTTACCCGTTTTTGTTCATAAGATATATTCACAACTTGATTTAATTCTTGGACAAAGAATTTATCAACGGATATGGGGTTTAATGACGTTACTCGGGACTGAAAATGGCGCCCGAGCAGGGATAACATTTTAAGATAGAATGACAAAATTAGAGAGTGTTAAATTCTTATTTCCCTTTGATATCAATCGATGTCCTGTTGCCTTTGTCTGCTCATAGCGACGCCAATGTTCTCAGATTCCTTGGTTTCCCATTTCTTCGGCTGGACCTTTTTTCTATTTGTTTCTCGCTTCCAGAGGGACATTATCATAAAAAAGACTATGTGAAAGTACACAAGCAAGCTGGCTATTCTACGGCGTTTTACCGTCTCAGGATGAACTCAAAAAGGAATGATAGGGTGGCCTTACGGAAGCAAGCACCATTTTCAGCTATAATTCAATTAGTTAACGTTAGTTAACTGGCTCTTTCTGATGGTGGATAGGAATTTAGTGGCACTCTTTGCAATTGCTCATCAACGGACCTCGCTTTTGTTGGTTATAATTGTGATGCTGAAGGTTATTCCACAATTATCCAAGCGAACAATAGATGGCGCTGACACGAGGACAAAAGGTCGAAACTTTTTGCATTGAAAAACAGCGGTTCAACATTTCGCTGAACATTTCCAAGCCAACTCTCTCCCAGAGAGAATCTCCACCTAGTCTTGTACAAAACGAATGTAAACATTTATCAACCGTTTTCTTGAATTCAACGCCCACGTTCTGAAATATTCCTGTAATAATTTCACGCCTCCGAAGTTTCGGCATTATATTTCATGAATTCGCAGGAACATCAAACATCGAGCACGTGATACAGATGTTTCAGAGTTGGCTGCAGAATTCCCACACAGATATGAAGTTGTATCAGAGCTGGAAATGAACGGGGAGTTTTTCAACAGTATTGAAGCGGTTGCCATTGAAACTTTTTCGATAAGACGGTGACATTGTCGACTTTCTAATGTGCAAGCGTTTGAAGATGTGGAAATGCAGATATCTTTCTCTCTTTGAAGGCGATGGTTGTTTAACATTGTCAGCCATTTACTCTCGCCGAATCCCTAGCTCAGACAAATGCAAAGGAACTCTATGATCGAAGGAAAAATATAAGTCCTTTTTCGCGTCTTTGTACTTTTTTTTCTGAGAGTAAACGTTGTATAAACCTTATCCAGACAATAACGAACACAACAAGAGAAGAATCATACAATTTGGTGCAATAGTTCAGACGTGATGTGCAGTCATTCATAACCATAGATTGTTATTCATGAGGATTTTCAGAGCTCTGGTGGAAAGGTAGAATTTTTTTTCATATAGTACAGGGTGATTCACTTATCTTGGTAACCCCAATTTTCTCGAAAACGTCCGAATATTTTTTCATTCTGTGAATGGCGTTTTGAACAAGTCGATGTCGACTTGAGATGCGCATGAAAATCTGCGGAATTAATAAAGACGCAAGGCGTCGCGGCGCTATCAAAAATTTTTTCTCCAGGGTCATACCTTTTTTATCATGTCATTCGAAAGATAATTTCATTTTGAACTTGTTTTTAGAATACAATTTTTATCCATTTCTAACCGTCAGCGATCTGCAGCGTGTTTTATGTTAATTCTATTCCATTTATTTTTTTCTGTATTGTGGTAGTATGCCTTTATTAGGAGACATAGATATGATTTTGTGCCTTTAATTCAAGAAGGCTAGTTTTCTTAACAATCTGCCTCCTCAAATGAGATTAAATATGTGGATACAGCAAGATAGGGCTACATGTCGCAACGCTGCCATTGTGAAAAGATATTGAGATCAAGAATTCTAAAATAAATGGTTCTTTATATTTTGAACAAAGCAACTTATAATGATATAGGGAAATGATATAACTTATGTATTGATCATAATGGCTAGATGACCTAGATATTATTTTGTTTCCTAAAATGACGAAGGTTCTGTAACAAACTATTTTTCTTTTATTATATTCAGTAATTATTATATTTTATAACAATAAACATTTTTTTAACAAACGAAACATTCCGAATCATATGTTCCATATACCAGCCATTATGATCCATACATAAGTTATATCATTCTCTTATTTTATTATAAGTTACTTTCGTCAGAATATAAGGGTCTAATTGGGCATATGCGTTTCTTATCTTTATTTTCAAATGGTCCAAGTTATTAGAATTAGTTTGGTATACCATATTTTTCAGGGTACCCCTCAGAAAGTAATCCATGAGCTTTAGGTCTGGCAATACCTGATTGGTCCATTGGTTCCTATCCATTTATTTTCGAATTCTTGATCCAAATATCTCTCTTCACGATCTCTTCTTTATTTCAAGGCACAAAATCATATCTATGTCTAAAAATAAAGGCATACTACCACAATACAGAAAAAAATAAATGGAATAGAATTAACATAAAACACGCTGCAGATCGCTGACGGTTGGAAATGGATGAAAATTGTATTCGAAAAAAAAGTTCAAAATAAAATTATCTTTCGAATGACATGATAAAAAGGGTATGTCCCCGGAGAAAAAATTTTTGATAGCGCCGCGACGCCTGGCGTCATTATTAATTCCGCAGATTTTCATGCGCATCTCAAGTCGACATCGACTTATTCAAACGGCATTCACAGAATGAAAAAATATTCGGACGTTTTCGAGAAAATTGGGGGTACCAAGATAAGTGAATCACCCTGTACTGTCGAAATAGCTATATTGAGCATTGTCTGAACCTTTCATCTAATGAAACTCTCGTATCAAATGATATTTTACTGGCTGCAATCAAGACCGTAATTATCGATTAATTGTAGGCGAAGAGATAGTCAATTGTGACTCGGATACGTCTTACAGCATCTGCGTAATTCACTCTTCTTGGAAGGCCATCAAAAACATCAGTATCAGCGAATTGGAAAATGAGCCTTTAACGGTAATCAATTCGATATGCAAGGACGATTTAATTACAGGCATAAAGGGGAAAGCTTTACTGAGAGGGAGAAAATAAGGGAAGAAACAGTTCAAAGATAATGGGCGAACAGACGAGTTCAAGATGCCGATGACGGTAATCCTGATGATATATGGCTGTGCTTGAAAACCAATTTTTCAATATGCGGAAGCCAGTTCAGTATATTCTCAGGTAACGCGGCTTAGATTCTGGAATATCGTGATATTGAAATTGGGGAAGATGATTTATAGGATGTTTTAACCGGGATTATGATTCTGAAGGGGTTCTGCACGTTTTTGAGTTAGAACAAAGAGTTGAAAGCGATTGATTTATTCTCTCGCATATCAGAGAAGTGATTCGAAATTTTTGTTAGAAATATTCGAGATAAAGTTTGAAATAAACCCTCATCAAGTCCGCCAGCCCATACGAAGGTTCAGGGTAAGTAGAAACCTAAGAAACTTATTCCAAAGTCAACCTCATAAATGGAAAATATTTACGGAAGTTTTTCTCAGTCTCTTTGTAAATAAAATTTTTTTTCGGTGTCTCACCTTCTTCATGACTTCAGCAGCGCTCATGCCAGGGTACGGCGTGCTGCCCAAGGTCACAGCCTCCCACATAAGTATGCCGAAGCTCCACACGTCTGACTTAACGGAGAATACGTTATCGTAGAGCGATTCTGGCGCCATCCATCGGATCGGAAGTCTACCCTCGCTCTTTCTCTCGTAAACGTGCGAGGCTATAACATCTCTGGCAAATCCGAAGTCCGCCACTTTGCAGATGTGGTCCTCCGTGATCAGGACGTTCCTTGCCGCCAAATCTCTGTGGATTATCTGAAAATGATTCTTTTATGAGAGAACGTATGGCGGAAATGGTTTAGAAGATTTTTTTATCCCTTCATAAATCTTTCCCTTTTCGCATTCGGGTATTTCGGAGGTGTGTTTTGGAGATTCGGTAAGTCGCGGATTATCCGATATTCGTATTCAACAGCTTGACCCAATGCCCTGACCAGGGCATCAGGAAAAGAGGTTGGTCGGAAAGAGACGCATTTTTCACAGACGCTCATTTCTCATCATCGAAAATGTACACATGAACAAAGTACGGGCTCCAGTGTTCTGACGAGAACTGGCATTGTCAGCGCGCTTCGGCAGTAAACAAGATTTTTACAGAAACTACTGATCCACTCATTCATTAAGCATCTAAAAGACAATGATTTTTTTATGGGAAAAGTCTAATACTTGCAGAACACGTATTATTATATTGGGAATGATGATACCACGAGAAAACCAAGAAATTATTGTCTGAAGACTATACGAGAATGAAAGAACCATTTTTTGAACTGGGAACACGTAACCCTTCATTAAACTAAACTAAATTCAGAGGCCACACTTTTGTTTCAAATTTAATTTTTATCAAGGAATCAAGGAAAAATGAAATAATCTTTGTACTTTTCACACTTACATTTTCCATCAACAACCAGTTTTACACACGTGTTCATGTTTATTTCGACCGGAAAAATGAGCCCAAAAAAAAATTCTTAACATAACCTAGTGAACCATAACTTATTCAATATATACTCCCTGTCAATAAATTCCGGACAGGTGAATTTTTTTTTCAAATTTAACACCCTTTATCTTTTTTCGTGGTCCTCCGATTTTGTTGAAATTTTCACCGGGTATAGTATTGGGTCTTGTTATAATAACCTGAAATTTACTTTGCGAAAATACCTGTAGTTCATCTGTTATACAGGGTGAAACAACACCTTATTTTATACCCTTCATTTCTAAACACCCTGTGGTGAATTTGAGGAGGAAAATTTGATATCGTTCAGTTTGAATTTGAAGTGTGTCCCTTTCTAAACAAAATGTTGATTTACGTCAGTCTCTGCTTAAAAAAAAAAAGATATACATTTTCAAAGAAAGTGTTCCATTTTTTCAATTTTTATAACAATTTGAAACATTACAATACCTTATCGACTAGTAAACATAAACAAATATCTGAAAATTGCTATAAGAAAGCGAGGTGGAAATACACACTATTTATTTTCAGATGTTTGTTTATGTTTTCTAGTCGATAAGGTATTGTAATGTTTTAAATTGTTATAAAAATTGAAAAAATGCAACACTTTCTTTGAAAATGTATATCTTTTTTTTAAAAGCAGAAAGTGACGTAAATCAAAAAACATTATGTTTAGAAAGAGACACACTTCAAATTCAAACTGAACGATATCAAATTTTCCTCCTCAAATTCACCACAGGGTGTTTAGAAATGAAGGGTATAAAACAAGGTTTTGTTTCACCCTGTATAACGGATGAACTACAGGTTTTTTCGCAAAGTTATATTCAGGTTGATATAACAAGACCCAATACTATACCTGGTGAAAATTTCAACAAAATCGGAGAACCACGAAAAAAGATACAGGGTGTTGAATTCGACAAAAATTTTGCCTGTCCGGAATTTATTGACGGGAAGTGTATAAACGTGATCTTATTCATCTCTTCCGACAAATCAGATACAGATTGTCGGCGAACTTCAAAGGCAAAGGGAGCTGGCATAAAACTGCGAAAAGGGTGAATAATAACAACCCTACGATGTCGCCCACGCAGAAAACGCCGATTAAATCAAGTCAGAGCTCTCATCGTCCGATTTCTCCTCGAATTTCTCCCACTTGGAGGTATCTGCCGGATAACCTCCAAGATTCTCCCGTTCCCGCCACTCAGAATGGGACCCCCATTATTATGGAGAACGCTGTCCAATTTCTCCCCAGCATACAACTACTAGAGCATGAATAACACACTGTGTCCCTTATGATACACAGTCAGGTCACGTGCGAAAGGGATCAAAGACCATCGCGAAGAAAGTCTTACGTTCTACCCGAAAATGAATAAAATATCAAGTAGATTTCGTTACTTAATGAAATACCAGGAAGGAGTTCCTATCAGATCGTTGAATTGACGAACGTCATTTAATTAAATGACACACACACAGTCAGAGTCATGGCGTTTCTGTCAGAATTCAATGAACGACTAGAAGATTGAAAAAACTGTCCCAATCAGCTCCAAATTCTATTGAAATTGAAATGACGAACGTCATTTAATTAAATGACCTACTCTACTTGACTTTCATGAAGATTCTATTAGAATTCATTAAACTACTTGAAGGTTCAGAAAAACCTTTCTCATCTAATCATCTCCTAGTTTCATTGGACTTCAAATGACTAACGTCATTTAATAAAATGACACATATATTTTGAGGAGCATTCTGTTTCGTGGCTTTACTAGAATTCAATCTATTCCAATCAGCTCATAGTTTTATTAGGCTACGAACAACGTCATTTAATAAAATGACATACAGTCATTCTGAGACTTTGTCAGAATTCAATAAACTACTAGAAAGTTCCTATCATCTTTTGATATTATAAGACTTTAAATGACGTTCGTCATTTAATGAAATGACAAGTTTTGACGAGTATCTAGTCTCTTGGAGCTTCTGTCAGAATTCATTAAACGACTAAAAAGTTCAGGAGAACTATTCTAATCGACTTGTTTCATTGAACTTGAAATGACGATGGTCGTTTAATGAAATGACACACTCAGTTTGTCGATCATTCAGTTTCATGGCGTTTCTATCAGAATTCGAAAAAGTAGTTTCAGAAAAACTGTCGCAATCGGCTCCTAGTTTCATTTAAGTCGAACTGACGAACGTCAATTAAATGACTCTCCTTGACTTTCATGGAGATTCTATTAGTATCATTAAACTACTGGAAGGTTCAGAAAAACCGTTATGATCTAATCAGCTCCTAGTTTCATTGGACTTTAAATTACTAGAGTCATTTAATAAAATGACACACAAAGTTTGAGGACCATTCTGTTTTATTGGGCTTTGAACGAAAAACGTTATTTAAAGAAATGAAACCACAGTTTGACGAGCATTCAAATTCATGCCTTTTCTGTTAGAATGCAACGACTAGAAACTTAATGAAGACTGTTTCAATCGGTTTCTAGTTTCATTAAGCTCAAAATGACTAACGTCATTTTATAAAATAAGATCCAACTTTTGACGAGCATTCAAATTCACTCAGACTTTGTCAGAATTCAATAAACTACTAGAAAGTTCTTATCGTCTCTTGATTTTATTGGACTTCAAATGACGAACGTCATTTAATGATATGACAAGTTTGGAGGAGTATCCAGTCTCCTGGAGCTATTGTCAAAATTCATTAAACGACTAAAACTTTCAGTAGAACTTTTCTAATCGACTTGTATCATTAAATTTAAAATGACGAACGTCATTTAATGTCAGGATTGGTTTTTCCATTTTATTTTAGTTCCATGATTAATATTTCTCTTTTTATGATTATGAAACACTGCGGAATCTTCTACCATGGGACACCCTGCACATGTCCCCAACTAACAGGTCTAAACCCACGTAGGAAAATCAAAGAACTCACCCCATTAGCAGACAAATAGTCCATCCCCTTAGCAACCTGATACACAAAAGACGTGAGATCCCTGGAAGTCAAAGATTTGCTCTGGCCGTGCATGTTATTGTAATATCTTTCAGCTCTCGAGTTCCGAAGATAGCTTTGCAGCTTCCCCCTGCTGACGTACTCCATAATGAGGAGGATGGGTTCCTTCTCAGTGCAGCATCCCAGCAGCCTGATAACGTTGGGATGCGGCTCCAGCATCTTCATCACTTGCAGCTCTGAGGCGAGGTCTGATCTCTCTTTCTCGTTGGCGTTTTCTTTGAGAGTCTTTACGGCCACTATGGAGACTTTTTCTTTATCTGGAAAAGGTTAAGAGGTTCACGAGATAAGGGTGATGCTCTTTTCGGTTTTTAAATGGGGTAACTTGAGTCTTTGGGCGGTCTTTGATCAGGAGGATGATAGAGGCTAATAAAGAGTGAAAATTATCATTTCTTTTTTCTGTTGTGAGATCTGGAAAAGTTTTGTTTCGAATATACACTCCCGGTCAATAAATTCCGGACAGGCGAAATTTTTGTCGAATTCAACATGCTGTATCTTTTTTCGTGGTTCTCAGATTTTGTTGAAATTTTCACCAGGTATAGTATTGGGTCTTGTTATATTAACCTGAATTTATCTTTGCGAAAATATTTGTAGTTCATCCGTTATACAGGGTGAAACAAACCATTGTTTTATACCCTTCATTTCTAAACACCCTGTGGTGAATTTGAGGCGAAAAATTTGATATCATTCAATTTTAATTTGAAGTGTGACCCTTTCTCAACATAATGTTTTTTGATTCAAGTCAGTATCTGCTTTAAAAAAAAAGATACACATTTTCAAAGAAAGTGTTGCATTTTTTCAATTTTTATCATAAATCTGGGCTGCCGATTTCGAACCTGTCTACCTAGCGTATCGCATACATGTTCAATAGGATTTAAATCCGGCCTTCTGGCTGGCCACACGAATCGTTGAATATTCGCCTCTTCAAAGTATTCTGTAACAACTCGTGCAACGTGAGGCCTAACATCGTTCTGCATTAACAGAAATAGTTGCTTCCCCCAGAAGCAATTTGTAAATGCATTGAAAGAATGCCACGTCGTATGGTAGAAGTGATGAGAAAGCGAGGTGGAAATGCACGCTATTAATTTTCAGATGTTTGTTTATATTAACAAGTCGATAAGGTATTGTAATATTTAAAAGTGTTGTAAAAAATTGAAAAAAATGCCACACTTTCTTTAAAAATGTGTATCTTTTTTTTAAAGCAGATACTGACGTAAATCAAAAGACTTTTTGTTAAGAAAGGGTCACACTTCAAATTGAAACTGAATAATATCAAATTTTCCGCCTCAAATTCATCACAGGGTGTTTAGAAATGAAGGGTATAAAACAAGGTTTAGTTTCACCCTGTATAACGGATGAACAACAGGTGTTTTCGCAGAGTAAATTTCAGGTTAATATAACAAGACCCAGTACAATACCTGGTGAAAATTTCAACAAAATCGGAGAACCACGAAAAAAGATACAGGGTGTTGAATTTGACAAAAATTTCACCCGTCCGGAATTTATTGGCGAGGAGTATATTTGATGTAAGTTTTATTCCAGTGGGAGGGTAATGGTTGCATGAATTGTTTCTCCTGGAAAAGGAAGTGGGATTTTTGACCCTTTCTCCAGCTTCTTTATTTTTCGTAGCCCGAAAATCCTAAGCTTCCAGATAGAAACTGTTGCCATGAGCTTGGAACTTGATAAGATTACTTCGACAGTTCTCATTATCTCGTTTAGATTGGCTGAGGAAAGAAACAAATCACGTAGTGTACTATCTCCAAGCGTTCCAAGTGATTCAGTGTTTTTCTTCTCAGGCAGTTTCATGGAATTCTGGGAGATTTATTGGGATTTCACGAATTGGAATGAAGGAAACTGAAGCTGCTTAAGACACTTCACATTTCTGTCGGCATCCAATGATGGAAAAGATAACAGGAAGTATCCTATCATATATCGTGGTATTTTCTACACCTGTTACCTTTCATTCAATTCCGAAAGAAAAATGAGAGAAATTGCAGAATGCAGTTGAAAAAAATTAATCAATTGGAACGAAGTTGAATTTGGATACAACTCTGATATCGAATCCAGGAAAAACAAATATAAAGCGCAATTAATAACGTGATGAATGTTTATTTACCATCCAAATCAATGGCTTCACATTTCCAAACTTGACCAAACGCCCCCTCTCCTAAAATATTGAAGAATTTCAATCTGTGCCTGGGAAATTCCCATCTATCTGTTTTGTTAATTGGGCAGCTTAGCTGATTGGACGTCTGAAAAAAAATAATTCGTTTTATAGTCATCCTTGTGAATACCTACATAAACGAAGGTTATGAAGTTTATTCTCGATGAGAATATTGTCGTTGTCTACTTGAAATACTGCCTCAAATTCAGAAAAGCAGACGATTAAATCAACACGAACATAAAATGTACTGATATCACAAATTAAACTCAAGAAACTTGTGGCTTTTATTTGGTTGATAATCAAATATTTCTTTAATTATTCAAAGTAACCAGTCCATTAGCGTTCCATAATATTGATTGCTTTATTCGCTCAACTTTCACCGATACATCTTTGATGTTACTTTCACCTTCAAAGACTCTGCCGAGAATATTTCTGCGGCCGACTTAAGTTAACGAAGTAATTTACGAATTCTTTCGTATTTCTCAAGAGGAAATGTGAAATAGGATATCAACAGGAAACTGTGAACTGATCTCTATGACGTTGACTTGAAAAACAGCTAGTCTAAAAAATTTATCAAAGCCTAAAGTTGAAACTAAACATAAAAACTAACCTGGTTATGGTTGGTATCTCTTTCCCATGGCTCGTATCTGTTATTGAAGGCTCTAGGTCCTCTCCAGTTCTGCAAAGCCATGCCTGGATCCTCCTGAAGAACTATAGTACCTCCAGATGAATCCTTTCTCTAGATTGAAATCAGAACAGGCACTAATTAGAATTTATCATCTTAATCAATAGCTGAACTTTTTAGGATTCTCTTGTGAAAAACTTCTGGAAATCTCAATCCAGACCTGGATAACCGAAAAAGGCCTGACAGAGTTGAATCCTTCAGTTATTCTTGGACAAAATGATCCCATCACTAATTAGAATAAGTTTAAGCAAAGCTCCCTTTTGGTGAATACTTTGAATAACTTCATCAGTGGTTTGAATTAATTTAATTTACTCAAGCCGAGTGAAATTTTCTATTTTTGTTTGAAGCTTCTGTAAAATCGTTACAAAATGGTTTCAGCCTGAATTGCCAGTCTTAAAACCCAGACGTTTCCACAACTAAACAAAACTAGGATCCTCGATTCAATTGCGAATTGAAGTCCCCAAATTGATTGAACGGTTTCTTCACGAGACCTTTGGGAACGAGGTAAATAATTTACTGTTCTTTACGTTGGCTATTTCCGAGGTCAATATCGAACATATCAATTAATTAGATACCTATCTAATTGACTTCACACTGTATAAGCTATTGTTGCTGGAGTTAGATCGATGTTCTTTTAATGAAAAAATTTTCCTCACCATATCGCTCTTCTCTTCTGATTTCCCCAAGTTTAAACGCCTTCTGAAGATCACGGCGGTGAAAGCAACCACTAAGAAAACGCCACAAACAGCCAACACTGGAATAACATTGATTTTGACTCCAGGAACTGATTTAACAGCCTCTTCCTTGGTGAGATCCAATCCATTCGTCAGTTCTACACCATCCAGTTCTACTTTGGTCTTTCCCACAGTTGGATGTTGAGTTGTTGTGGTTCTGGTTGTTGTGGTTGAGCTTGTTGTGGTTGTGGCACTTGGTATGGGCTTCAGATAAGTCTTGCTGTTGTCATTTCCAGCAGTACCAGGTCTTTTTAGAGATGGTTTAGGTTGGGTGTAGGTTGTTTCTTGAAAGTATGGAATTTTAGGTATTGGTCTTGGATTGTTGGATATTGAGGGGGGTGGGTTGATGATGGAGCCTTGGAAATTAGAGGGGAAATTTGGGAATGAAGGGGGTCTATTGTTTCCTCCAACTCCAAAGTTGAATGGTCGCTTTTTGGAATGTGATGAGCTCAGGATGTTAACGTATACTTCTGCCTTGGCTTCTAGGGTTCCATCGAAGACAGTAACCCACAGATGAATGTCGTCTCCTGCCTGAGGAAATATAAAAGCGATAACTTCAATAACGGATCTTCAATTTTATCATAGGCATCCATCATGCAAGATGTCGCGGATGCTGCAGCGAATAATAAAAAGAAGAGGATGTAAAGGCATCAGCATTATTGCGCATCTACTTACCCTTCCCTTGAGACTCTCGTTGAGGTATACCACTCCTGTAGTCGCGTTGATTATGAAAGGAAGGTTTTTCACTGGTAAGTTTTCATCGTAAATTACCGGTGTGAGACCGTAGGTTAAGGAGTCCCCATCCAGATCGCTGCCATGGGCCTGTTAAAAAAAATCTGCATTAAATTCGTATACCACTTAGGGGGAACAGACTTCAGACGCGTGAAAATTGCATGTTTTTATTCATCTGCTACACAAGGGAGTTCAGAAGTTGGTGAGCAACTTCTGTAGACAACTTGGAGCAAATTTATCGATGAGTTTGTCAATTTATTTTTTATTACACAGACTTTTGAATCAGCAATTTTCGACCTCTTAGAAAATATGACCTTAAAAGAGTTGAAAGAAAATTATACATATTTGCTAAAAATAAGTAAGAATGCCTTGGAGATGTTTTCTACGTCATCCTTGTCGTATGTATCAAGACTAAGTACCGTGAATGTCCTGGGCATCCCCTATATTGTGTAACGTAACAAAAATAGATGATATCATGTCGAAACAGGACAGGCATACTGTCATTGGAAAAGTTCTATAATGGGAGCAGCCTTTCATAAATCTTAAAGTTTTCCCTTGCGTCACGTTTTCTGAGCAAGACGAAGTGCACAAAATAATTTGTGATTGTCCTGGCATCTTTCACATTTCCCCCTATTCACGAAGCTAGTCATGGCTGCATTTTGTGTCGAAACACAAAGAAGTACAGGACCAGACATTCATTCGAATGGGTAAACAGTTTTCTGTTGGTTCGACAAAGGAAACGTTGCCTCGAAATTAACAATTTCATCCTTTTTAATATGGTCAACGATCCCTCAATTCGAAGAGTTGATTGCCCTTCTACGAAAAGAGACACAGGTTCACGTTTTATTCAGTGATTCCAAATATGAGTTTTTAAAAAGCAGATACTGATAAAGTTCTCAGATTAAATTGAAGAGGCTACAATATTTTTCCACGTGTTCCAAGAGATAAAATTTAATGGAAGTCTGTAGCGTCTTCAACGTTCCTTATTATTGAGAATAGATTTGAAATATTCATTTTTTCCCCATAATATATTTTGAACTTCATCTCATTTAGGTAAAAATAATTTAGCCCCCTTATAATCTCTTATCTGTTCTGAATATACATGCCTGTCCGCGGTTACACAAATATGTTAGAAATTAATACGGTTTCCTAGATTTACAGTTTAAAAAATTTAGCATTGTTGATTTAACAGTTCGTGAAGTGAATTTCGATATGATTTTATCTTGCTTGCTTGTTCCATGTACGTTTTGTTCATTTATCAATGTTAACATTCTTGAGTGAATGAAATTCGATGTTGGAAGTATAAAAAAGAACTACTATCTCACCACAGCAATTTTAGTTCCAACTGGTTCTGTTTCGTAAATTTTCCAATTCCTCTCGAGGTAAACTGTTGGTGGTGTGTTATCTCTGTGTTGACCCTGGACTGAAAAAAAAAAGAATTTTCTCTGTTTTACATACATCTCCAGATGAGAAAACAAAAGGGAGATACTCTTCGAAAAATACAATTTGAGGAATGTACTGGACACTCTCTTAGAAAAAAGTTGTCTATTCAATCGTAGGCATAATAAATTGGGTTATTAGGGACATAATCCCCCTCTCCCTCATTTATTAGAAAAATAAAAAAAAAATTATGAATAAGCATTTCAGCAAAAATAAAAAAATTTGAGATTTTTTCGATTGTTAGGGTTGAAACCCCCCATGACTCCACTCTAATCACTCCAATGTAATTAATTAATATTCTTGGATGCCCCCCTTCCCTCGAAATCCTGATTATATATCTCCTGGCTTCTCAACATCCTATATTGTGACTACGATACGAAGTGAAAGTCACGAGAACAATAAATTGGTATCTGTATTGTACGTACACGGAATTCTTCCCGAAGTCTTCATGGTCGGCAATGACGTCACTAATGTCTGAGTATATTTTCGTGGATCCTGGAGAACCGGTCTAAAGGTCTCCATGAACTACGACTCAAATCCTATCACGAAATTAGTGCGTTTGATGTAGCTACGAAATAAAACACTAACACTAGGTTCCTTCAGGGTGTATCATAAAGAAAGGATGAGAATAAACAAGGAGTCACCAAAATAATTCACAAAACCCTGTCTGAACTGGAACTGCAAAGTTGTTAGGTGCAAAAGATGTCGTTGACAATTTTCAATATCTTTGCGAACAGCAGAGATTTTTTATGGAATTTTCAACATTTATTCCTCAGTTTAACAAATAATAAATCGTTTCAGTCCACGATTCAAAGAAATTAAATGGTTTCTAGAGTAAAAATTCATACGGTAAATCCCTGGACGTATGGCACGCTTTAAAACTGAAAATATGGTAACGTATTATGAAATTGTTGGGTTTGGTCCGTAGAAAATTCGTATTCTGCGTGGGATCTCGTTCCGCAAAATGCGCTATAGGATTAGCAACGTAGAATTGTTAAATTCCACGACGAATGGTTATATTATTGAATTCCACGATTCGTTTCATCGAGCATTTCGCGAAATTGACATAATGACATTTCGATATCGTTATTTCGCCCTTTGGAAATTCAGTACGCGAATTCAACATACAATATTGGCACCGAAAATATGCGATAATCAAATCAAAGTAAAATACGATTTTTTTATTGGTTGTTTGGATATTGTATTATACAGAATTCCACAATCAGCTCCCCACATAGCTGGAGAATGAAAAAGAAATGGGATAGTTATTGAAGAATTATCTTTTTTTCTCACTTGTGTATTCTGGGAGAACTAGTAAACATATTTCTTCTTAAATGTACACGCTTCATTGGTAAATTATCTGAATTTCCGTTCCAAACTTTCGCATGAACAAACAAACACTCCTAACAATCCAATTCTCAGAGAATCTTTTTGGTATCAATGCCAATTTGATCAACGAACCAGAAATAGAAGCTCAAATTATAGTTTGCTTCTTGCAGAATTATTTTCTGAGGAAAATGTTCGATTGATTCAGAATTGCGTTTTGAACCCTTCATCGTCATTTCTGTTCCTGTATGGAACTCTATTCTGAAAAACCATTATTCCCAAGAAAATTTCAATTTTCCACGCGAAGAAACAAGAAATGCGTCGACAATACCTTGTTCATTCACATCTACTTGCTATCTCTATTCTTCGCCTTCTGATGTTTGGACATAGTTCGAAATAACACAATGCAAATTGCGGAACAATCAAAATGTAAAAATCATTCGCCTCGAACGAGATAGCTTGAAAGGGGTTGCATAAAAGAATAGATTATCCCCGGGAATATCAAGAAATAAAAGTCCCCATTAAAGGCGGATACAGGAAGTTGAAAGCATCATTCGAATTCGATATTTGAGGTATGTACCTAACAAGGTATCGAATATAAAACTGAAACAGCTTAGAGAAATCGGTAAGTTTTCTTTTGATGTGGTTTCATATTGTGGCACAAGTGGAGATAAAACGGTCGTTTAACCTTACCAAAATGTACGCGGATTCGAGGAATTGAAAATACCGTTGTTGCATAACAAGAAATAAGAGGATTTGAAAGAATCTAGTTTTCCCATGAATCACATGGGTGTAACAACCAATTTTCGAGAATTATCACGCTCTTGTAATACCTTTTTTTGATCCTCACAAATCTATTAATATTTGAACGCTCATTGTCAATCTTGAGTGAGATGGGACCGATCAATTTTCAAGGATTATCGCTCTGATGCATTCAAGGTCACTTGCTCAACCCAAATTCCCCATTCATTAATTCTTTCTCCAATTTCTCTTTCCCTAGGAGGTTACCAACCTGACCACTCGACCATATAGTGAGGTCCAACAATGAAAGATCTTCCAACCGCATCAATGGAAATATCATTAAACTAAAAACGAAGCTGACATTCATTCGAACGGGTTTTAATTGAAAATAATTAAGTGTTAATTCTCAAGATTTTATTGCGTTTTTTGTCAAAACTAAGCTGCCACAATCTCTTTTGAACCTTTATAACAATTTTAGGTAAACAAGAATTATATCAGAAACTGCATAGATCGAAAAATGAAGAAATATCACAGTTTATTTATTTATATTCATGGTTTTCTCATTCACAATCACCCACTTGAAATCTGAACACAATTAGCTTTCTCTTACCTTGCGCAAAAATCCAGGTTAGAGAAAGTAGTAGAAGCTTCATTTTCCAAAATCCTGCCGTACGACACAACACGGAAAATCTCAAAATATTTCACAATAAGGGCACTAATCTCACAATAGTCGATTTCCTTTTAAGACGCTCTGATACTTTCACATGAAAAGTTTCCCGATTCTCAGGCCTGAACTTCGTATTTTCGACTAACATTATCGAAAATGGTTTTAGTCCTTCGCTTCGGATCTCGAAATTCACCCTTTTTCCATCATTTTCGAGCGAAAAAGTCAACAAGTGCTGTCAAACATGCGCGATTGACTCGGTGGTACTATTATGGTCGATGTCAGGTAGACAAGTTCGACGGGTACCAGCGGAACCAGGAGTAGTGGTCTAGCGGGTACCATGGATCGTCATCGTGCTTAGAAAGTTTGGTTCTGATCCAAGACACTTTGATATAATTGGTGGAGGAGCCTGAGATCATAAAAAAGTGAATTTTTTCATTTCTGGTTTGATTAAGAAGGAAAAAGATGCTTTTAGAAAGGTACATTTCCAAATATTCTTCAAGGAAAAGTTACAGGGTTGAATAATTTTTATCTTAATAGAGGAAGAAACTATCTGATGCCATCTATGAGCGCTTTGTTAGACATTACTTGAAAATCAATAGACTCAGGAATCAAAGATTATAGAGTTAGAAAGATAGGAAACGCCCTTGTATCTGTGGTACTAAAATCCGACTACGATTTTTGGCTAGTTTCTTACTTGTGACACATAGATGACGCTGAAAACATAATTCAGTACAGAAAACTATTTTAATAGGCGCGAAATTCGAAACACATTTCTCATAAATTTTCATTCAATTAAATACTTTGTCGAGCTTTTAAAAAAATATCCTGATCGACAAAAAAAGCAGGGCTTCGCTTTTTGATCAGGATGATCTTTTCTTCTGCATATTGCTTTGAATCAAATGAAATACGCTTCTGGATTCTTTATATTTTTATTTGAAATGATTGTGTAAAATCAACTGCAATACAATAATTATGAAATTGAGTACATTTCAAAAATTTGTTCACATATTAGAGAATTATCATAACAATTTCAAGAACTTATTGTGAAACTATGGATAAATCGAACATCGATAAGTCAAACAGTTGTTCTGGACCCGATTCATACATATCTTACCCAGTGTATTTTAACCTCAATGAGTCTAGAGGGTCTAGTAGATGAGTCGAACTGCTGGAAGGGTCGTCAAGAGAACCACCACCTCTATAAGTCGTTCTTCTGACCACCATTGCCTCTATGAGTGGAACTTTTTGATCTAATGAATGAGAACGAAGAAAATTCGGTTCGCAAACAAATTATCCAGAACAATATATTTTTACCCCGAAACCTCTATCCATTTTTCAACACTGAAAATAAAAAGCAATGAACAAGACAATTACATGATACGAGTTTCAAAACTTACATTTCTATTCTCTTTGGTAATGAAAAGAATGCACATTCAAGATTATTATTTCTGCAATAAATCACCATGCATTTCGAATGTCGGCCAGTTTTTAACAAAAAATTTATAACAGAAAAACACACAAACCAAGATTATGGAGTGAGCTAGTTGGTACTCTTGTAGATTTCGAGTTATTTCAGTGGAAAATACAATCATCATTCAGCAAAAATATTTATTCGAGTATTTCTTTCAAAAATGACAACAGCCTACTAATAATTTTTATATAATCTATGCCAAATGGACCCTAATTAAATATTTTAACCATAACCCGATTACTTTTGAAAAACAGATGTCGCTGACATCACTGTAGTCTCTTCGTTTCCCATCTTTATACTCTATAATCTTTGTCAGGAATGTTACAAAAAATGAAAACTAGGTCTAGTTTTCTGTAACTGCTTCGTTGAATGTGTGTTAGATGGCACCGCCAACATCAACTAACGACATCTATGTCTACATACCTACACCTCCATTGACACTTCGGGTTCAGGCACAGGGTACAAAAATAAAAAAAGACAGTAACGATTAACAGATAAAATCAATAAATCTTTATTGCATAAAGTACAGATAAATATAACCTCTTTAGTTGAGTAAAATACAAAATTTATAAATTGGACGATCGGAAAATAAACTTTCACATAAAAATACTTCAATGAATATTTGCAGTACGAGAGAAACTTGGTCAACAAGTCATCTTTCAGAAAATCTTTGGTGTTAAGATAAATTCAGCAAATACAAAAATATAATGTAGTGCATCTTTCTCTATTCTAACTGGAACAAAACATTCAATACTTGCTCCATGTAGGAATTACCACCTAATCTATCTATTTCAGCCACTGCTTCCTTCTGTAATTGCGATAAGACCTGCAAAGTGTAGTCGAAACTTCCCATTTCTGTTAATAGAGACACGCAGTATTTCTTCACTTCCACGTCTTTGGTTCTCTGCCTCAAAATATCTATGAAGATGTTAAGTGTTTTCATACTAGATTATTGCAACAAAACAAAAAAAATGTTAATCAACAGAAAAAAAGGATACGTAGCACTCTTTTATCTTCAGGATATGTTTTAATGGCATGGATGATGGGAAAACTGTATTTTCCCTCAGTTAAATCTTCGCAGTAGCTCTTATGTTGCATATACTGAAAAAAATTTTTTTTTATGTTAGCAGAGTGTTATGAATTTTGAAAAGATTGTTGAACACTGATTGTGTTTTCTCGTAGTGATTTTAGTATTTGCTAATGATTTTAGCAGAAATTTCCATTCTGCTTTCACAGATAAGCAAAACTGCCGGAATGCCTCTTTCATACGTTTATAATTAGTTCGTATTATGAAAAAATACAAGAAGTATTCATAGTCTATCATCTCATGCACATTTTAATGTTGTTGAAGCATAGTAAGATTACATTTTGCTTCTATCACCAAAGAAAACTCTGTAAATTCCCTCATGCTCAATCAAGTGTCATTATTGTCCTTTATGTTCCATAATTATTTGAGATTGTACACAAAAAGGATAAGGAAGTCTTGTTTTAAGACTCCACTCCATACTTTCAGTGATATTATTTAGGCAATTATCTACATTTTGCTTTTATCACCAAACAAAACTCTGTGAATTGCCTTATGCTGAATCAAGTGTCATGATTGTTCTCTAATTTTCTATAATTATTTAAGATTGTACACAAAAAGTATAAGGAAGTCTTGTTTTGAGACTCCACTGCATACTTTCAGTGATATAATCTAGGCAATTATTTACATTTTGCTTTTATCACCAAACAAAACTCTGCGAATTGCCTCATGCTCAATCAAGTGTCATAATTGTCCTATAATTTTCTATAATTATTTAAGATTGTACACAAAAAGTATAAAGAAGTCTTGTTTTGAAACTCCACTGCATACTTTCAGTGATATAAATTAGGCAATTATCTACATTTTGCTTTTATCACCAAACAAACTCTGCGAATTGCCTCATGCTCAATCAAGTGTCATAATTGTCCTATAATTTTCTATAATTATTTAAGATTGTACACAAAAAGTATAAGGAAGTCTTGTTATGAGACTCCACTGCATACTTTCAGTGATATAATTTAGGCAATTATCTACATTTTGCTTTTATCACCAAACAAAACTCTGCGAATTGCCTCATGCTCAATCAAGTGTCATAATTGTCCTGTAATTTTCTATAATTATTTAAGATTGTACACAAAAAGTATAAAGAAGTCTTGTTTTGAGACTTCACTGCATACTTTCAGTGATATAATTTAGGCAATTATCTACATTTTGCTTTTATCACCAAACAAAACTCTGCGAATTGCCTTTCTACATTTCACTCTTAAGACTATGTAGAAATTTGCGAATTTCTCAGCCTTTTAAGAAGGCATCTAGTGTTAATTGACAAGAAGAAATTGTGTCACACCCGAAATAAATGAAATTTTTTTATAATATCAAAACTAACTTACTTTTTTCGATTTGAGATTGATGTAATCATCCCGAATCTGAAAATATAATCCGATAGTTCCTGTTAATTTGGAGTAATCTGCTGTATCCTCGCTGAACAACTGCATCAACCGAATTGCCAACATAAAAAGACCACCAGTTTCTGAAAAAAGTTCATTTTTAACTTACGAGTTATTCACTCAGCTTTCAACATACTTCTCCTGGTCATTTGCATATATTCCTCTTCACTAGGACATAAGAAATTATCTCTCCAATATAATTCCATTCCTTGACCCCTATGCAATTCGAGTAATTGTTCATTGTAAACTCGCACAGCCTAAAAAAAAAATTTGTAAGTATTCGGCTTGATTTTTTTGTCTTACTCACTTCAGGCTTTTTCAATTCTAATATCCTTTCTAGAGCTATGAACAAGCAATAATTCGCAGCATTGATTGTACTGGGAATACCATAAATTGCATGTGCTACAGGCACCCCTCTCCGCAACAAAGAACTATCTTGAATGTCATCGATCCTAATAATTTTGAACCATTACTATCTGGGTTACTCATGAAATTTTCTGAATTTTACTTACAGAAGGCTGGAGTTGTGGAGAATCTGAACGATTTCCTCTATTTTGGAGAGGGTACCCTCAGGAATTTTCATCCAATGATTGAAAGCCCTGGAAAACTTTGATCGGATATTTTTTCCTGGTATTTGGCAGATGTAAGTAAAGGGTTCCAAAAGTTTCTGAAAAAACGCAACCTTCACATTCAGAACTCGATAAAAGAACTGCGTATCTCACCTCATCTTGTTCTTTATCATTACTTTTACTTGAAATGGGGCTAGAAGATATTTCAGAGGACATATTTTCTCAAATGAAACCGCACCGAAATTGATAAACTTAGTTGGTATCCTACGATGAATTCAACATCAACTGCATAAAACAATGGTTGCAGCAGTTTTATTACATACACATAATTTTTTTTCCTTGGACTTCTACACTTCTAGCTCGAGCAACAATTAGGTTAACAGGTAATTAAGAGGTTATAAATGCGCCGGTGCAATGAAGGTGATATTGTCAAGGACGACCTAAAAAATTCATGGTGATAAGAGTATTTACTCATTTGAATTTATCACCTGCGATTTTATTAGTCATAATCAGGTACATTAGTTGAAAAATAGCATAAAAGCTTACACTACCACACTTTTCCGAGCGCATTATACATTCATTAGGCAACCCAAAATATCCTACTAGAGCTATTGTGAAAGTATCAAAAAAGGCGCATGATTCTTATTTCGCAAATATGTATTAATTCTAGATTTTTCGAAAGGCAATGTAGTATGCATTTTTCTAGAATAAAAGCGTAATTATCAATTAAAGTTCATTTTCATGTACCGATTTTTACATTCATACGGTTTCCACAATATATTTATGACACTACACCACTTATATTCTTATTAGGTATTATATGTTAAATAGGTTTCCACTGATATTTTTCACTTCAATGAATTAGGTATAGTTCTTTGTAAGGACATTTCAATGCAGGAAAATCAAATATCTGGATATAATAGGGATCTTGGAACAATTTTTTATGTTATGAGTTATGTTTTGACCATACGTTTCAGGAGAGAATTATTATTTGAAAACCCCGCAAAAATTTTGGCGTAATCAGACAATCAAAGCTCGATTTTTCTTTTTGACTTCTGCTATATGAAGGTATCGAACAAAGAAATCTATTTTCAGTTCATCCTGGATGGAATGACGAGAATTTCTCTGAATTTTATTATGAAAATTGATCCAACATCTCTGTGTGGGTTAGATGAATTTTTCTTGAAGAAGGCTTAAGAATTGTAATACATATACTTCAAGTTTGCTGTAGAAATGAGTTTCTGTTGCAACCCACATTGGAAAATCGAAATTCGTCCCAGGAAAATTAATTATGAAGTTCCCAAACGCTTGCCAAAGGGTTTCCAATAATTAAGGAGCAAACCAATGGGAGAACCAATCAAACAGAACAATAAGTCGGACTTGGCATCGAAAAACAAGAAATTTACAATTTGGATACGCTCTCGAGATGAGTTTCACAACTCCAACTTGAAATGATGCCGAATACAAGGAAGTCAAGTATACAGAGCATCATTGAATCTGAAGCGAACTATAATTGAAACAGTCTGCTAACTTCCCAAATTGTATAGGAACTGAGCGAAGCCAACGTTGAATATTGAAATGTCTATTTCGGGTGATTTGAGTTTGAGTTTCGTATCATTAACTGTGATAATGAGCATTTTGGATCGAACAGAATTGAGAACAATGGACCAGGGCAATGAATCGATGCCACCGTAATGAGTCATTATGTTTATAATGATAACAGAGTCCTACCTATCATTTTGAGGGCACTAAAGAGTCGGAAAAATTACCAGAAATGGCACTGATAAAACCAGGAAGAAATAAATGGAAAATGTATTCAAATAACACAACAGGGTATCCGGATAAAAATATATCAACAGGAAAGAAAAGACCCAATAAGGAATCCATCATACTGGAATTCGACTCAACAGGACATTGGCATAATGCGTGTTGCCAGATTGTCAGATTCTCTTAATATTCATGTATCAAGTGGATAATGGTGTCACTTCTCTGATTTTTAATGTTCCTGTTGAATTTATGATGAAACCTCTGATAATTTGTATTCATCAACGACTAATTTTTCATAATGAAATATCCAACGCGCTGTTACCTACGTTGCCAGAAAAATCAGAAATTTCGTAACCTAGCCCGATGCCGAATAAGTTTACGAGGTGAGCGAATGTTACGGGTTATAAAAATAAACATTAATTCTTTTTTGATGTTCTTATGAATCGAGCAATTTTGTAAATAGTAGTAAATTGTGCGTTAAAAATACACACGCGGGCAAGTCCCCAAGGAGAACAAGAATGGATTCGGCAAGCCAGAGTCATTTGTATTATTTACGAGTTGCTCGGATTTATTTCAGGAGAGTGACAGAGGTGATGAGAATCTACTCTCTCGGGAATTTTTTTCTCCACGCTGGAAATGGAGCTTTCAAGGGAATAAATCGTTGTATCGATTGGGGATGAAGAAGACAAGATCCATGAAAAGGAGATATAAATATTCTCGTAGTTTGAACCGGTGAAAAAAATCTACATTTTCGAAATTCTGAGTATGAAATATTCAGAAATAAATAACTCCCCAGAGCATAATATTTCGTATATGCAAGCATGATAACTTGCATTGAAAGCTACAGAACAGTTACCTAATTTTCCAAGAGAAAATTAAGACCAATCGAAATTAAGGTGTATCGCTTAAAAAAAAATTCGGTTGAGATGGTTATTATAAATTTTATAGCCCCGTCACCGATTTTAAAAATATTTTTCACAGTGAATCTATAGGACTTCCTGATACTACAGTCTCAATTACAGCTCTGGGGAGGCAGTAATTTTCGAGAAAAAAAATAAATGAAACTCATAAATATACTCCGTTTACCTCGGATACGGCTCTGATATAGTCTATATAGTTAAGTTTAACAAGGTTAGGTTAGGTTAGGTTCATTTTCCCTACGAAAAGTTGAAAATTTTTTTTTTAATTAAAAAAAAAATTTGATAAAAAAATAAAACTTCGATCCGCATTCAGGTTAGGTTAGGTTAGGTTCATTTTCCCTACCTTAAGCTCACAAAAAAAATACAAAAAAAAAATACAACTGGGCAAGGAACTTTATAATTACCAGAAATTCTCTAATACATATAGATATCATTGATAGTCTGACAAAACGCACATATTATGGGTTTGTCTGTTCACAAGTAAAATGTTCCACAATGTTGGGTTCTCTTTATTCTTCATTTTATTGTTGTTTGTGTTAATGAAAACATTCCCCTAAAAAGCCCAAAACTGAGAATCTGAAAATAAAAGAAAACGAGAGCAAAAATAATTGAACGTCTCTGATAATTAATTCAACATTCAGGGCATAAATTTGACCAAGAAGACATTTTCATCAAATTCATTTGAAAATAACCGCACATTTCAAAAATACAACTAGTACTCTCAACTCAATTACATTTGGAAAGCATGATATAGCAACGTCCATGGCCTGTTCTTATAAGATTCAGAACAGAATGTCAGATGGAGTAGTAATTAGACCTTTATTGAAAATATTCCATTGAGATTTCCAAATATCCTTGATGCCTTCAATTGATTCTAGAAAAGAATATTTTCAATGCAAAAATCTTCAATGACAGTTCATAGATTTCTTTCCATATTGAGAGAATTTGACAATATGGCAACACTCATTATGCCAATGTCCGGTCTCTTCAAGTTCCAGTAATGGATTTCGTTTACATGATTTCCTTATTTGCGTCTTTTCTTTAATGTTGATTAATTTTCATGTGGATAACTTGTTTTGTTAATTGCCCATTTTGTCATTGTCTTTTATTATCAATTTGAATGTAGATTTTTCATGTCATGTTTGAATGGGTTTAGGACTTTCTATTTATGTGTAAATTACATTCTGCATTGGTTTTTCTCGAACTTTTCTGGAAATTTAAGTGCGTTTTATGCAATTGTGTAGGCAATCTACGGATATAATGAAACTTTTTCTCAAATTTCGAGTGTTTTTCGGTGTAATTGAAGAGAATATCATAGGTGACAACAATATAATAATTCAGAGTCGATCTGAAACGATGTTATCAACATAAGATCGCGGTTTCATCCAAAGATTTTCAGTTGCAGGAACGTTAAAGCTGTATTTACTGAAACTTCGCCGAGCTGAAAATGCTCAGTGCGTGGTTGCCTTTCAATTGAGCCGCCTCGTATTTTCTGAACTCGTGGCGCGACATTTAAAACGCGAGTACGTACGAAACTAACCCCTAAAGCCAAACCAACCCCTTTTGAGAGTAGGTGTTTGTGGACATCTTCAGAGGTGAAAACTTCCCAGCACCAATGAGATATCGGGCAGCGGTTTGATAAGGAATGTTTTTCGAGCAGTTCACAGGTGCGTTTTTTCTCAACCTACTTATTTTTATTGGATTATTTGACGTGTGATGTGTTGGGGTTGTTTGGATACAATCGTTACTCATTGTGTCGTAGAGTGTGAGGAGAAAAAGGTATAAAAACTTGGTTTTTAGTGCAATAGTTTTGAGAAAAATACGATTTCACTGAAAATTTTTCATTCCTTCAATTGGTATGAATCAATAATAACAAAGTTTATGAACTTACCGGTACAGTTGTTGATCTTAGAATATTAAATTGAATTTATCATATCAAGAGCCATGATATGTTAATGCTAGGAAACTATAAACATTGAAAATAATAAATTTCAAACGATGAACAAAAAAATATCAGTGTAAGGGTCTCATATCTAAATTAAAATCGAAATTGAACTTATCAAATTACTAAAAAAGGAGTTAAATTAAATCAAAAACACGAAAATATAGACACTTCTTTCAAAATTTAACTAAAACTTAATTTGATCAAATTTCAGAAATGAGATATTGCAATATTCAATTTTTCAACCTATTCTTGAATTCAACTGTTGAATAATTATTCTTTTCAACAGATAGAGTGAATTAAAACTCACTATGCGATTGTTTTGAAAAAATATCCAAATTTTGATATAAAATTGCTAGTACCTAGTCAATAATTTTGTTGGTGTGGTGTTATCGTTGTGAATACTAACAATTGAAATTTTGTTCAACCTTGTCTTGATTCAACTTCTTTATGAAACTAAGGAAAGTTTTTGATTATGAATTCAACTTTATGCAATCTCATATAAGCTCATTCCGAAATTCAAATTTGTTCTATTTTTAAAAAGATTTGGACAGATTCATCATGTATCAATATACATGATGCTGTGGCTTTCAATTTGTTTTTAATTAATTGATTGAGGCTTTCGCGGCCTTCGTTCAATGTGAGCTGTTCTTTCGAGCATTTAGGCCGTCGTCGTAGATATCGTCGTATAACTCCTGAAGATGCCAGACACTCGAACTGGCGAAACGTCGAGAACTAATCTACGACGACGGCCTAAATGCTCGAAAGAACAACTTACATTGTTTTTAATTGTTAGACAAAAGTTGTCAAAAATTCCTTGGTGCATCTTATGCACATTTTTCTTTGTTTTCTTGTCGAAATTGACAAAAAAAATGCACTGCTCGGGAATCGAACCCGACTCTCAAGATTGGGAATCTTAAATGCTAACCACTACACCAGCAGTGCTTCTGACAAAAGAAAATTCCATCTTGAAGACAAATTCGAACATGAAACCAAAAAAAACACCTCCATCTGCAACTGATAAAAATACCGCATGCAATCTAAAGGATTCACGAACGTCGAGATTTGTCGTACGAGAAGTCGGAAACGAGAGGTTTACTGTGAGAATGCAGAAGGGCAAAGCTTCTTGTGCAGAAAGAGTCTCTGAAGCATATTTGTATGCAGGAATTTGGTACAAATGGAAAGTTTTACCCATGAACTATTAGAAGTTTGTCAAACCGCACAAATTCATGACAATGTGGTGTTGCCACCTTTATCCAAGATCATAATATTCATTAAAATCTAGAATATAATGATCTCTGTTGAATGTGATTTCATTCTCTTTCTTAGTTAGAACTTGTTTTTTATTTTTATATTTTCGTGAATTTCTGCATGTAAGAGTGACTTATTTACACATAATCATAAGTGGGAACTTCAACAAATATTCTAACAGAAACCTTGGAAAGCACTTCACCAAGGATTGATCATCGTGAAAAAGCATCAATCAAGGTCCAAACATTAATGTAATCCCAATATCGATTTGAGTATTTACTACATCGTGCAATAAAGTAGATAGTGTAACATTTTTACGGCGTTTTACCTTTGAACTAGGTCAGATCGTACATAACGAAGTATATGTTGAGAGAATGAAAATTTTCCCAGTGTTTTTCCTGTTATACTGCTGACTTCTATGTTGTGAAGCAAATTCAGGATTTATGATTGTCTTGTTTACGAGGTGGATCCAAAATATATACAGGTGGTACTGAAGTTATCTGTAAGATAATGGTAGATGGAATGAATGGAATTTCAACAGTTTTTTTCTTTTTTGAACAGATTCATCAAGCTGTTCATTTTACCGTATATACCATGAAAATAATGATCGAATTGATTAAACTATTAATTCATGCTGTACAAGCGTACAAGTTCATCTACATATTAACAAGATTCGGGTGAAATGATGATTTCACGGTGCATGATTTTGAATTAATAACTTGCAAATCCATCTGGCCATTTCTCTCGAACAATGCACAACATAGATTTAGGGATTATTTTATTCCCTGAAAGCAATCTAATCTCCATTTTGGACAAATTCGATGTTATTAAATTTCATTTCACGATTTCCATTATTGCTAGTCAAAATCGATGGATTAGTACCTTTAGGCTTGGATTCTAGGAATAGGAATATGGATAGTGTTTCATCATATTGAAACTATATCAATCTGGCACCTAACCAAAGCTTTCATGATAATTTTCATTAACATCCTAATTCACAACATTACTAGACTGCAGTAGGGTTATGAGCTAAATTTAGGTACAAAGCCGCATTATGGAGGATATTCCTGGAGAATTTAGTAAAATATACAATACGTTCAATATTATAATTTATCCTGTATCTGGAATTTGTTCTTGGATCGATTCAGGCTGATGTTATGTAACCAAGAAAACAACATGGGGATCAATTGAATAATACGATCGAGTATATTGTTTATTCATTGAAATTGAATCTTTGAAAAGTCATAATTTTTGAATAGAGAGAAGATGAATCAAATCTTTGAGTACCTATAACAAACTCTCTTTCATGCAGAATTAATTTTCAATTTCAGGAAATAAAACTTCCAGAATTTTGGTGTATTTTTTTGTTCTTCCAAAGTTCACAAGAAATCATGGTCTCTTTTGAATCTTTTAAGTTCAGGTTTAACAGATTGAAGTAGCATTTAGGTGATCGTTTTGGTGGTGAATCAGAGGAGACAATGGAATATTTCATGAAGATTCCAAAAACAGATTGGTGCCCAAAAATGCTTGTAGGTATGCATACGTAGGCATCTGATGACTATTGCAAGAACATTTATCGCTTAGAAAATTTATTTTTGGCATGGAAAATTATAGGCGGTATGTTAGTAGGCATTGAATGGCCAACTGACGTAGAATGTGTGATTCAAGGAAATATTTATTTGACAATGTTGATTTTATGTCAGATACGATTGAAATATACAAGCATTTGCTACATATAGAACGTGACCCTAATGGTATCAGTTTTTAAACGGTGACCGTTCAATCTGAATATGAATTTTGGATGTGTTGGAACCAAAGAATTGCAGAAAAAGAGTGGTACATTTAAGCAAATTTCCAATAGTTGTGAATTTTTTTTTTCCAAATATAGCATGATATTTTTCTCAAAAACTGTGAATATTTCGTCTAAGTTATTGAATTAGGGTATTGTATTCTTCCTGTTTAATAGAAAACAAAATAAACTATAGGGAATGGACTAGGATTTTTTAAATAAATTATCTTCCTCATCAATTTCTGCGAAAGTTTCAAAAAAATTTTTTTTTTTCAGAACAATGAATGTGACCTCTCCTAAGTCATCCTTGGCAAAGCTTGGGTTCCATCCGAGACAGAAGTCGTTGAAGGTGATGGTTTTGGGTCAAGGAGGCGTTGGAAAAACAGGTGAGCATCTCCCAGATCAACGTTCGAATGAGATACGTGAAACGTCAAAGCAAACGTTCGTCTCAGATGAAGCTAGCTTCCTGAAATAGCAACAGATGTAAAAAATTGTGATTGTTAGGGAAGGACGGTCTGATAAATGCTTGCGATTCCATTATCCAATTCAAGATATACGAGATAATGAGAAATATGAAAGAATCTCGATGGGGAAAAATGTGAATTATATGCAAATCATTTCAAAACTGGACGTTTAGATGTTAACTTTGATAAGAAGCAATTCGATAGTGTGAATTGATGGTATAAGAAACTTCAACAAGGCCTGAAACACAAATAGAATTAGTCGATTGAAATTCAACCAAGCCTAGGAAAAAATTTCACCAGAAAAAAAGATTTTGCGTCCAAACTAAGTATCATTAGGTATAACGATATACTATGTAAACTATTTTATGAAATTCTCTCTTTTGGCGTTGTACAATTAACTATTCACTTGCTGCTCAGCTCTGGTTTTATAGACTCGAGATCGCAAAAAAAGTGGACCAGCTGTAGTTCTACCTTGGAAATAAAATATACGAAATCAAGGAATGTTTGGAGAAATTACCCATATGGTTACAAGTCCCGGATGTCGATGTAAAACGGAAACACGACATTCTTTCGCAAGATTTGCATATTTATTAGCCTTTCTGGGTTTTGTGTTCCACAGTAGGATATTAGATTTTTTGTCTCCTGTTTCAAAATTCCCCTTTTCGTTATTTGATTCCAAGTTTGGGAACGATATATATTACTTTCCCTTCCACACATTGCTTTTCTCGCTTTGATGCTGTCTTTACACTACCTTAAGTCAGTTTAGGACCCTCTGTTATCAATACAATTCAATCTCTGAACAATTCAGCATGTGTATAGGAAGTACAAAGTCTTGAAGTATTTCATTTTTCGTTTTCCTTTACCTTTCGATATATAGAAAAATATCCAGTCCATTATATGTCAATCTATCCCCTTTCTTCATATTGCCACTAGAATTGGTATTCAAAGATTGAAACAAATATCTGTGAAATTCGAAAAAAGTCCTATTCTCAGTTCTCCCAATCCACTCGCCTGAAGTAATAGCACAATCTGAGTAAACACAAGTGACAATGTCGAACCAATGTTCAAACTGCGGACCCCATTTCGAGGCTTGAACAGCCTTGAGGCTAGATGTACAAGAGAAAGTTCCATTTAGGCCCAAAGAATGTTTGACTTCGACAAATAGTCCTTTTTGGAATGGGGACGATTGAATTTGTTATATGAAACTGTGAATTCCCAAGTATGCATGAAGGTATAGAGGCGATCTCTATTGCTCTTTTAATGACAAAGTTTTACAAACCGAAAAAAATTCTCAAATCATTCATTTCTATCTGTAACATTGGTTGTCCTCGTATAAGAATTTCTCTGGAGAAACTATGATGTTTCATGGAAAATAATATATCTCGTTATACGAAATCCTCTCAAGGAAATTCCTCATGAATTCAGTTGCAAGATATAACAAGATTTTCTTTCCAATATCATTTCTTCCCTTGATTCAGCGATGAAAACACAAAGCACAATATTCTCTCTCGATTGCAACCTTGACCTCATATTTTACGGAATGGCAGTATATTTCATTGCTTCCCTCATTCAGCTGACACTTACGTAAAGCACTTAGGGCAACTTGTTGAAAATGGAACTCTTGGGGGTCAACATCCATCGTACAGGGCTTGGGCGATGAAAAATAATTCAATCCTTCTAGTGTAACGAGCGAACTAAATGAATTGTAGAGGACAAGTTTCATTTGATTAAAACATTTCGTTCATTCAATTTGCAAATGACTGGGACCAGTCATCAGATGTAGGGGGTCTTCGAGACAGTATACAAGTGGTTAGAGACCACTGAGGTACAATTGAGGATTGAAAGGACTAACTCAAAAGATAGGTCATAGGCTGAATTGAGAGTAGAAAGGTTTCAAAGCTCTTTCTGTCTCACCTAGCATTTGCAGATTGAAGTGTAAACTAATCCTGATAAAAGCAGGGGAAAATAATGAATGATGAACCTTCTGGAAGAATTCCATAGGTTTTTTGTGAAACAATTGGAACCCTATAAAAAGATTCAACTGTTATTTTATATATCCCATTAATCTCCATCCAAGAGATAGGACACCGATCAAACGCAGTCTTCCAATTCATTGTCTACGTTTCCACTGTGAGCTAAAGCTTTCAACATGGAAATAGTAACTTAATAAAATCGGGAGCATCCCACTACCTTTGAACCATCCCACTCATTGGATTCCGAAATAATTGAATGCAAGAGGAATAAAACTGGAATTGGCGAATAGCTTTCTTCGAATGTATGTTCCTATGTCACATCAAAGAGATCAGGCTTGGCTCTCATATGTATCCATTTTTTTTTATCGGTGATTCCCTTTAGAGTACAATTAGGGTTGCTAGGTTATGCGACAATATGAGATTTCAGAGAAGAAATTGTCCAGCGTGAATTCAGTTCGATACTGAACAGTTCTGCAGCTATCTGAAAGAGGACTATTTGAGGTGCAAAATCCCATTGAAATTCATTATATTCTATAAGCTTAGATCACGAAAGAACACGAAACATCCCATTAGGAGTGTTGAGGACTCTTCCATTGAAGACACTGTCTGTTATTAACATACGAGTGAAACACCATTTTTAGTCTTTACTGGAATTTCATGGAGCATAATTGTTCTAAATTCTTTCCACCCTCTCTGATTCGTGATAGCATCATAAGAAAATGGTCTGTGCATCGAAAAAACATTTCAGGCACCATTATCTCCTCCAAACTAGCGTGAACGTAAAATCCTGAATTAAGATTAACATTCAATCTGCTGATCCTGGATTAAAGACTACACAATCGTAACCAGGCTATATTCCGATCGTCTGGGGATTCTATAGCAATCATTTCTGTTCCGATTGGCAATATTGCTACACGTGTTTCGGATCGTCGGTGTCGAATGCATCCGTATTTCGAACAGATAGATTCAACTCGCTGATTTGAAACTTGATTTATGAACGAATGAAGCGAGTTTCGCCAAAATTTGATACGTTCAAAATTAGCAATTTTTTCTTTGTTTTATTTCATTCTGCAATATGGAGTACCACACGTAATTTTTTGAACACTTGAAGGAGCTCATCTAGAGCCAAGTATAAATTTATATAAACAGGTGTACTGTCATTACAGGATGTAGCATAAAAAATAAGATGGAACTCATGAATAATTTCCATAATTTTTCAGCTATGGTAGTGAGGTTCATCACAAGAAGATACATAGGTGAATACGATCCTAATTTGGAGAAGATATATACTTATCACACTGTAATAGACAATGAGATGGTATATTTCGATGTTCTAGACACTGCTGGACAACTCAATGTAAGTTAATTCTTCAGTGTACCTTTTACCAGCTTCCATTTCATTCAACCAATTCATGTTTGAAGCCTCAAAACTAAGAGAAACGTAGATAAAATTGTGAACAATCCTAATGAGAATTCGGTTTCTACAGCTATTAGGTTTTCTTGAAGAAACATTTTTTTTTAGGGACTACAATGAAATGAAATTCGTTAAATTCAAGATTCAAGAACTGTTAGAAAATTTTGGGAATTTGGGAAAATTCGAACACAAGATTCAAAATGAAATTGAAACTCAGATGTTAGTTGTGAAATGAAGAAGTTGTGAAAGAAATTTCAACATGATCATGCAGTGAGAAGAATTGGAAAACATCCTCTAAAATATTTTGGACTCTCGGAAAATGCATTTTGTTGAATGTTGAATCTTTTATATTTGGAGTTGGTTTATCCAGTCGCAATGATATCGTGAAAAGAGTCCACAAGTTCATTGTGTAATGAAGAACAAAGTAAAATCTGATCACCTCCGAATTCTATCAGGGACAACTCTGCAATTCCTGCAGCAATTTATTTTCATTCTTGTCAGCGAGAGGGACAATCAGATGAACGGATTAGGGGCTTCACTCCCTGAGAGACCAATTTATTACTCGCTTTCGTTTTCTTACCCGGAACCTACTTTCAGTGCTCTCCTCACATGTGTAGGATCAGTGGATTACAATTCTTCAGATTGAGAAGGGTGTCCCAGAGACCTAAATATGTTGTTCTTCATAGTTCCTTCATTATACAGAGGCAGCTGTGACGATTTTGACTTTGAATCTTTATTCTTTTGGTTGAAGATATATTGAGAATTTCATGATTGATATAATAAAAAGCATAGTTGAGAAGCAAATATTAGTTTTCTATACCCTCCTCAAATTCCTATGTTCTTGGTACGAAGATTTTTGAGAAAATTACATCAGGATTACAGAAAGACAAGGGGGTATTCAGATCCTCAGAGCAGCGCCTGAAAATTTTGAGACAGGCAACCAACAATACAGCGTCTACGAACGATGAGTTCATTTTGGGTTGCCTATCTCAACAACTTTCAGGCGCTGGGGTATCTGAATACTTCCTCGCCCTCCTGAGATCCTAATGTTATTTTTCTAATATCGTTGATTTCGACGAATTTCCACATAAAAATTTTCGTTTCGATGAAAATTCAGTCGAGCATTTGTTTAAATTCCGAAAGATATAATCAGGATCACAGGAGGGCGAGGGGGTATTCAGATACCCGGAGCAGCGCCTGAAAATTTTTGAGGTAAGCAACCAACAATACACCGTCTACGAACGACGGGTGTATTTTGGGTTGCCTATCTCAAAAAATTTCAGGCGCTACACCGGGTATCTGAATATCTCCTCGCCCTCCTGTGATCCTAATGATATTTTTCCGAAATTCATAAATTTCAAGACATTTTCGACCAAATTCTCAATGAAACGAACATTTTTGGGTAGAAAATCCGTCGGAATCGAAAATTTCAGAAAAATTACATTAGGATCACAGGAGGGCGAGGAGGTATTCAGATACCCGGAGCAGCGCCTGAAAACTTTTGAGATAGGCAACCCACAATACACGTGTCGTTCGTAAATGATGGATTGATGGTTGCCTACATTGGAAATTTTCAGCCGCTGCTCCGAGTATCTGAATACCTCCTCGCCTATCTGTGATCCTAATGATATTTTTCCGAAATTCATAAATTTCAAGACATTTTCGACAGAATTCTCAATGAGACGAAAATTTTTGGGTAGAAAATCCGTCGGAATCGAAAATTTCAGAAAAAATTCATTAGGATCACAGGAGGGCGAGGAGTTATTCAGATACCCGGAGCAGCGCCTGAAAATTCTAGAGATCGGCAACCCACAATACACAGCCTACGAATGACAGGTTGCCTATATCAAAAATTTTCAGGCGCTGCTCCGGGTATCTGAATACCTCCTCGACCTCCTGTGATCCTAATGTAATTTTCGATTTTGTCTGAATTTTCACCCAAGAATTTTCGTTTCGATAGAAATTTCGTCGAAATTTTGTTGAATTTTACGAAATTCTGAAAAATGGTATTAGGATCACAGGAGGGCGAGGAGGTATTCAGATACCGGGAGCAGCGCCTGAAAATTTTTGAGATAGGCAACCCACAATACACGTGTAATTCGTAAATGATGTATTGATGGTTGCCTACCTCGGAAAATTTCAGGCGCTGCTCCGGGTATCTGAATACCTCCTCGCCCTCCTGTGATCCTAATGTAATTTTTCCGAAATTCATAAATTTCAAGGCATTTTCGACCAAACTCTCAATGAAACGAAATTTTTGGGTAGAAAATCCGTCGGAATCGAAAATTTCAGAAAAAATTCATTAGGATCACAGGAGGGCGAGGAGGTATGCAGATACCCGGAGCAGCGCCTGAAAAATTTTGAAATAGGCAACCCACAATACACAGTCTACGAATGACGGGTTGCGTGTCTCGGAAATTTTCAGGCGCTGCTCCGGGTATCTGAATACCTCCTCGACCTCCTGTGATCCTAATGTAATTTTCGATTTTGTCTGAATTTTCACCCAAGAATTTCCGTTTCGATAAAAATTTCGTCGAAATTTTGTTGAATTTTACGAAATTCTGAAAAATGGTATAAGGATCACAGGAGGGCGAGGAGGTATTCAGATACCCGGAGCAGCGCCTGAAAATTCTAGAGATCGGCAACCCACAATACACAGCCTACGAATGACGGGTTGCCTATCTCAAAAATTTTCAGGCGCTGCTCCGGGTATCTGAATACCTCCTCGACCTCCTGTGATCCTAATGTAATTTTCGATTTTGTCTGAATTTTCACCCAAGAATTTTCGTTTCGATAAAAATTTCGTCGAAATTTTGTTGAATTTTACGAAATTCTGACAAATGGTATTAGGATCACAGGAGGGCGAGGAGGTATTCAGATACCAGGAGCAGCGCCTGAAAATTTTTGAGATAGGCAACCCACAAAACACGTGTAATTCGTAAATGATATATTGATGGTTGCCTACCTCGGAAAATTTCAGGCGCTGCTCCGGGTATCTGAATACCTCCTCGCCCTCCTGTGATCCCAATGTAATTTTTCCGAAATTCATAAATTTCAAGGTATTTTCGACCAAATTCTCAATGAAACGAACATTTTTGGGTAGAAAATCCGTCGGAATCGAAAATTTCAGAAAAATTACATTAGGATCACAGGAGGGCGAGGAGGTATTCAGATACCCGGAGCAGCGCCTGAAAACTTTTGAGATAGGCAACCCACAATACACGTGTAATTCGTAAATGATGTATTGATGGTTGCCTACCTCGGAAAATTTCAGGCGCTGCTCCGGGTATCTGAATACCTCCTCGACCTCCTGTGATCCTAATGTATTTTTCGATTTTGTCTGAATTTTCACCCAAGAATTTTCGTTTCGATAAAAATTTCGTCGAAATTTTGTTGAATTTTAAGAAATTCTGAAAAATGGTATTAGGATCACAGGAGGGCGAGGAGGTATTCAGATACCCGGAGCAGCGCCTGAAAATTCTAGAGATCGGCAACCCACAATACACAGCCTACGAATGACGGGTTGCCTATCTCAAAAATTTTCAGGCGCTGCTCCGGGTATCTGAATACCTCCTCGACCTCCTGTGATCCTAATGTAATTTTCGATTTTGTCTGAATTTTCACCCAAGAATTTCCGTTTCGATAAAAATTTCGTCGAAATTTTGTTGAATTTTACGAAATTCTGAAAAATGGTATTAGGATCACAGGAGGGCGAGGAGGTATTCAGATACCCGGAGCAGCGCCTGAAAATTCTAGAGATCGGCAACCCACAATACACAGCCTACGAATGACGGGTTGCCTATATCAAAAATTTTCAGGCGCTGCTCCGGGTATCTGAATACCTCCTCGACCTCCTGTGATCCTAATGTAATTTTCGATTTTGTCTGAATTTTCACCCAAGAATTTTCGTTTCGATAAAAATTTCGTCGAAATTTTGTTGAATTTTAAGAAATTCTGAAAAATGGTATTAGGATCACAGGAGGGCGAGGAGGTATTCAGATACCCGGAGCAGCGCCTGAAAATTCTAGAGATCGGCAACCCACAATACACAGCCTACGAATGACGGGTTGCCTATCTCAAAAATTTTCAGGCGCTGCTCCGGGTATCTGAATACCTCCTCGACCTCCTGTGATCCTAATGTAATTTTCGATTTTGTCTGAATTTTCACCCAAGAATTTCCGTTTCGATAAAAATTTCGTCGAAATTTTGTTGAATTTCACGAAATTCTGAAAAATGGTATTAGGATCACAGGAGGGCGAGGAGGTATGCAGATACCCGGAGCAGCGCCTGAAAATTTTTGAGATAGGCAACCCACAATACACGTGTAATTCGTAAATGATGTATTGATGGTTGCCTACCTCGGAAAATTTCAGGCGCTGCTCCGGGTATCTGAATACCTCCTCGCCCTCCTGTGATCCTAATGTAATTTTTCCGAAATTCATAAATTTCAAGGCATTTTCGACCAAACTCTCAATGAAACGAAATTTTTGGGTAGAAAATCCGTCGGAATCGAAAATTTCAGAAAAATTACATCAGGATCACAGGAGGGCGAGGAGGTATGCAGATACCCGGAGCAGCGCCTGAAAAATTTTGAAATAGGCAACCCACAATACACAGTCTACGAATGACGGGTTGCGTGTCTCGGAAATTTTCAGGCGCTGCTCCGGGTATCTGAATACCTCCTCGACCTCCTGTGATCCTAATGTAATTTTCGATTTTGTCTGAATTTTCACCCAAGAATTTTCGTTTCGATAAAAATTTCGTCGAAATTTTGTTGAATTTTACGAAATTCTGAAAAATGGTATAAGGATCACAGGAGGGCTAGAAGGTATTCAGATACCCGGAGCAGCGCCTGAAAATTCTAGAGATCGGCAACCCACAATACACAGCCTACGAATGACGGGTTACCTATCTCAAAAATTTTCAGGCGCTGCTCCGGGTATCTGAATACCTCCTCGACCTCCTGTGATCCTAATGTAATTTTCGATTTTGTCTGAATTTTCACCCAAGAATTTTCGTTTCGATAAAAATATCGTCGAAATTTTGTTGAATTTTAAGAAATTCTGAAAAATGGTATTAGGATCACAGGAGGGCGAGGAGGTATTCAGATACCCGGAGCAGCGCCTGAAAATTCTAGAGATCGGCAACCCACAATACACAGTCTACGAATGACGGGTTGCCTGTCTCGGAAATTTTCAGGCGCTGCTCCGGGTATCTGAATACCTCCTCGCCTTCCTGTGATCCTAATGTAATTTTCTGAAATTTTCCATTCCGACGGATTTTCTACCCAAAAATTCTCGTTTCATTGAGAATTCGGTTGAAAATGTCTTGAAATTTATGAATTTCGGAAAAATATCATTAGGATCACAGAAGGGCGAGGAGGTATCCGGATACCTGGAGCAGCGCTTGAAAATTTCGTGATAGGCAACCAATCATACACAGTCTACGAACGACGGGTGTATTTTGGGTTGCTTATCTCAAAAATTTCCAGGCGCTGCTCCGGGTATCTGAATACCTCCTCGCACTCTTGTGATCCTAATGTAATTTTCCTGAAATTATCAATTTCGATGAATTTCTATCCAAAACATTTCGTTTGAAAAGTTGGGCAACCCTCTGTGAAATTGATAATTTCTTGGAATTCAATCGCTTCAGTTAGAATGTCTGATGCAAAAGGAAAATAAAAAACAATTGTCTTTCGAAAGAAGGTTTTATTATCAACAGTTTCCTATTGGAATAAGTCAGTACATGAGATTTTGGTTTTTTTTCTCGGTTCAGAAATATAAAAAACTCAATCTAACGATGTCAATCCACCAGAAATATAAGAACTTGAATTAATCTCCGACACATTCTGAAGGGAATCACCACTCCTGAATTTGCATACCATAATTAAAATACCAAGCGCGAATCAAACGACGTAGCACAGAGATTTTTCCTCTATAAGAATATTAGATCTGAAAGATCTAATCAAGCAATCTTTTGTTCGCGACAGCATCACTTTGCACAGCTTAAGGTCGAAGATTGAAAAGCTTCTCCATTCTCCCATCAGACGAATTAGATATAAACTCCGAATAATTCTCAGAACGAACTTTCATTTATGGTGGATAAATTGCATAACGCTCAATTTTTTCTGTTTTTCACTCTTTGACGATCTGAAACATAGCTTCATTTCGATTTCGTTTGAGATATCGGGCGTAAGCAATGAAAATCTAGTCACGTATTTCATTGTTGGGGAAGTTATCAACCCCTGAGAACTTTCAATGGCTATATGCTATTGAACCGAACTTTGGACTTTCAGAAATCCAGGAAAATTAATATCAACTTTTCTATAGCGAGGCATGTTATATCAAGTTTGATCTCAGGAGTTGACGATCACTTCCTACCGAGGTAAAACGTCACCTCAACACAAGTTATTGATTAATTCTGCTGAAGTCTCAGCAATTTAATATTATTTTTTCCCCTCAAAATTTTTTTTTTCAGGAAAACGAATGCCTCTCGCTCGAAGCAAACATAAAATGGGCTGAAGCCTTCATACTGATGTATTCCGTGACAGACAAATGTTCATTCGACGAATGCTACCGCTTAAAATTCCTCATCAACTACAACAAAAAAAGAAGGAGGTTGGGGAACGTTACCAAAGATGGCGCTGCAGATGTCCCAGTGGTACTCGTAGGCAACAAGATTGACCAGGTGGAGGATAGGATGGTCTCTTCGGAGGAAGGGCAGAAAAGGAGCAAGGAAATTGGATGCGTTTGCTTCCACGAAATTTCCGTGAGAGAGAGCATAGATCAGGTGAATTTTTTTGTTCAACTCTTTATTTTATTTCATACGGTAAAAATTTGAAGGTATTGTTAAAATTCTCTTTGTCGGCTTCTGGCAGAAGTACCATACGTCTATTGTTCCTGTTATTTTGCGATTATTATGGAAATTAAAAGAGTTGAAGTGTTCTGTTTCATTCATATCTGATATCATTTTTGATTCGATAATAATTATCTTTCTCGAGAGTACCTCTGCATCATCAATATTTTTGAATTGCATTCGACGAGAATAGAGAGAGAAACTAAATTTAAAAATCATGATATCCTTGAATCTACTAGAATCTATACACAATATACACTCCCCGTCAATAAATTCCGGACAGTCAAAATTTTTGTCAAATTCAACACCCTGTATCTTTTTTCGTGGTTCTTCGATTTTGTTGAAGTTTTCACCAGGCATAGTATTGGGTCTTGTTATATTAACCTGAGTTTAACTTTGCGAAAATACTTGTAGTTCATCCGTTATACAGGGTGAAACAAAACCTTGTTTTATACCCTTCATTTTTAAACACCCTGTGGTGAATTTGGGGCGGAAAATTTGATATCATTCAGTTTTGATTTGAAGTTTGACCCTTTCTTAACGAAATGTTTTTTGATTGACGTCAGTATCTGCTTTAAAAAAAAGATAGACATTTTCAAAGAAAGTGTTGTATTTTTTCAATTTTCATAACAATTTAATATAACAAGACCCAATACTATACCTAGTGAAAATTTCAACAAAATCGGAGAACCACGAAAAAAGATACAGGGTGTTGAATTTGACAAAAATTTTGCCTGTCCGGAATTTATCGACGGGGAGTATATATTTTTTTTCCAACTGTCAAAAAACCTCGACATTCTGAAATCTCTATTGAGGCATAAATGTTTACCATTTTTTCAAGAAAAATTCAAAATAATTCACAAAATGAGCATTACTTTTTGAATGATTAATTTTTGACAGAGAACAATTCACTTCAAACAATTTTTTTTTTTGGGTAACAAAATTGAATTTAACGTTGCTGCTGATCAGAAACGATAGATATTCCTTGAAGAGTATGATCAAAGATTTCCCACGCTCTTGTAATATTCTAACTGATTATAACATGAAAGAATGGAAATAGAATTTATAACAGTCGTTTTAAATCTCGAGTAGGGTTTCACAATCGAGTCGACGCCTCTATCGCGAATAAAATTGATTTGTTTACGCCGTGTTCCATCATTTATAACGACGATTCAATGGGCAGAAATTTATTGTGTTCAAAGCCATACGTACTCGAGCTTTTCATATTTCGTCGAAATACACAATGGGATATTCTACAATTTTCATTTTAATGGGAAATTGATAGGGGCGGATATAATTCTAAAAATATCCAGATTCTGGAACAATATTTTCCTTCATTGTAATCTTAAAAAGTCCTGTTTCGTCTGAAACATCTTTGATTTTCGTCCTTATGAATATACCGATACGAACGGAAAATATTTCATTAACATCGGATAGAAAATGTAAAACCAAACGCAAATATTTTCCATTAACTTCAGCTCTTTCTCTAACTATACATAAGTCGCAAGGTGGAACTTTTGACGAAATAGTATATGAGACTAATATTCAAAAATTGTATATAACGACAAAAAATGATAATTCTGCATTTGAGTTTTAACATAATCGAAGGCAAGCTGCATCGACTGCATCTTTGTTGCAAGAATTCAAAAGACTGTCTTCAAAAAGTGTTCAGAAGATAGCTCAAAGTGTCTTAGATTTCATTCGTAATAGAAATTGCATTTCAAAAATGACTACATAGTCACAAATACGATTTACAAGATTCAGTTACGAGACAAACCAATGTGTTACTTCTTACCGAAACATGCATGACGCGTGATAATCCGATTGATACAACTTATTTCAATTGTATTGTTCAATTCAAACGAGATACTGTTCCAAAAGGTGGGGTAGCTATTTACCAAAATAGTAATAATGTTACCAATATTATGACTCCGAATATTGAAATAAATATTGAAGAAGTTAGCGATGTTAATGTTAGACGCTCATTTGTTGGAGATATTTGTGCATGCTTATGCAAACTCAGAAATGGCCTACACATAGTCATGGTAGCAATTAATATTTCTCCGAATCCAAAATTCGACGAGGTGGAGCATTTTATTCATCAAACTTTACACTGAAGAAGGGTCGAAAAAATACTTTGTACAAATGGTCATAAATTCCCACTTATCTTGGCTGGCGATTTCAACATTAACTTCGTTGATAAAAAATCAGAGCGGTTGACAACTTTTCTTTCGGAAAAATTGAATTTAAAAATGAATAATGATCCACAAGAATCCACAACAAAATATGGGACCACTATTGACGCGGTATTTTCCAGATATTTAGAAGACGTTGAGTCTCAAACTTATGTTTCTTATTTCAGTTACCATAAACCAGTACTTTCAATGATAAAAATTCCTGAATAATCTACATGTAAAATAAATTAAAAAAATATCAACAATATTATCTAGATGCTATGCAATAGCTTTACCGCGGCAGTCCTCGAGTGCCACACGTGTTTTTTTTATTTCCTTCATTACCTGAGCTTTTTTTCAGGTTTGGTCTGTCTTCAGGGACGTCTGTCGTTTTTGGAGGGTCCACAACAAGCATCCAAGTAGACTGAGACGAGCTACCAGCGACAAAGATCCAGTATCACCAGACCAGTTACGTAATTTCCACCATACAGTCTCCCCAAGTAGCATTTTCCCAAATTTCTGTCGCTCAGGCATCTTAGGCAGGAGATGGACTGAAGGTGAGCTGGAAGAGGGTGATGAATCCAGAGAAGAGTGCTTGGAAGACTCAGCTTCTAGTCCATCTGATGGCACACCCTTCAGAGAACGAGCGTCCACAGATGGCCATCTTCACCAAAACAAGAACAGACCTTGGAAATGGAGGCATCCACCAGTTCATTCCAACAGTTCTTCCAGCAGTTCTGGAGAGTTGTACACTGGAAAGAATGACAGAAGGATGAGCATATCTATGAGAGGAAATAATGCAAGCTATTGAGGTCACCCACCTCAAGACGTCCTTAAGATATTCCGTCGAAAAAACTAGTTCTAGTCGAAATTTCGAAGGTTCTCTTGGGAGTTCTCAACTTGTGGAAATCCTGGAGAACTGTTAAAGTCACCCATTGAAATTATATCTTGTGTACCAAAGAGGAGAAACTTTTTCCTACAAGACAATAAATTACTACGAGCTAAGCTTCATCCAAAGACCACTATATCTCTGTGATTTTATCGAAGATAGCTTTACACTATATACTGTAATATTTTGATATATGTACCACGTTTTGAATGTTTTGTAGCTTAAGTATGAAAGGACCTCGTTTGTGCTGGTTTGTAACCCTAATTCCACAACTCTGACCCTTATTTTCTAGACAGAAGAAATTTTCAAGTATGATCATAAACTATAGCATTAAATTTATGTTTCAATTCTTAGGGTAAGGGTTGAATTTACCAGCCAGCACAGTCTACCTACAAACGACTTTCAGATTTAAGAGATCATTCTGAAACTGTTCATTATTCTATTTGAAAAAATGTTAGTAATCTTGGGATGTAATGCTCCCAGTGTGAATACGAGAATTATAAATAAAAACAAAGATACTTACCTCAGAAAACTTCAACATGGTGTCCGGTGACGAATTTAGGTGAATTCAAGAATGATCTCCCTCTTATTTCTTTTCCACTGATGAAAGAAAGAAAATACAAACTCAAAATTGTATATTGATTGAATGATTTAACGTTATATGTATCAAAAAAGAGTGGGGGAAATACGCTTGGAAATTTAAATGGAAGTATAAAATGCATGACTATATCTACGTTTATACTAAGTGTTGTAATCTGTTCAAATTAATATCGTCCTTTTTGAGAGAGATGCAGAACTGTCAACTGCCTGAACAGTGGCGTAACAAGACCTCAATTATATGTGGGCGATATAAAATTTGCGAGGCCCCTTCATGAAAAAAAGTTTTCATAAGAAAAGTGACGAATTATGAAGTGAAAATCAAATGAAAATTATCGGCTTCTAGCCTCACTTAACTGCTTAATTATAATCATAGTCCAGCTGGGATGTTAAATCTGTTTCGATAGAGAGGGTTGCCAAAGCAGAAAGTCTTTCCTGATACATTGTATTTCGCAGATTTTTTTTTACCAGCTTTAATTTTGAGAAACTTTTTTCAGCAGATGCTGAAATCACCGGTATGATCAATAAAATTCAAATGGATAAACTTCTTGCATGCTGTTTTTGCTATATATTGAAGAAGTTGTTTCAATGGAGACTGTACATTTGTACAGGGTGATTCTGTTACTAGATAGGTAAAAACGTTGAAAGAAGTTTTGGGCTCTGATTTCCTGAAAACACCAGTAGTGAAAACCGCTTCACCATATTTTTACTTGATTCGAAGACATAACAAAATTGTGATATTTTGTCGATTTCTAAGATGTGCCATATATTTTTTTTAAATATCTGAAAAAGATCAAAACTTTCTACAAGCTCTTTTTTACTGGGACTAAGACTCTTTTTAAAATTTTTCATCTCTATTCCTCTTATGATATACAATGAAAAAAATTCGTTCGTTTTCAAAAGGAAAAAGTTTTTTTTCCACCCTTAATAGACAAGACAAAAAAATGAATATATTGTATTATTTCCTGTGAAAATAGGCTATAAAAATTTCAATCGTTACTTGTTTTCAATTAAAAATGATATGGCACACTTTCGAAATCGATCGAATATCAAAATTAAGTTATATCGTAGAAAAATGAAGATATCGCGAAACGGTTTTCATTTAAAGGAAAAATTTTCCCGATCTATACCTTTTTAACTTCAAATTGAGACTTATCGCATTCAAATTGGGATTGAACAAATTCAAAATGAGAAACACAATCGAATTAGGAATAAACACATTCAAAATAAGACTAAACAATTTCAAAATGGTTATCACAATCAAATTGGAATTTAACAAATTCATATTGACACTAAACTATTCCATATTGAAAAAAGTCGTTTTATTTCATATTTCGAGAGAATTATTCTGAAGTAACTGAGAATCGAAATGAGGAAAAAATGCAGAGATGTATATAAATGTATGAAAGATTTTGTTGAAAAATGTGAGAATCAAAACTCTGCATTCTTCTGTATTTTACTTGAGATTTTCTCTTCCAGTCTTTGGATCAAAAATCAATCAGAAAAAAATTTTAATATATAATAGAAGAAAGACCACTGTGTAAAATTTGTGCTCAAATTAGTCAAAGGCCAAATCCATTCAAAAACTTGTTTCCTCACAATAGAAAAAGAAATAACACTTCGAACTTTCAAAGATTGTAAAAAATTTTATTCATGAAAGTCTTCAGAATCATGACAATTCTCTATAAAAAAAGACATGTCATTTCCCAATATGAGATTGTTTAGTCCCATTTTGAATGTGTTTATTCGATTTTGTTTATCAATTTGAAGTTGCTTATTCCCAATTTGAATGTGATTAGTGTCAATTTGAAGTTGAAAAGATATAGACCTCAAATACCAAAAACAGTCGAAATCAAGCAATTTAGGATACCCTGAACAGTTTCATTGCTGCTTTCATAGTCAAGTATTCTTTATGAATTAGGGCGGTTGAGATACGCTCTTGTCACCCTCAGGTGCCGACCAGAGTTAAATGATGTAAGTGGTGTTCCTTGCACGATTTAGGTTTGTGTGAATTTCTGCAAATATATTGCGCTATCGAAAGTTGATAAGTAAACTGGGAGGTACGAAATAGAAATCGTCGTCAACAAAGAAAAAACTCTTCATATAGATTCATCTGTGAAGAAAATGATAAATCTTAGAGGGAAAGGGGATCATTGGGCCGCGAGGCCCTTGAGAGCGCGAGGCCGTGGGCGGTCGCCCACGTCGCCCACGCCCAGTTACGCCACTGTGCCTGAAGATAGTTAATGATTTTCCAAACATTTCTTGAGTGCTGAAACTCTGAAATACTCAAACTTTTTGATAGCAGACATGGTTCTTCATACTCGAGATATTTTTGATGATTCCCATTCATTTAAATTTTTTTTCTGATCAGATTTACCCAGATTTAGACTACTCTATTATTGTGAATTTTCGCTGAAGTTGATACTCTTTTACCTGAATTTTTGAACTGCAGAGCTAGAATACTTATCGATGTTTCAGGGAATCACCCAGACGCTCACCTTTGGAATTCAAAGCGCGTTATCTGTAAAAAAATCATTTAAATTATCTTTGTGAAATACCGAAATGTTATCTATTTGTGGAATAAGTATAAACGTTTGTTTTGTAAGGTGTAATTTGTATCAAATGGGGTACCTGCCTCTGATAAATATTTGTACATCAATTTGGATCCATAATTATAATAAATTTACTTCTACCCATGAATAGTTTTAATTGGATAAAATGGGCCATACATTTTGATTAGAAATTTTTTTCCGAACCAGGAAGTCAGTTGGACAAATGAGTTGTTTCAAGAATTAACTTCTGGATTGCTCCTGCGAATGCTGAATATAGCTTTTCCCCTTACGATTTTTTCGGTCAAAATTTCAAAATTTGTTATTGCGCTTTTTTTATTAGAAATAAAGTGTTGATGTCACTGATATCCCTTTTCTGTAAACCAATCATCAGTCCAACGCGTAAAAGTCAAGATATACAAGTGTGAAATTTGAAAATTTTCATTTTGAACAAAAAAAATTTCAAAATCGGGAAAACTGGAATTATTTCACCTTCATCAGATAGAGCGACCCCGAAAACCATTATTTCAAATATAAAAATGAGGGTCCTGGCCGTAGGTTCCGCGAAAAAAAATAAAGTTGTTTTTTCATTTTTCATTTTTGAGTTGACTTCAAAGGGCTGTACTGGCAACAATATACGTGACAGGAAAATCTACTAGATACTTTTTCTGAATCTGCTCGACCGGTTCTAGAACCTCCATGCACAAAAATCACCATTAGCCTAATGGATTGCGTCTGAGAAAGCAAAATATAGCGTTTTAGGGGGGGTCTACCCCTTACGATTTTTTCGGTAAAAATTTCGAAATTTTTTATTGCGCTTTCTTGTATCAGATATGAAGTGTTGATGTCACTGATCACTTTTCTGTAATTCAATCATCAGTCCGTTTCGTAGAAGTCAAGATATGCAAGTTTGAAATTCGAAAATTTTCATTTTGAACTGAAAAAATTTCAAAATCGAGAAAACTGGAATTATTTCACCTTTATCAGATAGAGCGACCCCGAAAACCATTATTTCAAATATAAAAATAAGGGTCCTGGCCGTAAGTTCCGCGAAAAAAAATAAAGTTTTTTTTTCATTTTTCATTTTCGAGTTGATTTCAAAGGGCTGTACTGGCAACAATATACGTGACAGGAATCTACTAGGAGCTTTTTCTGAATCTGCTCGACCGGTTCTAGAACCTCCATGCACAAAAATCACCATTACCCTAATGGATTGCGTCTGAGAAAGCAAAATATAGCGTTTTAGGGGGGGTCTACCCCTTACGATTTTTTCGGTAAAAATTTCGAAATTTTTTATTGCGCTTTTTTGTATCAGATATGAAGTGTTGATGTCACTGATCACTTTTCTGTAATTCAATCATCAGTCCGTTGCGTAGAAGTCAAGATATGCAAGTTTGAAATTCGAAAATTTTCATTTTGAACTGAAAAAATTTCAAAATCGAGAAAACTGGAATTATTTCACCTTTATCAGATAGAGCGACCCCGAAAACCATTATTTCAAATATAAAAATGAGGGTCCTGGCCGTAAGTTCCGCGAAAAAAAATAAAGTTGTTTTTTCATTTTTCATTTTCGAGTTGACTTCAAAGGGCTGTACTGGCAACAATATACGTGACAGAAATCAACTAGATACTTTTTCTGAATCTGCTCGACCGGTTCTAGAATCTCCATGCACAAAAATCACCATAACCCTAACGGATTGCGTCTGAGAAAGCAAAATATAGCTTTTTAGGGGGGGTCTACCCCTTACGATTTTTTCGGTCAAAATTTCAAAATTTTTTATTGCGCTTTTTTGTATCAGATATGAAGTGTTGATGTCACTGATCACTTTTCTGTGAATCAATCATCAGTCCGTTGCGTAGAAGTCAAGATATGCAAGTTTGAAATTCGAAAATTTCCATTTTGAACTGAAAAAATTTCAAAATCGAGAAAACTGGAATTATTTCACCTTCATCAGATAGAGCGACCCCGAAAACCATTATTTCAAATATAAAAATGAGGGTCCTGGCCGTAGTTTCTGCGAAAAAAAATAAAGTTGTTTTTTCATTTTTCATTTTCGAGTTGACTTCAAAGGGCTGTACTGGCAACAATATACGTGACAGGAATCAACTAGATACTTTTTCTGAATCTGCTCGACCCGTTCTAGAACTTCCATGCACAAAAATCACCATAACCCGAACGGATTGCGTCTGAGAAAGCAAAATATAGCGTTTTAGGGGGGGTCTACCCCTTACGATTTTTTCGGTCAAAATTTCAAAATTTTTTATTGCGCTTTTTTGTATCAGATATGAAGTGTTGATGTCACTGATCACTTTTCTGTAATTCAATCATCAGTCCGTTGCGTAGAAGTCAAGATATGCAAGTTTGAAATTCGAAAATTTTCATTTTGAACTGAAAAAATTTCAAAATCGAGAAAACTGGAATTATTTCACCTTTATCAGATAGAGCGACCCCGAAAACCATTATTTCAAATATAAAAATGAGGGTCCTGGCCGTAAGTTCCGCGAAAAAAAATAAAGTTTTTTTTTCATTTTTCATTTTCGAGTTGATTTCAAAGGGCTGTACTGGCAACAATATACGTGACAGGAATCTACTAGGAGCTTTTTCTGTATCTGCTCGACCGGTTCTAGAACCTCCATGCACAAAAATCACCATTACCCTAATGGATTGCGTCTGAGAAAGCAAAATATAGCGTTTTAGGGGGGGTCTACCCCTTACGATTTTTTCGGTAAAAATTTCGAAATTTTTTATTGCGCTTTTTTGTATCAGATATGAAGTGTTGATGTCACTGATCACTTTTCTGTAATTCAATCATCAGTCCGTTGCGTAGAAGTCAAGATATGCAAGTTTGAAATTCGAAAATTTTCATTTTGAACTGAAAAAATTTCAAAAACGAGAAAATTGGAATTATTTCACCTTTATCAGATAGAGCGACCCCGAAAACCATTATTTCAAATATAAAAATGAGGGTTCTGGCCGTAGTTTCTGCGAAAAAAAATAAAGTTGTTTTTTCATTTTTCATTTTCGAGTTGACTTCAAAGGGCTGTACTGGCAACAATATACGTGACAGAAATCAACTAGATACTTTTTCTGAATCTGCTCGACCGGTTCTAGAATCTCCATGCACAAAAATCACCATAACCCTAACGGATTGCGTCTGAGAAAGCAAAATATAGCGTTTTAGGGGGGGTCTACCCCTTACGATTTTTTCGGTAAAAATTTCGAAATTTTTTATTGCGCTTTCTTGTATCAGATATGAAGTGTTGATGTCACTGATCACTTTTCTGTAATTCAATCATCAGTCCGTTTCGTAGAAGTCAAGATATGCAAGTTTGAAATTCGAAAATTTTCATTTTGAACTGAAAAAATTTCAAAATCGAGAAAACTGGAATTATTTCACCTTTATCAGATAGAGCGACCCCGAAAACCATTATTTCAAATATAAAAATAAGGGTCCTGGCCGTAAGTTCCGCGAAAAAAAATAAAGTTTTTTTTTCATTTTTCATTTTCGAGTTGATTTCAAAGGGCTGTACTGGCAACAATATACGTGACAGGAATCTACTAGGAGCTTTTTCTGAATCTGCTCGACCGGTTCTAGAACCTCCATGCACAAAAATCACCATTACCCTAATGGATTGCGTCTGAGAAAGCAAAATATAGCGTTTTAGGGGGGGTCTACCCCTTACGATTTTTTCGGTAAAAATTTCGAAATTTTTTATTGCGCTTTTTTGTATCAGATATGAAGTGTTGATGTCACTGATCACTTTTCTGTAATTCAATCATCAGTCCGTTGCGTAGAAGTCAAGATATGCAAGTTTGAAATTCGAAAATTTTCATTTTGAACTGAAAAAATTTCAAAAACGAGAAAATTGGAATTATTTCACCTTTATCAGATAGAGCGACCCCGAAAACCATTATTTCAAATATAAAAATGAGGGTTCTGGCCGTAGTTTCTGCGAAAAAAAATAAAGTTGTTTTTTCATTTTTCATTTTCGAGTTGACTTCAAAGGGCTGTACTGGCAACAATATACGTGACAGAAATCAACTAGATACTTTTTCTGAATCTGCTCGACCGGTTCTAGAATCTCCATGCACAAAAATCACCATAACCCTAACGGATTGCGTCTGAGAAAGCAAAATATAGCGTTTTAGGGGGGGTCTACCCCTTACGATTTTTTCGGTAAAAATTTCGAAATTTTTTATTGCGCTTTCTTGTATCAGATATGAAGTGTTGATGTCACTGATCACTTTTCTGTAATTCAATCATCAGTCCGTTTCGTAGAAGTCAAGATATGCAAGTTTGAAATTCGAAAATTTTCATTTTGAACTGAAAAAATTTCAAAATCGAGAAAACTGGAATTATTTCACCTTTATCAGATAGAGCGACCCCGAAAACCATTATTTCAAATATAAAAATAAGGGTCCTGGCCGTAAGTTCCGCGAAAAAAAATAAAGTTTTTTTTTCATTTTTCATTTTCGAGTTGATTTCAAAGGGCTGTACTGGCAACAATATACGTGACAGGAATCTACTAGGAGCTTTTTCTGAATCTGCTCGACCGGTTCTAGAACCTCCATGCACAAAAATCACCATTACCCTAATGGATTGCGTCTGAGAAAGCAAAATATAGCGTTTTAGGGGGGGTCTACCCCTTACGATTTTTTCGGTAAAAATTTCGAAATTTTTTATTGCGCTTTTTTGTATCAGATATGAAGTGTTGATGTCACTGATCACTTTTCTGTAATTCAATCATCAGTCCGTTGCGTAGAAGTCAAGATATGCAAGTTTGAAATTCGAAAATTTTCATTTTGAACTGAAAAAATTTCAAAAACGAGAAAATTGGAATTATTTCACCTTTATCAGATAGAGCGACCCCGAAAACCATTATTTCAAATATAAAAATGAGGGTTCTGGCCGTAGTTTCTGCGAAAAAAAATAAAGTTGTTTTTTCATTTTTCATTTTCGAGTTGACTTCAAAGGGCTGTACTGGCAACAATATACGTGACAGAAATCAACTAGATACTTTTTCTGAATCTGCTCGACCGGTTCTAGAATCTCCATGCACAAAAATCACCATAACCCTAACGGATTGCGTCTGAGAAAGCAAAATATAGCGTTTTAGGGGGGGTCTACCCCTTACGATTTTTTCGGTAAAAATTTCGAAATTTTTTATTGCGCTTTCTTGTATCAGATATGAAGTGTTGATGTCACTGATCACTTTTCTGTAATTCAATCATCAGTCCGTTTCGTAGAAGTCAAGATATGCAAGTTTGAAATTCGAAAATTTTCATTTTGAACTGAAAAAATTTCAAAAACGAGAAAATTGGAATTATTTCACCTTTATCAGATAGAGCGACCCCGAAAACCATTATTTCAAATATAAAAATGAGGGTTCTGGCCGTAGTTTCTGCGAAAAAAAATAAAGTTGTTTTTTCATTTTTCATTTTCGAGTTGACTTCAAAGGGCTGTACTGGCAACAATATACGTGACAGAAATCAACTAGATACTTTTTCTGAATCTGCTCGACCGGTTCTAGAATCTCCATGCACAAAAATCACCATAACCCTAACGGATTGCGTCTGAGAAAGCAAAATATAGCGTTTTAGGGGGGGTCTACCCCTTACGATTTTTTCGGTAAAAATTTCGAAATTTTTTATTGCGCTTTCTTGTATCAGATATGAAGTGTTGATGTCACTGATCACTTTTCTGTAATTCAATCATCAGTCCGTTTCGTAGAAGTCAAGATATGCAAGTTTGAAATTCGAAAATTTTCATTTTGAACTGAAAAAATTTCAAAATCGAGAAAACTGGAATTATTTCACCTTTATCAGATAGAGCGACCCCGAAAACCATTATTTCAAATATAAAAATGAGGGTCCTGGCCGTAAGTTCCGCGAAAAAAAATAAAGTTGTTTTTTTCATTTTTCATTTTCGAGTTGACTTCAAAGGGCTGTACTGGCAACAATATACGTGACAGAAATCAACTAGATACTTTTTCTGAATCTGCTCGACCGGTTCTAGAATCTCCATGCACAAAAATCACCATAACCCTAACGGATTGCGTCTGAGAAAGCAAAATATAGCTTTTTAGGGGGGGTCTACCCCTTACGATTTTTTCGGTCAAAATTTCAAAATTTTTTATTGCGCTTTTTTGTATCAGATATGAAGTGTTGATGTCACTGATCACTTTTCTGTGAATCAATCATCAGTCCGTTGCGTAGAAGTCAAGATATGCAAGTTTGAAATTCGAAAATTTCCATTTTGAACTGAAAAAATTTCAAAATCGAGAAAACTGGAATTATTTCACCTTCATCAGATAGAGCGACCCCGAAAACCATTATTTCAAATATAAAAATGAGGGTCCTGGCCGTAGTTTCTGCGAAAAAAAATAAAGTTGTTTTTTCATTTTTCATTTTCGAGTTGACTTCAAAGGGCTGTACTGGCAACAATATACGTGACAGGAATCAACTAGATACTTTTTCTGAATCTGCTCGACCCGTTCTAGAACTTCCATGCACAAAAATCACCATAACCCGAACGGATTGCGTCTGAGAAAGCAAAATATAGCGTTTTAGGGGGGGTCTACCCCTTACGATTTTTTCGGTCAAAATTTCAAAATTTTTTATTGCGGTTTTTTGTATCAGATATGAAATGTTAATGTAACTGATAACTTTTCTGTGAACCAATCATCAGTCCGTTGCGTAGAAGTCAAGATATGCAAGTTTGAAATTCGAAAATTTTCATTTTGAACTAAAAAAAATTCATAATCGGGAGAACTGGAATTATTTCACCTCGAAAACCATTATTTCCGATATAAAAATGAGGGTCCTGGCCGTAGTTTCTGCGAAAAAAAAATAAAGTTGTTTTTTCATTTTTCATTTTCAAGTTGACTTCAAAGGGCTGTACTGGCAACAATACACGTGACAGGAATCTACTAGATATTTTTTTCTGAATCAGCTCGACCGGTTCTAGAACCTCCATGCGCAAGAAATACTATAACCCTCCTGGATTGCGTCTGAGACTGCAAAATATAACGTTTCAGTGGGGAGTTTACCCCTTACGATTTTTCCGCTTAAAATTTCTAAAAGCGCCGTTTTTGAATGTTCCTTTGATTACACTTTCATTGCAGGTAAGCTCTTGATTCGAAGTGTTCCTGTTTTATCTCATATATCACAATTCGATCCAAAATCAAGACGTTATCGTTAACATCGAAATACATAATAGCTTTTGCAATACTTTCAGGAATTGGTTGATAACAACAAGCACCCTCCATTTTCATTAGTCATCTCAGATTCAAGTTTGCATAAAAAAATTGAAGGCCGTATATTGTACTGAAGTTATGGAGTGCATGTTTGATTGTGTTCATCATGGAACATATCTCGTTTATCTCCTAACGATACAGAAAAATGTAATTAGCTTTCGATAATGTTCCTGATAGACAGCTAGCTGTAAAGTGCGACACCAAAATAGTTTTTCATTTCCAAAATGAAAGTGATTCTGAAGTCAGTATTGTCAGAGACTGATCTAGATGCTCCTCCAAAATCCCTATTCAGTGACATCTATTCAAGGTTCTGCAACAGTTTAGATCTCCGTGAAAAATGGTATTTTGGCCTTTGTTACACTCCTCTAAGAACGTCAAATTTAGAATGGCTCGACAATTCGAGAATGGTAAGAAAAATTCATTCATAATCCAACTTCATGTTCTACAATAATTTCCCATATTTAAGGCCCTGAAAAAGTTACCAGTTGCAACGAAAAATCTACAGTTCAGAATAAAATATTACCCGGAAGATGTGGCTAGCGATTTGATAGAGAGCATTACCATACAAATTTTTTATATGGAAATGAAGAAAGCAATTTTATCCGGGGATATTTATTGCCCTGCTGACATTTGTGCTCTTCTTGCTTCCTACTCTCTCCAAGTGGAACTTGGCAACTTCAACCAGGACAGACTCAACTCATATCTTGTCACCCACTTCAACTACCTTCCCTATAGGTAAATTTTTGTCCAAAAATCACCACAGTGCAATCAGATACCCAAAACATCATTGTCCATAAGGTTCTTCATAATATGTTGTTGACATCTCTAAGATATGTCTTGATTAACATTCTTCCATAGTAACAGAAGAAATAACTTGTGAAAACATTCTGGTTTCTCTATTTATATTAGAGGTAGGCACTTTTTCTCGAATATATTAAATTTTTTCAGTATCATGAGGCAGTATAATATAGAAGCCACTTTGTGGGTCAAGAGCATATCAGACATGTGGCAGAAATTGTCAGGGTTGGATCCTGAAGATGCCATGTTAGAATATTTGAAATTAGTTCAAAATCTCGATATGTACGGGGTCACCTATTTCGATATAATCAACAAAAAGAAGACGAAATTAGTGCTTGGTGTTAATGCTTTAGGAATAAACATTTACACCCAAAACGATAAGTAAGTAGGAGTTAAGTAATGAACTAAAGTTACAAAATTAAAAATATCCAACTGATATTTTTAGGTTAACACCTCAGCTATCTTTCTCTTGGTCTGAAATAAGACGATTAAAATTCAAAGGGAAAAAATTCTTCATCGAACTCAAAGGTAAAAAAACGCCAAAGTTTGTTTTCTACACCTTGAATAAGAGAAGAAGCAAACAAATATACGATCTAGGACTTGGAAATCACGAGCTTTACAACAAGAGAAGACAACCAGATTGCCCTGAAGTGGTTGCACTGAAGGAAAAAGCCAAGGCTCTGAAGTCTCTTAGAGAAAAAAACAAGTGAGTGAGATCAACCTTTAATTCAATCCAAAAATAATAAAGAATTGTTATTCACTTGAAGGGAGAAAATTAATTTGGAGTTAACCTTCCAAGAAGACACTCTGTTACGAAAAGACCAATACCACAAACATTTACAAAAGCTCCAAGATGACCTCCAATCTGCAATCCAATGTATCCAACAAGAAATAGCTGCCAAAGTGGAGGAAACCAAGAAGCTACAGGAACAAATTGAAAAGGCAAGAAAAGATGAGGAAGAATACAGACTTCGACAACAAATGGCTGAAGCTGCAAGGCTCAGGCAAAAATCACGTATGCAAAACGAAGACGACAAAAAAATTGAAACTTTATTCGATGAGTCGAACCAACGTTTACCAGAACTTGCCAAAGTCAATGAAAACGTCAAGGAACATTTGAAGGTGAGAAATAAATCAAAGAGAATTTGAATAAACCTCGAAATGATTTGTTCTGTTTTAGATTTTACAGGAGAAATTGATGGTATCAATCAGAGAAGAAGAGGAAACAATTTTGGATAGAATCCACAGACATAAGGAAGAAAAGGATAAATATAAAACTTTGTCAGATATCAGGGGAGTTGATTGTGTCAGAAGAATTAAAATGTTCGATAAGCTATAATGTTTTGTTAATATTGAACATTAATTTATTATATTATATTAATCATCAAGTAATTTACATTAGTGAGTATTGTATTGCTAGGATAATGAGAATAATTTTTTCATTTTGTAGCCAAAAACATATATGCTTGAGTGTACTTTATTTTTTTCTTCTTCTTGATGTAAAAATAAAGTTATATTTTTGTGGGAACGGAACAATTATTATATAAGTAATGCAGAAGTCAACAACGAAGCGAAATTTTCAATGATAAATGTATTTATAGTAGATATTTTTAGATTCGTCCATCGGAATACATGACGACTTAATTTGTCTTTTATAATTATCAGGTTCCATCTTCCGTCATTTGAATTTTCATGTTATTTCAATCCATCACGTAATCTACGATCTATTAATCATACTGTCTTATTTCTAAGGGCTTTGATGTTTCTTTTGTATAAGTTTTTCCACGAATATTTGGAAATATTTTTATCACAATTTATTCATGGATCTTTGTTTTTCATTTAAAGGTTTAATATTGTAGGTAAACATCATTTTGGTGTTCTGATATCCTTTCTTATGTTAAATTTAGAACCAATTCTTCTCAATTATTTCAGCCCATGACAATAGAGAATCGAATTCAATAAAAATAGAAGAACTAGAAATAGAAGAAAAACAACGTTAAATAACTCTCAACAGTACTATATAGCATGGTATTTGATCGTACATCAGCAATGAACAGATTCGAGAAGTACTGAAAATTAAAACAATAGATATTACTCGAACACGCAGAAAGAATTCTTCAAAAAAAAAAGAAAGAACATAGCAGCAATCAGATTTCTGTCCAAAAAAAATGACAAAAAAGTCAATAACAATTCAGCTCAATTAAAAGAAAAAAATAACTGATTAGAAGAATGACTCTGAAAAAACAGGAAAATTAGGTTAATTTCCTAAAAATAAATTAAAGTGAAAAGTGAAAAAGATCACATATTTTTTCAGAATCATCCTGTATTCTTTGATATCTGTCCCACGATTTTGAAAGGAATTCCACAGCAGTTTTGGCAGATCGCATTCGATATCAGTTATCTCAGATAATTCGATTCCCTAAAGATTTTGCGAATGCTCCTATATTCTTATCTTGCGAACATCTCCATTGTAATCAAAGACGCAGCCTATTTTATTACTGTTGTACATATTACTCACTTATCTCTACACAAGTTATTTACGAAATGCCGGTAACGGGTAGAGCACCTATGCCGCCTTAGTTTTTCCTTATCAAGCCTGAAAATTATCGCTACTATCAATAATTCCCTCAAGGTTTGCTCGCAACTGGATTCCTGCTAGTTAATCGCCGTTGGTTTTGTGAAACAGTTTCTTTAGATCGATCAAAAATGAAAGTGATTGTAAAGTCCGTTTTGGCAGAGACTGAACTTGACGCCCCCCCTAAATCTCTATTCAGGGACATCTTCCTGATGATCTGCAAGAGTTTGGGGCTGCAGGAGACTTGGTACTTTGGACTGTGCTACCGGCCAGGTCTGACGTCAGATTTGGTGTGGTTGGATACGTCAAAAAAGGTAGAAATCTAATATTTTCTAGATTGTGCTCTCAAGGGCAGTTATGAGGGCACTTCAGACTTTAGCCATGATCGATTTAACAGAGGTTGCTCGACCACTGTTTGATGTAGGTCAATATTTATTTGTTTGAAGATTCAACTAGATAACAACAGTGATCTCATGCGTAAGATACTCAATAGTCACATCTAATATCCGATTCAGTTGATCAACAATGTTGAGTGTACTTCTTATCGTGAAATACTATGCGAACAAAGCCATTATAATTCTTTGCATATGTCAGCAGTTTTTTAATTTTGTACCCAATTGTTGATGTGGAATTTCATAATTGGGCTCTGGAATTCTATTTTTCTTGAAAATACATTTGGTAAGACTAGAAGCTCTATTTTGGTAGCTGATTTAAGACCCCAGAATGTTCAATTTTGAATTTACTTCCAGCACAATGGTTGAATAGTTAAAACTGTGAAATATATTCATTTGTTGAAAAACTATCAAAGATCACATTTTTAGAATTTCCCTGGATGACCTAAGAATTGATAAACTATCAATACATACAATAGGAAATGTGGTTTTATATCTATACTTTCAAACTATTTTTACCTCGAGGTATTTTGATTGGGTGAATGTTTTCCAGGTTTTGAATGTGAAATGTTCTAGTTCTCAGCTCGCGAATATTAATCCAGTTGGATTTTGTCAGGATAAATCAAGATGCAATGTAACACAGCAATGTAAACAGGAATATTTTTCAAAAAATCCATAATCAAAACCCACTCATATCGGAGATAAAAAATCTTCAGATACACTCTGTTGTTTCCCATTTTTATTTAACCTTTTCATACTGATTCTTGATCTTTGATTTTCGAAACGAAGTTTCAATCTCAGTTCTCCTCACAGGCCCTCAGAGATCTACCAGCAGCAGTCAAAGACCTACATTTCAAAATAAAGTATTATCCAGAGGATGTAGGACTTGAACTGATAGAAAATATTACAATCCAAGTGTTTTACACGGAAGTGAAGACTGCCATTTTATCCGGTGACATATTTTGCCCAGCCGACACAGCTGCAGTTCTTGCTTCGTATTCTCTGCAAGTTAAATTTGGCGATTTCAATGACCAAAAGCACAACGAACAATTTGTCATCAAACAAAGTCTCCTGCCAGAAAAGTAAGTTAATTGGAAAAACGATTGTTGATGAATATGAAATTGATTCTTTTTTTATAGAGTTATAAGACAGCATGATCTAGACGCTTACACTTGGACTGAAAGCCTTACTAGCATGTGGAAAAAACTATCAGGGATGGACTCAGAGGATGCTATGTTGGAATACTTGAAACTGGCGCAAAACCTAGACATGTACGGTATCTCTTATTTCAACATTCAAAATAAAAAAGGATCTAAGTTGCTTCTAGGTGTCAACTCTTTAGGATTAGACATTTACGTTCCAGAAGATCAGTGAGTATTGAAATATTATGATATAAGTTGGGAATTGGTTAACCTTGTTTTCAGACTGAATCCACAAGTATCTTTTCCTTGGTCCGAGATAAAACACTTAACTTTCAAAGACACCAAGTTCATCATCAAGCCAGTAGACAAAAAAAGTCCAAATTTCACATTCTTCACCACTAGTGGTAAAAGCAGCAAACAGATTCTTAACTTAGGAGTTGGCAACCATCAGCTTTACGTCAGAAGAAGAAAACCTGAAAGTCCTGAAGTGGCTAAAATGAGAGAAAAAGCCAATGCAGTGAGGGAACTTAGAAAAAACCATAAGTAAGTACTGTCCCTCCTCTTTATAAGAGATCTTTTGAATTTTTTTGAAATCCAAAGGGATAAACTCAATGTGGAGAAGACAGCTAGGGAAGAAGCCCTCAAGAGAGAAGTTGAATACCAAAAACAGCTCCTCAAAATGCAAGAAGAACTAGAAAAAAGTAGACGTTCCCTTCTAGAAGCGAACCAAATGATCCAACAGTTGCAAAGTCAACTCCAAGAACTGCAAGAAGCCAAGATGGAGCTTGAAGTTGAGCAGAGAGAGCTCAAATCGATGATGGAACGTCTACAAGAAGCCAAGAATATGGAGGAGGAGGAAAAACTGAAACTCGAGTCGGAAATAATGGAGAAACAGAGAATGGTTCAAAGGATTCAGGATGAGGTAGCAGCAAAAGACGAAGAAACCAAGAGACTGCAAGAGCAGATTGAACTAGCAAGGAAAAAGGAAGAAGAGCTGAGACTTCAACAGCAGAAAGCAGAGGAGGAAAGACTGAAGGAGAAGGCATTATTAGAGGAAGAAGCTAGAAGAAGGGAGCTTGAAACTCTTCCTGATACTGCTAATACTGAACTTCCCGAAACTGCCAAAGTCAATGAGAATCTTCAGGAACAGTTGAAGGTTAACACATCTTTTCTATCGAATTTTTTTCTAACCTGGAAGTCAAAATTTTCCTGTAAACTCAACCATCTAATGTCGAAACCGAAAGAGTTCATCTCTTTCTTCATTGTCTGTCAAGTTTATGAAACTTCTGCCAACCTATATTTTTCAATGCTAAATTACAGAAGGCTTTTTCTAAAACTCGAATTTCTTCAAATCTTTCCTTTCTTTTCAGTCTCTTCAGAATAAACTGGAGGAATCATTCAAACAAGATGAGGAAACGTCACTAGACAAAATCCATCGAATCAATGTTATGGAAGGTAGAGATAAATATAAGACATTGGCCGATATCAGAAGAGGAAATACAGTAAGAAGGATAGAAATGTTCGAGAATATGTAACGAATGTTTATAATTTCTTGTGTTCAAGTTCAGGTACTCATCTAGTCTTTTAAACTCTTATATTTATTTATGAATAAAAATGTTTGTCTTATTGTACCTTTAGACCTAGTCTTCGTTAGCAACGAACTCAAGTTACCGAAGAGATTGTTTGTGATTTCTACGTGATTTCTTGCATTTTAACTTAAAACTTGATGTATATTTAAGTGAAGTAATTGTGAGCTCAATAGATAATTCTACAACTAACTCATTCAGTGAACAACAAATATATTTCGAGTTAATCCAATTCGTTTCTTCAGGTTATCATATGAATTCAATTGGGTAACCCACTTCAGGATATCTTTTGCGGTTTCAACATCAAAGAGTTCTCAATAAATTATCGAAACTAAGTGAATAAAACACTATAATTCGAACCAAAATATATATCTTCATTATTCATTGTGGTAAGACGAATTTTTACGATAATGATCCAATTACCCGATAGTACTGTTATGAATTGGTGAGTGTATTCTGAAGTAGCTGAAGGCAAAATGTATTGAATTAAAATGTTAAAAGCCGAACTGAAAGTATTTGGATAATTTTGAAGTTCCTAAAATCTGAATTAGGTAGTATAACTGAAGAATAGAACACTTAAACTCGAGTACTTAGAAATATCAAGCAAACTGGAACTTTTTCAGTTTCAGCTTTACCTGATTAGCTTCTTAATATCATGACAGCTTCCTTTCATTCCCAATTCAAACAACTCTCTAATTTTTATTAAAATGCAAGTATTCACCGCTGAAGAATTCGGATCTGAACTTTATTGCCATCGAATAATTAACACGAAGAAACTAGAAACTTCCCAGTGAATACTAAATACATATGGATAGACATTGGTCAGTGATCAAATAAGGTCAAGATTTGATGATTGCCACACCTAAAATAACAATAAAATGATTTAGACTGCGAACATTTCAAGAATACAAAGCGTGACATCAAATCAGTATTTGAATATCTAAGGCGGTATTGGAATAGAATGAATCAGAATGCAGGACAACTTTGATTTCGTTGAAATATAGGGCTGATAATTGGAAAGAATGAGGACATTAATAAAGTTTTCACCAACGAATTTTCTTTCATTTCCCAAGTTAATTAACTAATTCTTTTACTTGTTTTTCACCTGACAAAATTCGAATTTTTTTCTAGCAAATCCATAAAACAATCTTGAAATGAAATGAAATGTGGCGATTTCTAAACCTAATTTTGTTAAGTGGAATTAATGATTTCGAAGTACGTTAAAATCCCGAAATTTTGATCAACGTAGTTCTCAAGAGTGAAATCCGCTGTTCTAAATTTTATAAAACTGTCTCATCCTGATAAATCGAGAATGCTTAGTTGCAAAAGGAACCACCAATCGAGGTTGTGATAAATTTAAGATGATCGTAATGAGTAGTTCGCAAAAAGTTGATCCGTTACTTTCAAAATAGCTAGTCAAATCAAAACGGTAATTATTACTTGCGAACAGCTGATATTTCGGATATTGCAAATTACTTCAGTGGCGGACTAAGTTGTGTTTCAGTAGAATAAGAAGAAGTTTATTCGAGAATATCAGTTGAAAGATTTTAAAGGTTTCAGCATTTTCCTCGATGTTCAATCTCATATATCATTTGAATTAGATCCAGAAATTTCTTATCAATTCTCGACAGGCCTTCAAACATGACTAGAACGTCCTGACAAACTATCATCGCAGACCATTTAACACCTGAAGAATCCGGCAGATAATGTCATACGTCCGTGTAAGAAAATATTTAGTTAGAAAGTAAACAATTTAGTGCAATATCCGTCATCGTACAAACGGACATTTTCTTAGATCCAAAAGTATATTATCGGCAGTGAGTCAAGGTCAGTCGACATTCTTCTACGGCTGCTGTCGGTGGTCTTCAATGACCAGAGGCCGTGTTGACCTACTGAGCCATCGGAAACGATGTATGGTATACCTTAACAGAGATCAGAGATGGATCCGTGCAGCATCCGCTTCAAAGGAGGTATAACTTCCTCCTATCGAGAATCAGTCCAATTCAAACTGATTTCTTCCCAGAATTAAAATTCTCTCTCAAGAAAAGGAGCCCCTTCATATATATTCCTGAATATCAAAACAGTCTGACAATCTGGCAACACACATTATGCTAATGTCCAGTTAGTTAGATGTCCAATATGATGGATCCACTATGTTCCCATTTGGGTCTTTTCTCTTATATTGATAAAGCTATTCTTGTGTGGATAACCTATTTCGTATTTCCCCATTTTCTCATTGTCATTCCCATTATGCATTTTTCTGTTGTGAATTTATTTTTTTCGAACCTTTATTGTGTGATACCTCATTTGATATTATTTGATTTCTTCATTTAATGCTTTTATTTTTCTAAAATTAGTTAACCTCGATCAAAAGCCGATCCTAAACTGAAACGTCATCGCTAAAACAAGAAATCGCGTTGTTCAAAGCTGTCTTTAATTCGCGCATACCGGCGAGGCAAGGAATTAACTGATATCTTGAAGGTACGTTAAAAAAATTATGAGGAAAATGAATTATTAGTTCCGATTAATAACACGGATTCATGGCCTACTTGGACGTTTGGGAACCTGATCTTTGAAAATTGATTATGTAAACTTCTTCGGATGTAACAGTCGATCTTTAATCGAAGATGGACTGATTCCTCTGACACATGATTCTGTTTGACTAGCGAACTAGGTCATCAAGGTTGATCAAGATAGTGGTAGGCCAACTGTGTTGTCAACTCATGTTTAGGACTATGAGGTGTAATCTTCCAATAGAATCTTATGTTTAATCAGGGTTTAGGAAGAAAAAGTATTTTTCGAATCATTTGAAAAAATTTATATCCTCGAAATTTCAATCAGATAAAAAGGTTTACCAAAAAGATATTTCTTTTGCCCACAAGAATATATTGTTAAAATATATGTAGTAGTCAAGGACTTACCCTGTAATGTGTATTCCATATGAAGAAATGCCTTTGAAATGTAATCCACCTACAGAAGAAGAAAACCATAAATTGCCGAAAGATTTAGAAAACATTTTTTCAATTTTAAACTGATTTTTCATAGATCAGATCAATGTATAAAGTTACAATTTTCAGTTTTCTTGAAGTATTGGGGGAATTATAAAATAAAATTTGTAAATCATTGAGAAGTATAATGACAGAAAAAATCAAGAAACAAATATCTTTTTCAATCAATACAATGATGATTCTGTATTCAAGAAATTTCTTTAAATTTTGCGTCTTGCGATTGCAGTTCGTCTTGAAAAAATTTATGTCATCTTCCATTCGTTATTGATTCTTAAATACTCACATTCTCAGTTGAAAAATATATATACCTATAACATAATAATGAGCTTATCTGAAGCGATATTCAGAATTTCTATTGACCAAGTTCAGCGTTCGTATCAATGAAAATTCAAATCAACTAGCGATATGGTTGTTAACATGGCCATCGTTTGCTATGGCTTCAGGTGATACATTTCTCGGCCATGCCAACCTTTCTCGATTCATCCTACATAAAAATGAAGATCCATTCATAAATTCGACAAATATACTAGCTTCTTGGCAGATGTTGCAACAGCCGATGATAAATTGCTCATTTTACAGAACAAGCTTCCTGATGTCCTCAAACTTGAAATCTGGTTTATCTACAGCTGCATCGATGATTGGTGATGCCGATATAGACGGATCTTTGATTTGTTAAATGACAACTGTTGAAATATCTCTTTCCAGTTCAAAATTCAACATGTACAGAACATATTTTCAATCCGATGTCACGTAAACAATTTCCCACTACCTTCATTGCACAAAGTGTTTGAAAGCTCTGCAGACAGTCATTTCGTGTGAGATAAAACACTATATTCTCTGCTGAAATGAATACTTCAAACCATTTTCGAGTCTATTAATACCTCAAATGGATTTCCTCAAGAGGTTTCCTCTCAACGCAGACAACAGGCAATAAAAGTTCACCATTAGCACCATTATTAGCTCTTGACATTATAACGGTCTTCATACGTTACAGCGTATGTTGAAAACAACATGATAGTATCTACAGAGATTTTTTTCTCTAAGACATCATTTCATAGGGGTTCCCACTATGAAAAATCATTTATGGGAACATATACCTTTGAAGGATATTAAAAACAGAAGGATTCCAAAAATAAAACCCATTTTTACACAAATTTCTCTTGAATGCTTTCGGTCCTATCAGTAAAAAGTTTACTAACCCAAATAAGAGCTAGTTTCTATAAAAATTCGACCACTATTTGAGGAACTAAATTCAAGATCATCTTGAATATTCTCTCAAAGTAAATATTTCGTACTGATCAAACAGAATCGAGAAAGTTTGAAGTCAGTGGGCCAACCAAATGTATTTACTTTATTTATTAGACAATCCACTTCATATCCAGACCATCATTAGAAGCTCAATCCATGGGATGTTTGAATTCAACAAGTTTTTTCCATTTTTATTTGAACACAGCATTCTTCAATATAAGATTCGAAATGTAGACTTGAAAGAGATGTTAAATGTTGTACCGAAAAGTTTGAAATATATGCTGTCTCTTCCTCAAGGTACTTCTTATGAGTTTCGGCCAACTGCCTTGAGATAAACCAATTCTTGATTAGCCATTCGAAAGTAACGTCTCAGACATAACGGGTAGTTGTTCATCTTTAACCCACAATGAAGCATCTGGTTTATACCGTGGACATACTGTCTGGACTCAACATCTTCAGCTCTGCCAGTAAAATATGCAATCACTTTTCTACCGATAGAATTCAGGACATTGTTGATAAATTAGTATGGGATCGATAAAAACAGCAAGCTTTTTCCTCATTAGTATGAGTCATTTACTTAAGTTGGCTATAATGTATAATAATCCCATAGATTTGAATATCTTCTGTCAAGCATGACAAAGTCGAGATTCACTGAAGGTATAAAACGTCAAGTCGGATGGCATATAAATTGAAATTAACGAATTGAATATTGAATGTGTGTATGTTTGACTCAGCAATAAGGCCCATAATTCATCTTTGGATGGAACTGTATGGTTTTCATCTCAGCATGCTTGCTCAATTGAATAGTGACCAGTCTGAAATCCCATAAATATACCGGACGTAATTCGATAGAAAATTTGCTGCCCCTTTGGAGAAAGTTGAAATCTCTTCATTTATACGAGTCAATGAAGAATAGATAATCTTTTAAAATAAATGAAATATGCGTACGTCGAAATGGTTAGTCTTGTAAGCACTTTATTCCAGAGAAAAATACAGTAAGGCAGGCAATGACCAAACAAAAATCAATCAGTACATAACCTGTAATTCTTCAGGAATAATAATATACTTCCCCCTTGGGAATCTAATTCAACTGAGAAGTAACACTCATGTGCAGCAAATTCTATCGATACTAGATCAATTTTCAAATTTGCATGAGGCAAACCCAGCAAAGTTTCGATAGCCTTGGCATGCATGCTCCAAAATCCTTCAGCTTTTCACTGACCTCCTTCTTACCTCTCTGTGTTTCAGCCGTCCAACTTGAGGACGCTAATTGGCTGATTTAATGAGGAATCGGCGTTTTGAATCTGAAGAAGAATTTCCAGATTTCAGACAGTTTTTTTTTCGTCTGGGATAACTTAGTTATCAAACTGGCAACATGGTAGATCTGATGAATAAGCTGATGATGATGACTGTCTAAATTATTTTTACTCTCAATGATACGAATATTTCTGATTGGTGGATGATTCCCCAAAGGCCAATAAGTCATCATATCTGCCACAGGAAACGACTAGAAGATGCGAGAGTGAAATTGTGTCTTGTTTCATCTCACTCCTAGCCTTATCTTGAATAACGATCGCAGCATAACTGGAAGCTTACAAAATACGAAACAGGATTTCCATCGATTTATGTGTACTAGTTAGAGGCATCTCAGATACAGAATTTTATTATCTTCGAAAATATGGTGTTATTGAATTGCTAATGTCAGTTCGTAGACAGAATGTTTCCCTCTAGAAAGGACAGAGTCGGACCACAAGATAAAGCGTCCTAAAAACGTCTTCGATACATCGAAGATTTTTAACCACGTTGTATGATCCATTGTTAGTCTTCATAACAAAACACTAACCTTCTTTAAACAGGAGAGTTCAACTCTGTGTCCTTTAATGCTTTGTATCAAATCATTTTATAATACAGTTCGAGAGAAAATCAATATCTAAATAAACCTGATGATCAATAAAATTTTGCAATACAGACCCTTGCTTCATTTAGAAGTTGCACTTTTTGTTGCATGTGATGATAAGCATGATGTAACACTCATTACCTCAATGTCACAATAATTACCACCAGAAAATATAATCAAAAGCTGAGATTAGACTTAAAGTATGATACTCTTGATTCAGTTAGTCTAATAGACTGGATTCCCAAAATAATTCGAATGATAATTACCTATTATAGCTTGAACTACCTACATGTGACAGAATTACCAGAGTCTGATGAGCATTACCCAGTTAAATGATTCAACAATTCTCCATAAGAAAGAAAATACCTTGAGTCGACTGCTAATATAAGAATAGGTCAACAACGAAAAAATATTGCGAAACAATAACCTGAATATTGCACATTACCTGGATGTAACAGTTAATACCTAGATTTACCAAAGTTGGTTCAATATAAGAAGAAAGAACTCTGTTAGAATGAGCTGCATGTGACATCAATTACCAAAAATTAACAACATACACTTTAACCTGCCGCATGACTCTGATTTTCAGTACAATCACTTGATATTACCTAGATGTAACCGTAATTACCTAGATTTGGCCAACAGTGGTCAGAATAAATAGAAAGTTAATTATAATGAGTAGGATTGTGTGGATATCACCAAATTCAGTAATATGAACTTGGTTCAAATTACCTGTATATGACAGAAATTACCAGGACTTAACAAATTTACCTCAATACGAGTAAAATGAATGTAATAGATAATAATAGGGATCTGGATATGATGAAGTTTTCCAGTAATTGCCTGGATGTCAGCAGGTTCAGTTAGACGATCCTCATAAAAGTCACCTGCATGTAACAGTAATTACCATTATTACCATTAATATGCCCAATTAATTTTATTATGATAGAGTATGGTAGTGAAAATTTAGTGTAGTGTCATAACATCCACCTATATATAGCTTGAACTACCGTGGTTCATTTGTCAGAATTACCACAGTGTGATAAGCATTACCTAGTTAAATGATTTAACAACTTTCTAAAAGAAAGAAAACACCTGGAGTCGATTGCTAATACCAGAACAGGTCAACAATGAAGAAATATAGTTACCTGAAATTTACAAAATACACTCTGACATAAAGAATAAATCTGAATTTCAAAAAAATACTTGATTTTAGCATATATTACTTGAATGTAACAGTAATTACCTAGATTTGGCTAATAGTGGTCTGAATAAATTGAAAATTAGTTGTGTATGAGTAGGATTGTGAGGGTATCACCACAATTAGTGGTGTGAATTTGGTTTAAATTATCTGGATATGATAGAAATTATCATGACTTAACAAATTTACCTCTATATGGCAAATATTGTAAGGAAAATTAATTGGAAAATTGGGTAAATATATGATCCGGATGTAACAGTAATTACCTCAGTAATAGGTAATAGGGATCTGGATATAATAAAGATTATCAGTCATTGCCTACCATCAGATTCAGTTGGAGGTCTCTGGTTAAAATTACCGGCGTGTGATGGTAATTACCATGATTACCATCAAATGACCAAATTTACCTAATTCTGATGGCAGTGAGAGAAGTGGCATTGCCAAAATCCGTCCCTGGGCGCTCTAGTCATCAATGAGTACCATCCTATGGCAGTAAGGCCCACAGGTGCAGATATTCGCGATACTCACCTACTTGCGGCAGCGTGAAATAGCTCAATAGGCGCACCGCACAGACACACATACACAGGGTGATGTGCAGAAGAAATAACTGTAACTCCGTGTCTGGGTCACTGGGCGTTACACTCCCGAATAGTCTATGGTGGGGCCATCTCCGAAGAAGAACAATCCTCGTGGTATCTGTGGTTACGTCCGAGACTGGCAGGCAGGTGTATTCCATTCTACGTTCAGGCCACATTGCGTAAGGTGGTGTGCGAGTATAGTGTGCGCGTTGCTTTAGTTAAGTGCCTAGGTCTGGATCCAACGGAAAGACGATCTGGATTCAGGATTACGCACCGTTCTGATCTGAAAAAAATTTCTGGTGAGTCAGGAAATTTTTTGTGACTATATTCTGTGATTTGGGATTTGAAAAAAGTACCGATTGTTAGAGGAAATTCTTAAAAGCTCGAAAATTGTCAAAGAACAAATTATTTAATTTTGATAAAATCGAGAGGAAAATGGATCTGCTTTTGATGAAGTATTTTTTTTCTTAAGTTTTTACATGAACGATTTATACAGCTCCTTCATGCTTTAATAAAATTTACATAACTTCTTATGTTTCTTCATTAGAGTTCATTCTCTTTTCATTTTCATTTATTTCACTAATTTTTCTTTAGAGCATCTTTGTTGAAATAATCATAAATTTTGAGAGTTACAAGAATCATCCTAAAAAAATCCCTTGAATCAACAAAAACTCTTCTCTAATTTTGTTACATATCCGTTCATTCTGCCACATCTCGTAAAAAAAACTTTTGAGAATATTTCATTCTAACACTGTTTTCAGTAATATTTATTGATGACATGTTGGCTTCCCTGCCACATCTGTCAAATTTTATGAGATAGAAAAGGGTTCTGCCAATCAATATTTTTCAATGAAAAAATTACTGATGGTATATTCTAAAACGAGTTGCAAAATGGGCTCCTATTGAAACACGAATATGAAAGCATGAGTGTTGGAATTGCCTTCTGCAACGAGTATTAGACGATATTTTCTCTATTTCAGTAAAGTTTTGTGGAAAACTTGCGAAATTGAAATAAAAATTCAGATCAGTGACATTGTATCTTGAAATCTTGACAGTTGGTGTCACTAACAAAATTTGACAGATTGCGGAATTTGAATTAATTTGATTCGAAAATTGAGTACTGACAACCACAAAACGAAAAATATAACTGAAAACAATGCTGTAATGAGTTTCATTACAGCACTACTTTTAGTACTGTAATGAACTCATTACGATACTGAAATAGAGAATAGTATATTCTGAAACAAGTTGCAGAATGAGCTCCTATTCCAACACGAAGTTCGAAAACGAGCGACGAAGGAGCGAGTTTTCGATAGCATGAGTGTTGGAATTGCCTTCTGCAACGAGTAATAGACGGTATTTTTTCTATTTCTGTCAATTTTTGTGAAAACCTCTCTAAATTCAAATGAAAATTCAGATTAGTGACTTTCGTATTGTATCTTGACAGTTGGTGTGAGTCGCGAAATTTGACAGATTACGGAATTTGAATTGATTTGATTCGAAAATTGTTTGGATCGGAGGTCAGTACTGACAATCAAAAAATGAAAAAGAGAACTAATAAGTTTCATTACAGCACTACTTTCAGTACTGTAATGAACTCATTACGATACTGAAATAGAGAAACGATATTTACGGAAATATTTCAGTAATTTCGATGGAAATTCAGTGAATTGAAGAAAATAATGTATGATACTTGTACAGAAGGCTCTTTCTAACACTCGTTTCTTCCACAATTGGCCACTTCGTGTATGAATCGTTTAATATAAATAACTATTCAGGACCTCTAAGACCTTAAAAAGTTTACTACTTAATAAAAATTCCAAAAAATTGCGAAGGACAACTCTTCCTTGTGGAAATTTCTTGAAAAATTTGCAAATCTTCTTCAGTTCAAAGCATCCACGTATCGAACTCGTAAAACGCTGCTTGGCTCATGAAACTCAACACATATTCCCACGGACAATTTTCCAACAAATTTTCATATTCTGAATTAATCAAGATTTGATTGCTATACTTCAGATTAAATAAGAGCCCTGTATTTTCATTAGTTCTGGATGAAGAAGAATCAGGAATGTATGACTCAAAACGCAACAGGATTACAGAAATTTGGACAAAATGCGAACCTTAGAAACAAGGGACACGATTTCGATATAAATTTCGTCAAACAACTCCTCTATTATGTCAGAACGAGATACATTTGAATAAAACCTATTGGACAAGCCTTAAAAATCCAAAATTGAAGTAGCCACAGATCATTTTGAAGAGAATGCAGAAAAACCATTTTAGTAGGCCTCCTTGTAGGAATATTAGCTTAAACATTGTGTATATGGATGGCATCGTCCAATATAATCGTCAGTCAGAAACATTGTGTTATGTCCAATTTTAGATTAGTTTTTCCCTCTTTGTAACACTTAGTTAATGTATTTTCGATTTATGGTCAAGTTGTAGGTCTTTGTGTTGAAATTCTAAAAAAATTCATTCTAGCCAAAACAACTCATAATTTTAATGTACTTTCAAGAATTTTGGAGTGCCAGAAAATGTTGTATCAAGTGTAATTCTCAAAGATGTTGAATTCCATCAAGTCTGCCAATGATCTTTTGAAACATCTAGGTGCTTTCACTCGATCCCAGCCTGGTAGCGATCTAATCATCGAAGATCAAACAATTCCCATCCTGCGTCAGCATCTTCCTATCGACAAAGTATCACAAACTGGTCGAAGATGTCTTCTTCCTCATTCTCACGTATACCTCTCAGTAGGTCATGACCTTGGCCAAGCGAACGATGTTAATGAATTTAAATCGATTCAGTGTGAATTTCTACTGCCGCTTTTCGTGAAACCGATGCCGAATTCTTCAAAAGGGAAAATTGGATGATTGATAAACGTCAAACGGTTCTTTATTCAATTCGGAGATCGACAAAAATGCGCGTGTGGGAAGGTAGCATCTGGTAGAGAGATGAAAGTGAAGAAGATCGAATAATGAATGGATCTGTCAATGATTCGTGGATGTAATTGATGATAATTGAGCTTTAAATTTGGATAATGATGTGAAAAGAAGAAATACCTCTTCTGAATTGATGGTTTTCTTTCTTATTGAAAGATCGTGAGACCCACTCAACTTAAGTCAATTCAATTCGATTGATTCATTGCAGAGGAATATACAAGAATGACTGAAGTTTTTGCAATACATTATGTGTGAAACCAAACCTTCTATAATAGAATTTCAAACGTGGTTGAGTCTTCAAAAATATAGGAAATGAACACAAAAATAACTGAGGTTCTCCAAAGATCTAATATCGGGAAATATTGTCAGAAATATAGAAGCTCTATTCTCAAAAAGACTTCAGATAAAACCGTCTGAAGTGATAGATGATATCCTTGCTTATACAATATAATCATCTGAGATGAGAGAAGAATGTAAACAATTAATCCCAAATAGGAATTTACATTCCTAACAGACGAGGGTTTGAAGGCTATTAATTCTCTACATTGAATTTCTCTTCTAGCTAAAGGCTATATACAAATCTACCCACACACATCAGCTATTCAGGTCGACGTTTAAAACTAATAGTTGGTATTTCTGAACAACGTTCAAATGGACATGTCAGATAGAATCTTTCAGATAAGATCTTATCTCGTATCAAAATCACATCAATAGCAGTTGATTTGTCACATTCGATCAGAAGAATTCGAATACCTTCAAATCTGATTCAAGCCAATAATTAAAGAGATACTTCAGTGACGATGAAATACTCGACATATATGGATCACATATGTTGTGAAATATTTCATCACTCTACCAACAAGTTGGTCTACTAACTGGAACCCAACTTAATGAAGAGTGAAATCGCCTAAACAAAAAGTATAGTGTAAGAACCGAACTAGATACTGAGGAATTTAAAGTGCTGACCTGAACTGGATACTTTTGATATACGCAAATTCAACTGGTGAAGGTATATGCATTAGGAAAAACAAATGGACCATGTCAAATATTCGATACAATTTTTACCTTCAATGTTCTATTTCAGCACGTAATATCACCAGTTGGTCATTGGACTATATCGAAATTGCATTATTGGTATATTTGTGGCTACGTTAAGTTTTACGTACATTGAATTTCAGAGAAAGCGATGTAATGGGCACATTTACAGCATATCGTCAGCCTAATTCGTTAACCTGCCAAATCCATTCTAAAACAATGGACTAAGCAGGTTAACGAATTAAGCCGAGGATATGTCAGTATCGAGAAGAAACTTTTTTATGGCCTATTGACGCTTTTCGTCCTTTTCATGAATTCTTTTAATAATTGTTCACAAAAAATTTCAAAACGTTTTAATATGTACTAAAAAAAATAATGAGGATAATATACTGTAGTTACAGTTATTGTTATTTTTGGAGGCAGTGTGAGCTAACTATAGTTGCTAGGTTCCCACATTTATACCTCGAGAAATCCCAATTGTTTTTGTTTCTTTTTAGTGCGCACGGATTTGTTTTGAATTTTTTTCTTTGGAATTGATTTTTCTCTTAGGTATTTTTATTTTTTGAATGATTCATTTGGGACGATTAGTATGATATCCACTAAAGAATAACCTCGAGTATAATGTTCAATTGCATCACAGTAAACGTATGTACTATGTGTGGATCAGATCAATACAGATTGAGGTAAAACAGCCAACAATTTGTCAACTGAAGAAGGAAGTTCCTATAAAAGGATTTTCTCTAGATGGCTAGGAATATTTGGAGAACATACCATTCGTTAAAGAATTCTATTAATTCATATTGAAGATACAAAACCTATACCCCATGGTTGCGAGCAAAAACTTCAAAGAATGATACACAGATGAAGCTACGCAGGATAGTGTTTTCCTTGTCCTCAATGCTAGAAATTAACAATCATCGAACATAAGTTTCGTTTACTGGGTCGCAGAATGCTTGTTCGCGCGGAGATCAGAGGAATAAGAGAAATCCATCAATTACAATCTCAGCATCTAAACATTCCCCATTATTCATCCACAGTGATACATAATAAAGACTGAAGCTTACTCTCAAATAAATCAGTTGGATTGTGCGTAGGTAGTCAAACGAATGACTACAATAAAACTAAATGGTAATTTAGATCGTGCAGATTGTACAGATTCAAATCATTACAATAGTTTCTATTGGCCGACGGTTAGTTCTGAGCTGTCAATTTGTATGACGGATGTACAAAGAGATAAACGGATTTATTGTAGCAATTTGTTTCACAGCGAAATTGTTTAGAGGTCTGTTTATGGTTTACTCCAAAAATATCAAATTTTCCAACCAGACCATATTTTTATTATCAATTTTCATTTCAATGGAGAATATTCGACAAAAAATTAATATGTCAGACAGTTCCAAATATGCTCCTGAGTCGACAAAAATGAGTACCTACTGAAACCATTTTCACTCAATAAAACCGATGCTATCATGTCGTCTTATTTATTGAGCTAATCATAGGAAATGGCTTCATGACTGTACATAAGTGATAATGGTGAAGAGGCAATTATGCAGAAATTATCAATCAATCTCGTTACTCAATGACTACTAGTAGTACTTAATCACCATATCTCGTGGAGTAATAATGATTATCATCAACACTCTATTAGCCTTACGTCTTTTTCACACACCCATACGCAGTGTTGACCATTCATTCATATACAGGGAGGACGTAACAGACCTCTTATCTGTTTTGAGACCAAATAAAATTCCTCTCTTTTCCTGGTTTCTAGAACTTCATTCACCTATATAACTCTTTACTGAAGAGGTAAAGTTTTTTAAATGTCTTTATGCCTTGAGAAAGATTTTGCTGAAACCTGACGTTTTGACGTTTTTTATTTGAAATACAAGATTGCCAAATTTACGAACTGAACCTTTTGAATCAAAATCCACGCAACTTCTTAATATCACATTCTTCTTACCTATGTCGAAGATTATCTAAACTCTACAGTGTTGTCGAATCGATTGATGGAAAAAGACCATCCTAAGAGGCATCAGAATGAAGAACACCGACCTTTCTGACCCCGACCTCATGGCCAAGTGAACGACTTACATGAAGAAGTAAACAACAGACTGTTGTCACAGACTGGAATAGAATATTTCACTTCTCTTTCTTCACGAACGTAATAGGCACGAACAGAACCGATAAATACCTGTTTGGTAGGTTTAGAATATCTCAAACAGCAGCAAGATACATTCATTCATCACTTCACTTTACAAGTCGTGATATAACGTCTGTCAATCTTGAATTTTGGGCTTTTATTATTTGATAATGAAGAAAAGCCGATTGGAAAAGATCAATAAGCAATATAACCAGTCTTTTCCAACCCAAAATTAACAACTACCTGTGGTAGAAGATGTTCTATAATAATGACATCAAAGTGATCAAAGGCCAACAGAGTTTTCTAAAGCTTTCCTTCGTCTTCAGTGGGTTGATCATAGATCAAAATTGAATTGTTCTGACAGCTGTCAGAACAGTGTCAGTTATCAACAATTCCTGAAGATTATTCCCATGAGTCCTTCCTACAATGGGGAATTGTTCATTGGTGGTGAGAGATATAGGCTTCTGGCTCACAGTAATCGAGATGGTACTTGCCCTAGCAGTTTCTGCAGTAGCAATGGAGACCTACATATACTTCATACCAATGTGGTTCGCCATGCTGTACTTTGTTTTCATGATACTGGCTCTGCTACTTCTGACTTATATCCTAGATGACGATCCTATATATTTCCACATCCTGTTCTTGAATTCTTGCATAATATTTTATATAATTGGTGTTGCGTTGCTGATAGTTAGTATATTCCATTACTCTGGTATTGGTTTCTACGACGAACACCCTATAGCATGGCCTATTACTGCGTTGATTCTTTGTGTTATACTAATCATCATTATGATTGTTCATGCCGTTATGAAATGTATTGAGTTGAGACAAATAGAGAAATAGAATAGAGAAATTTATACAGCTTATTAATGACAGAATTAACAGAGGTTAGTTTGTGATAGCGTGCCACAGAATTCTGCATATGATGGTTGCTTATGACATAAGTGTCAGTCTGACAAGAGTTGTAAAACAATTCCAGAAGATAACTCCTATGAATCCTTCCTCCAATGGGGAATTGTGCCATAGCAGCCAAAAAATTTGGCTTTTGGCTTACACTTATAGAGATGATGTTGGCACTAGCAGTTTCTATAGTAGCCATGGAGGCCTACGTATACTTAATACCAATGTGGTTCCCGATGTTGTACTTTGTTTTTGTAATACTGACTCTGATACTATTTGCAAATATCTTAGATGAGGATCCAACATACTTCCACTGCCTATTCCTGATTGTCTGCATGATGTTGTACATAGTTGGTATTGGATTACTGCTCATATCATACTTTTATGAATTTTACGAGTTTCACCCTAGGATATGGCCGTTTACAGCATTCATTCTGTCCTGTGTTATAATTTTCATCATGTTCATTCATTTCCTCATCAAGTGTTTCGAGTTGTACAAAAAACGCAAAGAAAGAGAAGCAGAAGAAGAATTAGAAGATTGAATCTAACTCGAACATCTGTGGAGAAATATTATTTAATGCATGAAGAGGAATTATTCTGATAGTCCAAGATCTTATCTGCCTGACTGGATCTGTGAATTTATTATCATAATATGAAGTGATCTTTGATTCTACACGCGTCAGTGTCACTTTATGTCAAGTTGACAGTTGAATTGTTGAAGATAATATAAGGATGGCAATTTATTGCAGATCTACCGGATTTTGGTTGACCCTTATAGAATTAATATTGGCATTGATTATTTTCCTTATTGGATGTGCATTGGATGTCATATTCATCCCTTTCTGGTACTGCAGTACTTTCATCATCATGTTCTCGTTGCTTCTACTCATAATGGTCTATTTTATGGACGGAGATCCTGTAATATTCCACATTTTTTTTCTTGGCGTCAGCATCGTCGTATACATCCTCGGTGTCCTTTTACTCATAATATCCGTTTTCAAAATGGAGGAATACGAGTATAGTATTGATAGGACTTTGTTGGCAATTGCTGTCATTATCTTGTGCGTCATAATTGTTGTGGTTATGATAGCGGATCTTATCATCAAATGGCTCGAGACGGAATGAATCCTCTAGTGAGGAATTAGAGGTAGAAGAAGAAACAAGCAAGAGTAGAGAAACCTCCCCAATACATCAGAATATACCATAGTATAAGACTAAGTTATAACTGTTAATAATAGGAATATAAACTGAAGGTTGTTTTTCATTTTAATCAGATTCTGTCACGATGATTTTCCATAAATAAATGCATTTTTGTAGAACACCATTTTGACCTTGAATCCTCTGTGAATCAATATGACCGTTGTTGGAAAACGTAGGTTAAGTCAAAGAGAATAAACATATACTACTCTATAATCTTGGGATGAGTTCCATTATGTGAATTTTTTCGCCAGTTACAAGGGGAATCTCATATGTTTTTCAGGGTTTTACATACTGTAATATGCAACTGTTTCTGCTTTCTAGAAGTATCTTCACAAAACTGTCATATTGAGTATGACTTGACAGACCGTTGGACTGCACCTCAGTGTCAAACTGACAGCTTGTACCAAACTAAGACTAAAACGATGTGTTGAAGACGAAAATGGGCCGTGTCATTGGAAATCTCGGATTTTTGTTGACGTTATTGGAATTAATACTGACCTCCCTTGTTGTTGCCTTTGGATGTATGTTGTACATATCTTATCTCCCGTTATGGTTTTGCAGCCTATTTATTTTCTCCGTCTGCCTACTACTTTTTATCTTCGTGTATATTTTCGATGAAGACCCAGTCATATTCCACATTTTTTTCCTAGGCGTGTGTATAGTGTTTTACATAATTGGCATAGTCCTTCTCATAATATCCATGTTTACAATCGATGCATACGAAAACGAATCTTATAGATTGTATGAGGGGATCTCAGTTTTGATCCTATGTTTCATCGTGATCATCGTCATGGCGATAGATTTGATCGTAAAATGGTCCGAAGCTGAGTAACATTCACGACAAGCATTGATGAATTTGGATAAGGTGGACTGGGTTCAATTTTGCCCCTATTGATTTATTCATGGTGAAACAAGATGGTCATAATCTCATTATATAGCATAATAAGGAAGTATTTATGATATAAACATGTACATATATATACTTAAGATTGTTGTATTCGATAAGAATTTTATTCCTATTTTTTATGAAGAAATAAACTATACCTCAACGTCAAATTCTAACCCACCAAGAGAGTATTTAAGATAACACCAGACAATCCTTCAATGTTTGAGATAAAGTTAGCTACTCAGATGTACCTATACTGTCCTTATCTTTTTCTTCTGAAAGTTTCAGAGCGTGAAATCATTGCTAGTTTATCGTGTGTGTAAACACTGTCGTGGTTTCATAACAGGTTCCAAGTGGGTGCTCATTTGAATACCTTTTTTATCTGGAAAGCCATTACTCTACCTGTATGGTCCATACAAGTCGTCTCAAGTGTTTCATTTCATATGTGTTACTTCCATTTATCGTGGACAGCTTTTGTTTACTTTCGACGTCCAAAGGATTTCAGATAGATTGTAGGAAGATAGGTTCAAGGTTGATTGAAGTCCTTGCATTGTTCTGTTAGAAATTCTGTTGGAAATATTTTCGATAGCCAGAGCAGATTTGTCTAGAAATAAGGCAAATTTTGTTTTATTCCTGAAAGTTAATCAATTGGATATACATCTGTCAGTACTTTATGACAGCTTATACATTTAATGGAATGACAGTTGTTTCTTACTTTTCTCAGTGGTTTTCTTTATGCATTTAATTCTTGTTCTTCATCCTGTGAATTTCCATATATTCTTCTTCTTATAACTATTTTATATAGTTGGGAATCCTACTGGTTCAGTCTTCATTTCATACTTATGGATGATCATACCTCATTTCAAATTCATTTGTTTTCATTTGGATAATCATAAGAAATTCAGAAAATTGAGTGTAACTTTCTGTTCTTCTCCCTTGAAACATAATTTCAATCTTAGATACCTGCGAATCAAACTTCCTCTCTAAATTTCAACGCCCATTTAGATGATCTGCCTTTGAAGCTTAAAACTCGAATCAATATTCTTCAGAAACCAACTAGTTCCTCATGGGGCGCTGATGCAACAATGCCCAACTAAATTTTTCCATGAGGATTATTACTGGTACTATAAAGTCTACACCTACTCCTTGGTTACTTTTCAAATATTGTCCGTTCCCATATTAGCAGAGACAAAAGCTTGAATTTTTGGAACAAATTCAATTCCCTTCCAAATTCATTTCCCATACTCATCATAATCCAGATAATAAGGTCCCCAGATTGAAGTCGCGTAAACCTTTTTGGTCAAATTTTCTGATTGATATGAATAGAAAAGACACAGAAATTTGGCAATCTGAATGGAATGTATCAAATTTTTTCAATAAAGATCTTATTTCTGATCCTTTTATCAGAGTTCCTGATTTTGACTTTCCCAGGAGAGTATGGTCTGTTTTAGCATGCTCTTCCGATGGAATTCGGTTGAGAGCCCTAGTTGTGAGTGTGGGGAAAATGAGGAGACTATAGAAGATCTTATAAAAAGTTGTTCCATTTATAAATTTCAAGATGGCCTCGAGGCTATACACAAAGCAACAAATGCATTTCTAAAATGGATGGTTACTTTCAAAATTATTTAATTTATTCTAAATAGTTGGTTTCTTTTCTGCTCTTGTCTTCTTTCATTTCAGATTAAGAATTGCGAGTCGTTTTTGAGAAGAATCTGTTTATCTGAGCCCATCGACGGATAACATGAAGCTGCTCTCTCAGATCACACTGATATCTTTCAAGATTTTCCTGATATTTAATATTTTAATTTTTTTTTTCAGCTGAGGTTTTTTCTCTTTCCTCATTTAATCATACTGCAGACCTGTATGGTTCTTCTGTGTTGCACAAACCTCAGCTAGGTACCTTCTTGTTTAAATATTTCCCCTGATGAAGGAACACTTTTTGATGATTATACCTCATTTCAAATTTTTCCATTCCTCAACTCGGTATATCCAAATTATCGTCTTCATCATTGATGTTGAGTGTTGTATGAAAGATCTTTCACTCTTTCCTTGCTAATCTACCTTCGATAATGAACCACCAATTAAATCCTGAAACGATCAACAATCTCCTAATTATTTTTCTCACCGTTCGACCTTATAACTCACAGCGCACATTGTTGCATAGCTTTTTATGGGCTATAAACTAGTTTAAATCATTAAATTCAATTCTTCTTAAAACGTTAGTCCAATAACCTACAAATCCAGTCGGGTAATTTGAGCTGTTTTCGGAATTCGACACCTTGAAACATTTGGAGAGGCAACAATTAGACCGTTATATGGTCATCTGTTATCTTCCGCATGCATCTATCGCTTCTACTGCTGTTGAATTTGATTTTTAACGCTCTTTTCGATTTGTTTCAGGAGGACCAGCCTGTAGCCGGCTCTCAGATGAAGATGAGATACTTTTATGTGTTCCTGCTTGGATTTTGCATGCACACGGTGAGTTAACAGCTGGATATTTGTTTAAACGTTTCCAACTTGTACTAGGATTGGTGGTGAATTTGAAAATGCCATTTTCAAGCTTCGAATCAACAGTTCTCGGTGGATGATGGTACGAAACACCGGTCGATATATTGGCTCGACCTACCAGCAAGTCAATCAAACTGTTCTTGACATATCCTGCTCGGTATCCTCGTTTCAGATGTCGCAACAAGTAATTCCACATATTTGTCTCAATCGACTCAACGCCGTCTGTAAAAAGGGTACAACGAGTTTTTTTAACGTTATCTAGGCCAATACCGATGTCCAGTCGGTCCCAATTGGTCTACGGCCAGTTGAGGAACCATCCGAGCTATGCCACGGAGAGTGCCTGCATGAATGCATGAAGGAAACAGAAAAAATGCGAAATATACGCACACATGGACAGATTTCGTCCAAATCTCATTCAAATTTAACAGGAAGAATGTATAAAGGAAATGATAATGAAGGAGAAAGGCAAAATAGCCAAATAACAAAACAGATTAATCAACATAAAAGAAAAGACGAACATTGGACTACAAGACAAACATTGGCTAAATGTACACTGCGCAAAAAATTAACGCATATTATGGAAATCTCAAATTTATTCTACAACTGAAGGTGTTCTCAATGATAATTATTTTTATCAGAATTATGCATGCATATGTTATCCACTTTCAACGTTTTTCTTCAATACAGATGTTTTATCCCAGCAGAAAAAAAGAGATGATATTATCAGATTTTGAATGTATTGGCTCCAGTCTAAAATCATTTGTTCTCGATCAATTCTAGTTTTTCTTTCGTTTGATTTTCTACACTCGATCGCTATGCAACGCGAAACTCGCAATTTGACACAAGAGGAATGTCCCAAGCGGCAGTTTTGCGAGAAGAAGTGTGGACATACACAAGAATTGCAGAAAGGTTTGGAGTTTCCCATACAAGTGTGTCCAGAATGTTGCAGCGTTTCAAGCAGACAGGTATGAATGTCCGAAGACCAGGACAGGGTAGACCACGGGTAACAACTGGCATTCAAGAACGTTACTTGAGAGTTTCTTCGTTGAGACAACGGTTTGCAACCGCTCGCCTCCTTCAAAATCATGGAGTGCAAATAAGCACTCAGATAATAAGAAATCGCCTCAGAGAATATGATTTAAAGCCTGGTGTCGCGGCAAGAGGCCCAGCTCTTACCCCAGCCCATCGAAGGGCGCGTTTGGATTTTGCGAGAGAGCATAAGTTATAAAGTCAATGTAGAGTCAATTTTCATTAAAATTGAGATTTTCAGAATGTGCGTTTATTTTTTTGAGCAGTGTATATGTCCTTCGTGTAGAATGCTTCGAGTTTAACTTATTTTATCGATATTATCGTTTTTATCGTCTGATATCCTTTTTCTTGAATTTCGTTTTCGATATTCTTGACAGTAACTATCCCTACCTTGTATACAATCTTGTAATCAATTCAAATGATGAGTTCAGTGTGAAAGAATGTTTGTTTCTTAATGTTCATGTGGTGTAGGCTATTTTAATTTTGAAAAATGGCTTTAACACCTCTTGTACAAGAAGTTTCAAATGTATATTTGATGTAAAAAAGAGAGGGGCTTCTTGTTTTTAGGTCAATCTTATTTTCAAAAAAAAAAAAGGTTGGAATGTAGCAGTTTTTCGATCTAACTAAAGAGTGAAACGGAACAAAACCTTCCCATTTCTAATGAAAGTAAGAACTCGGCCAATTGCCGTGATTCAATTAAGTGCTCGATCGCCACTATCGGTGCATAAAAAACGTATTCAAATTACATAATGATTTTATCACATATAAATTACGTACGACATGCGATATCGTCATGAAGCACCATAAAAAGTTGACTCGCTATTAATATGCGCGTAATAACTTCGTGCTCATGTATCCTTTAATGAATGACTTGATTATGCCTCGATAACTGATTGTGCTGATATTTTGGGCCTTCAGGTAGAACTGTCTAGGTGGTCTGAGACGTTTTTGAGGTTAGATCCTCCCTGGTATGAGCCTCTGAGGACAGTATAGAAGATTTAGCGATGTACAACAGCTGTATATGCTTCGTAAAGGTCTCAAATCACACTAAAACACCCATTTGGATGACCTCATATCATGCATCAATGCTAATATCCATGAATATCGTGAGAATCTGACATTGAGGCAACATACACTGAGCAAAAAAATTAACGCACATTCTGAAAATCTCAATTTTAATGAGAGTTTACTCTACATTGACTTTATAAATTATTTTTTATGTTCTCTCGGGAAGGTTTTGAACGAAACAAGACACATTGAATGGAAGGAAAATTCAGGATTTCACCGAATCTTATGTGAAAGAAGAGAAATGAACAATTTTCAAAATACTGAAATGCTGATAATTAATTTAATACTTGGTATTTCCACCTCTTGCTTTAATTTCAGCTCGGCAACGACGGTTCATATTCAAAATGAGTGATCTTAAAATGTTCTGATCTAATCCTTCCCGGATTTCTCCGAGTTGGATTCCTAAGTCATTAAGAGTAGCTGGATGATTTTCTGAACTTCTCAGCCTTCTATTGAAGGTGTCCCAAACCTGCTCAATCGGATTGTGATCTGGACTTCTTGCTAGCCATTCCATGCGAGAGATTTCAACCTCTTCAAGGCGATGCGCGCACGATGGGGTCTGGCATTATCGTCCATAAAAATTAAATTTCAACCAATGTATGGGGCAAATGGCACTACATGCTCTTCAAGAATGTTCCTTATATACTTATCAGCATTCACAGCTCCATTATCAACGACCACTAGGTCTGTGCGAGCAGTCAAAGATATTCCACCCCATACCATAATCGATCCTCCCCCGAAACCAGTAGTATTCAGGAAATTGCACAGAGCATATCTTTCATGGGGACGTCTATGTATATACAAGGAAACGTCGATCACAATGGTAAAGGCAGAATCTAGACTCATCTGTGAAGAGAACTCTTTCCCAATGGATATGCTCTCGCTCAAAATCCAAACGCGCCCTTCGATGGGCTGGGGTAACAGCTGGGCCTCTTGCCGCGACACGAGGCCTCAAATGATATTCTCTGAGGCTATTACTTATTGTCTGAGTACTAATTTGCACCCCATGAGTTTGCTCAAGCTGATTTTGAAGGAGGCGAGCGGTTGCAAACCGTTGTCTCAAAGAAGAAACTCTCAAGTAACGTTCTTGTATGGCAGTTTTTGTCCGTGGTCTACCCTGTCCTAGTATTCGGACATTCATACCTGTCTCCCTGAATCGCTGCAACATTCTGGACACACTTGTATGGGAAACTACAAACCTTTCTGCAATTCTTGTGTATGTCCACCCTTCTTCTCGCAAAACTACCGATTGGGCACATTCCTCTCGGGTCAAATTGCGTGTTTCGAGTTGTATAGCGATCGAGTGTAGAAAATCAAACGAAAGAAAAACTATTGATCACTAGAATTGATCGAGAACAACTGATATTAGAATGGAGCCAATATATTCAAAATCTAATAATATCATCTTTTTTTATTCCTGCTGTATTGGAGAAAAACGTTAAAAGTGGATAACATATGCATGCATTATTCTGATAAAAATAATTATCATTGAGAACACCTTCATTTGTAGAATAAATTTGAGATTTCTACATCAAAATCAATAAAGAAACTGAGATAAAGGGAAGGGTTGCTGCAGGGATCATTATTAGGGCCTTCAAGCTCAAAATACGAAGGCGATACTGCAGGAGAGACTTTTCAAGCCGGTATATTCCACCACGGTCCGACCTGTCTTCCGAAATTTTTTACGGCTTTAAATCTTCGTCAGGATTTACTTTCAAACGTCCTCGATATCGCTCGGGACCGTTATTCCCAAATCGGTCGCGGTTCCGAATCGTCTAACACAGATTATCGGCTTATTAATTAGTGATATTCGATTTGGGAGCTTTCGCTCAGGCAAATTGGTCCCCCATGTCGGACAAACGCGTCACGATTTTGTCCCGCAGCTCGTACGAGCATTATCCGGCGATCCACAGATTGTTCATCTGACTGAGGCCCTAATTGAATTGTCAATGAGGATTTTTTTTCACAGGAGTTTTTGAAAAAGGGAGATTTTTTTTATCAAATATCCTGGCTTATTGTGCAATAAGTTGAATCACTTCACAATTAAATATACTAACACCTAGAAGGAACTTTTTGAATTTGAATTTGTTTTTTGTAGAACTTAAAGGCAAGGAGTAAATACACTGCGCAAAAAATTAACGCACATTATGGAAATCTCAAATTTATTCTACAACTGAAGGTGTTCTCAATGATAATTATTTTCATCAGAATTTGCATGCATATGTTATCCACTTTCAATATTTTTCTTCAATACAGATGTTCTTTCCCAGCAGGAATAAAAAAAAGATGATATTACCAGATTTTGAATGTATTGGCTCCATTCTAAAATCAGTTGTTCTCGATCAATTCTAGTGATCAATAATTTTTCTTTCGTTTGATTTTCTACACACGATCGCTATGCAACGCGAAACACGCAATTTGACCCAAGAGGAATGTGCCCAAGCGGTAGTTTTGCAAGAAGAAGGGTGGACATACACAAGAATTGCAGAAAGGTTTGGAGTTTACCATACAAGTGTGTCCAGAATGTTGCAGCGATTCAGGGAGACAGGTATGAATGTCCGAAGACCAGGACAGGGTAGACCACGGGTAACAACTGCCATTCAAGAACGTTACTTGAGAGTTTCTTCGTTGAGACAACGGTTTGCAACCGTTCGCCTCCTTCAAAATCAGCTTGAGCAAACTCATGGGGTGCAAATCAGCACTCAGACAATAAGAAATCGCCTCAGAGAATATGATTTAAGGCCTCGTGTCGCGGCAAGAGGCCCAGCTCTTACCCCAGCCCATCGATGGCCGCGTTTGGATTTTGCGAAAGAGCATATCCATTGGGAAGAGGCCGATTGGGAAAGAGTTCTCTTCAGAGATGAGTCTAGATTCTGCCTCTACCATTGTGATCGACGTTCCCCTGTATACAGACGTCCATATGAAAGATATGCTCAGTGCAATTTCCTGAATACTACTGGTTTCGGGGGAGGATCGATTATGGTATGGGGTGGAATATCTTTGACTGCTCGCACAGACCTAGTGGTCGTTGATAATGGAGCTATGAATGCTGATAAGTATATAAGGAACATTCTTGAAGAGTAGTGTAGTGCCATTTGCCCCATACATTGGCGAAAATTTCATTTTTATGGACGTCAATGCCAGACCCTATCGAGCTCTCATCGTTCAGGAGTGCCTTGAAGAGACATATTATTCTGTGATTCAGCCTATTTAATAATCAATATTTCCAATATCACATACAAACTATATTTTTCATGATATCTGAATGAATCTGAGGGCGATGTATGATGTACGATATATTTCTGAAACGGGAAAAAATGGCGATTGTTTCTAAGCCATTTCAAACTATCGTTTCCAAAAGAAAAAACACAAGTTTTTGTTATAGCTCAGCAAAGGAACCTCATGGGAAAAAACAAAGTACGCTACTGAATTGCTATGAAAAAAGTGCCTGTATAATGTTTTCATTTCAACATCCTAGCACAAACAGAAACGGAGGTAATGGCCAAATTTGAAATCGCCAAAATTTCAATTTTGGCCTATAACTCGAAAATAAAAAAGACCACCGTAACGTATCATTCATTTTCCTCTTTCTCTCACCTTCACCTAGTTCAAGTATCACCAATTTTGCCCACCCTGTACAATTCCAAGACTCACCCTGTATGATTCTCTGAGTGAACTATCAAGATCAGCATCAGTTGTCCTATATTTAATCAATCAAAAAATAAACATGGGAAGTGAAGATTGAAACTTTGAAGTACGTAATACTTGAACAGAGGAAAAATGGCCCGTAATTGACAGCGATTAGGCTGGTAAACTAGGTTACAAACAAGAAGGAATCCAAAATCAGTGATCCTCAATAAAGCATCTTGAAAAATATACGATCTCCCATTAACCCTTCCGACCCCATAACTCCAGCGTTGGTTACCGGATCCTCTAATTATCGGCATTGATATCCGCACGCCACTGGACCGCCTGGCCATCAATCACATTCGACAACCCGCCATTAGCCGTACGAGAATGTGCCCCAGATACCCGAAATTCGGTGGTCCGAGGCTCGTTCCCACGATGTCTGTGCTCCGCTTGTAATCTCGTTTTCGATGCCCTTGAACGGTTCAATGTCAAGCGGCGAGCTATCGGCCACCACCCACATCAAGAGTCAACCGACCACACTTTGTGGTACTCTTCATAGAAATTGAAATTGTTAACTTTTCAACCAAGTCGATCCTTACCTGTCTGCATCTTCAATATTCGACCTTTTTATAAAGGCATTGTTCATTACTTTTCATGCAGATGATGCAGCAGGAATTAGAGAAGCAGAACCAGAGGAATACAGCAGGAGAATCTACAAACAACAATAAGTTGTTCTTAACAAATTTAATGAAAAAATTGTTAACTACTCGTTTGTTCCCCAGAAATTTTAATTACACTGGGCAAAAAATTAACGCACATTCTGAAAATCTTGATTTTAATGAAAGTTAACTCTACATTGACTTTGTAACTTATTTTTTATTTTCTCTCGGGATGGTTTTGAACGAAACAAGGCACATAAAATGGAAGAAAAATTCAGGACTTCACCGAATCTTATGTGAAAGAAAAGAAATGAAACAATTTTCGAAATACTGAAATTCTGATAAGTGATTTAATACTCAAGAGTAGCTGGATGATTTTCTGAACTTCTCAGCCTTCTATTAAGGTTGTCCCAAACTTGCTCAATCGGATTGAGATCTGGACTTCTTGCTGGCCATTCCATTCTAGAGACTTCAACCTTTTCAAGGTACTCTGGCATTATCGTCCATAAAAATGAAATTTTCATCAATGTATGGGGTAAATGGCACTACATGCTCTTCAAGAATGTTCCTTATATACTTATCAGCATTCATAGCTCCATTATCAACGACCATTAGGTCACAAGGGAACGTCGATCACAATGGTAGAGGCAGAATCTAGACTCATCTGTGAAGAGAACTCTTTCCCAATCGGCCTCTTCCCAATGGATATGCTCTCTCGCAAAATCCAAACGAGCCCTTTGATGGGCTGGGGTAAGAGCTGGGCCTCTTGCCGCAACACTAGGCCTCAAATCATATTCTCTGAGGCGATTTCTTATTGTCTGAGTGCTAATTTGCACCCCATGAGTTTGCTCAAGCTGATTTTGAAGGAGGCGAGCGGTTGCAAACCGTTGTCTCAACGAAGAAACTTTCAAGTAACGTTCTTGAATAGCAGTTGTTACCCGTGGTCTACCCTGCAACATTCTGGATAGGGATGGGCAAAAAATATCGATATATAAAAATATCGATATTTTTTCCGATAAATATCGATAAATATCGTCGATATTTTCATTCTCGATATTATCGATTATCTATATTTTTTTCACAATATCAAATTCGATATTTTTTGATATCACACATACATCAAATTGGGAATTGGGGGTATGTGGAGAGATGGTGACAAGTGCTTTGTTCAAATGGTCAATAGGCAAGTTGAGGGAGGAAAAAATTCGATTTTTGGTTTCAACTATGTATAAAAAAAAAATTGGGATCGTATCCTTTCGACTAAGAAATGAGAAAAATTGTTTCTGGGGGAACTGTCAAAAAAATTTCAAGCTATCGAAGAAAGCAAAGAAAAATTTCATCATTTTTTTTCTTCGAAATGGCAGGATATATCGGCAAACGGTTTTCAATGTTTGATAGAGCAGAAAAGAGGATATAAGAAGCGTTTCCTAAACAATAGGGAAATTTTTACAGGGTGCGCCAAAAAAATTTTTTTCATTTTAGATCATCGAGAAAAATTAATTTTTATTACAGCTGCAGAAAAAACAGGTCTCTGGTAAAGCACAGGAGGAACGAGTGACTTTTTGTTGAGATATATCGATATATCGATATTTTTCACTCGATATATCGAATCGATATTCGATACTGTCGAAAACTATCGATACAATATATATCGATATATTTCTGCTCTTTGCCCATCCCTAATTCTGGACACACTTGTATGGGAAACTCCAAACCTTTCTGCAATTCTTGTGTATGTCCACCCTTCTTCTCGCGAAACTACCGCTTGGGCACATACCTCTTGGGTCAAATTGCGTGTTTCGCGTTGCATAGCGATCGAGTGTAGAAAATCAAACGAAAGAAAAACTATTGATCACTAGAATTGATCGAGAACAACTGATTTTAGAATGGAGCCAATACATTCAAAATCTCATAATATCATCTTTTTTTTATTCCTGCTGGGAAAAACATCTGTATTGAAGAAAAACGTTGAAAGTGGATAACATATGCTTGTATAATTCTGATAAAAATAATTATCATTGAGAACACCTTCAGTTGTAGAATAAATTTGAGATTTCCATAATGTGCGTTAATTTTTTTGCTCAGTGTATTTGTTTATGAGCAACTTACACTTAGACGAGATTGCATTTCTCACATTGTCAAAAAGTTGTCAGATCTCATATAGTGCCAAGCTGCTTATTCTACACTCTTTAACTTTACAAGTTCGCATTTCAATTTGGCCAAAATATGTGACTTGGCCGTTTCGTCTTCAACATTTTACATGAATATTTCTTTTCGTTGGATATTTTTCTTCTTAATTCCGATTTTATATGGCTTCCTGAGATGGAGATGGTACCAATTCCGTCTCCAGTTGTACCAGCAACGTCTTCCGGCCATCTGACGCGTTTTGGCCCATTCCGCTCCAACTTGTCGCAGACAGCTGTGATAAGTGTGCGTTTGGGTCAGCCAGACCCCCAGGCTGACGGTCAACTCACCGTTATCGAGAGAGGGCCTGCCCCCGGCTCGCATCTTCTATGCTCCACATCGAGAAGTTCTGTGCGCGCTTTGTCGGCTCCTTTTAATTAGACGGCCCATAAGTGCCGTCCACTAAATTTTAATCCGCTGTGAGAATCGTATCATTTTAAGAGACCCAAAATTCGCTCGTTACATTCAGAGGCGTCAGTACAAATTGATGAGTGTGCGGACTGCGCCTTAAAACGCCATTAAAAAGCCGATAATCGCGTTTTACGAGCTGCCTACTCCATCGATTCCGACCCAGATCGATTTCGGGTTTAGCATGTGCTGCCAGATTGATGGGTGTCCATTTAAGAACACCCAGCACCGCCCAAAGCAAAAATACAAGAGCATTCTTGATTGGAATGTGATACACCCCGACATCATCAAGAAAACCTGACAAGAAACACTCAAACTCTCATCTAAATTAATCAAATTCGAACAATCTCACTTCCCGGCAAGAAAATCCCAAGAGAACACTGATGCCATAAGCAGAAGTACCACAAGGATCTCTTCTAGGTCCCCTATACGAAATAGAGAAATTAGATTTGGAGTTCATATTGAAACACTTGGAGGTACGGAGTTTCGTTCCTCATCCAACGTTAAAGTCTCTTCATATTTCACTTAGATACACTAGAGTATGATTATTTCACTTATTCGTCTTGCCAAGTATCTCCTATTCATTCTAAGACAACAGATCTACGAAAATCACCATTTTAATTACCAGAAACTACTTAAAATATTCTTGTTCCAACTGGTCACAATCAATAATGAATTCGTTGATTGAATCCTGATACGTATGTACCTGATATCCGCATGCCACCGTCTTGTTGACATACAAGGAACAATGATATTTATCCGTTTAACAAGCTGTTTTATTCTGATTTCGATCGGCAATAGAATACCAATGAGGTCCACCGAATAATTTAATGGCGTACTATGAAGAATTCGAATTTACTGGTTTCTTTCTTTATCCAACGTTGAAGTCTCCGAAATTTTCACGTGATATTCCAGTAATACCGCCATATCACACTGTAATACGTATGGTCGATCTCATAATCAACGCAATTACGATTTTTATTACCGAATATTACCATAACTATTCTCAATTAAACTGGCCGCAGTCAAGAACAGTAAGTGGAGATAACTGCATGAGCACTAATAATATTTTCTCTATTTCAGTTTCGTAATGAGTTCATTACAGTTTTAAAAGTAGTGATGTAATGAAACTCATTACAGCATTGTTTTCAGTTATATTTTTCGTTTTATGGTTGTCGGTACTGACCTCCGATCGAATTAAGTTTCGAATCAAAACAATTCAAATTCCGTGATCTGTCAAATTTCGTATGTCACACCAACTGCCAAGATACAAAACAAAAGTCACTAATCTGAATTTTCATTTGAATTTCGAGAATATTTCACAAAAATTGACTGAAATAGAGAAAATACCGTCTAATACTTGTTGCAGAAGGCAATTCCAACACTCATGCTTTCGAAAACTCGCTCCTTCGTCGCTCGTTTGCGAATTTCGCATTAGTGTTGGAATAGGAGCTCATTCTGCAACTTGTTTTAGAATATACTATTCTCTATTTCAGTATCGTAATGAGTTCATTAGAGTCTTAAAAGTAGTGCTGTAATGAAACTGATTACAGCATTGTTTTCAGTTATATTTTTCGTTTTGTGGTTGTCGGTACTGACCTCAGATCCTCTCAATTCTCAAATGAAATCAATTCAAATTCCGGAATCTGTCAAATTTCGTAAGTCACACCAACTGTCAAGATAAACAACAAAAGTCACTAATCTGATGGTTTTTTTGATTTCGAGAGTATTTCAGAAAACTTGACTGAAATAGAGAAACTATCGTCTGAAACTCGTTGCAGAATGCAATTCCAATACTCATGCACGATTGCATTCGTGTTGGTATAGGAGCTCATTCTGCAACTTGTTTTAGAATATACTATTCTCTCATTTAAAGCCATAGGGTTGGTTTCACAAAACTTCGATTGTACCGTTAAATTAATAACAAGTGATTCGATTGGTTAAAATTCACGTGAGGTTTTTTAATTGTTCAATTAAAGCTTTGTGAAACCCGCCCATAACCTGTAATTTTAACACATTTTAGCTCCAAACTAGTGAGGCTTCGATTTTCCGAGTTACTGTCTTGACCCAACGTTGAAGTCTCCTCTATTTCTCCATTTTATTCCAACTTACTTTCTTTTCCATTCAACATTCTTCTGATACAGATATCAAAGTCGACGACAGATAACAAAATCCACACTTTCTCTGGATATAAACAAAAGGTCGATATTCTGACTAGTTATCTTCGATTACGAATTCTTCTAGATTCTTTCTTGACCCATCGTTGAAGTCTCCGGTATCCGATCGAAGTTTTCAGTCATATCAAGTCGCAAACTGTTTTTTTTTCGATCAGGACTCTTGATGATAGAAAATCACCATTTCGATTATGGCAAAAAAGGCAATCAGATCGAAACCTAGTGTTCGATAGGGCTGAACTTTCGCGGAGTACGTGAATGGGAGTATGGCAACCTCCAACGCCCGAATGTCTCCGCTTGAGCGTGAAACTGACCGATTAACTGCCGCAAGTAAAAACTGTGAGAGGCGGCTGTGGATTCACTCTCGCTGTTTTGGCCCAATTCCGATGCCCTCTGGGCGAGCTGGAACACAGAATTCGACTCTGTGGACGGTGAAGAACAAAAAGATTGTAAATAGGCGAAGATCAACTTTTTCTCCCAGTGGCGTAGAGGTATATCACGATATATATATTCTCATGAAAAAGAGAGCTAAAATAATACAATAAATGTTAAAACAAAAAGTACCTAAGCTGAGGTGAAAAAAGAACGAGGTATCATAACATTCTTCGTATGATCCTAAAGAATCATACGATACTATCATCTCTAGTATCATACGATACTATACAGCCAGGGGAAAAAACCTCAGCCGAAAAAACCTGTCTCCCCGTAAAAAAAACAACATAAAATATTAAATATCAGGAAAATCTTGAAAGACATCAGTGTGATCATCTTCATGATATCCGTCGATGGACTCGGATGAACAGATTCTTCCCAAGACGACTCGCAATTCTTAATATGAAATGAAAAAAGTGAAAAGCAGAAAAGAAACCGATTATTCAGAATGAATCAAATGCATTTGCTACTTTATATAATGGCCGGAAGTGTATAAATATTTATGACAGAAATGTCACAAAATTTGAGAGAAATGAAAAAAACTCCATCAACTTCCCCTTTCCGAATCTGTTGAAAATAACGAACTGATAATTTTTTAACATTACAAGCTGAACTTGTAAAAAATCAATTAATACATAACCTTTCAACTGTCCTCTTTCACGACGATTTTTTCTGTTGCCGTGTGGGTTTCTTCCAGAAGAATCACTTCGATACCATGTTCATCAGCTAATTTGGAGACGTAATCACACTTGTCTTTTGAAATTCCTTCGATATTCAAATTCGAAATAAACAAATTCTTGCTCTCTGGTCGTGAGGGTTTTTCAAACCAGATACGACCTTCCAGGTGATGATTTTTCGGCACTTCAGATGTTTGAAGACCGCTACGGGACCCTAATGAAATGCAATCATCTCCCGTAGATAAACCAAACATGTTATAACACAAGAAAACAGAATATTTTTTCAGGACCAAAAACTACGACATATTCCGAGAATTGTCATTCACGATAACTGTAATTTTTTTAAAAATGGTCGAATAATTTAATGTTATTATTATTAATCAAATAACAACTGCTTAGGCAGAGCCTTTATATGCGTATTTTACTAATTTCACCCATTTCAGACGGTCAAAAAATGGTGATGACGAAGTCAAAGACTCACCCTGTACACCTTATCGATTTTTCCACCGCTGATGCGTTCTGCCGGAAAAATAAAAGCGTATGACCCTGAAGATATAACGGTCGGCAGGACAGGTCAGTCGGCCAGTGCTTGTATCGGCTGTAGACCACACCTTAAGGTCGGTAAACATTCCATCAAAAATGCTCTTCAAATTTCAAGACAGCTAATACGATCGTTCGATTTGGAGCAGTTACCGTCGGATGAATTAAACATAGGATGGGCTAGATATCCGCAAGACCTACCCATATCTCGTGGCGATCGTGTAAATCGTGCTTAAAACTCTCTTAAGGAGGGTTTACACGAGGAGAAGGAAGCACAATATGAATTTGGATTCATTAAAGCATAAGAGATGGAGGCAAGTAGGGAAAAGAATGTTCCTCAAGGTGGACTTCAACCTATGTCGAAGGGAATGTCAATGAACCATTTTCTTAACTTAACCTAACATTATTTTTCGTGGCCTTGAGGTAGAAAAGAGCCCTGTTGGACTTTAACCAACTGAAATAAGCCTCCTCTGCTGCTTAGCTGGAACTCTAAGAATATTGGTTCTATCCAGGCAACTTGTTTAGGCCATTTGGACAATAAATACTATGTTTTTTGCAGAATTTTGGTCCTGGTGACTCTCACTCCTTACCCGAATTAATTGGGATATGGGTTTGGAGTTTGATAACCAGTTTCCAAGTCATATAATGTACAGTTTTCGTTGTAAGGAGGGACTGTTCACTGATTGACTCCTCAGAGTAACTGTCAAGAATGCTGCAACAATGAACTGTGAACTTTACATCATCTAACTTAGCCATTGGAACTAATAATAAATGATATAACCAGTTTCCTTCCTCAATTGGAAATCTAAATTGAATTGTTCCTAACACAGAGTAACTCTGAAATTATCCAATATCCTGATCTTATAATTTGATTTGTATCTGTAGCATATGATGCATATCATTTCAACAGAATAAGAACAAATACATAAATATACATGAAATCAGGTCTCGATAGGTTCACTCCTGTTCATTTTAGCGGTGCTGGCTTGCATGTGATGCTAACAGTATTCTTTGAGTCTGCCTCAAATGATTAAAATCATCTGAGGATTCATCCTAAGCTTGTACACCATCACAAGGTGATGCTCACTCGTGCAAGAACCTAACGTAACCCATGTCTTTTATTTATCTTACTCTACCTGAATGAAAAAAGTAGTCTTTATTTCATCAAAATGCATCAGAATTTCAACATAATCAACGTTTATCCAGTATAACATAAACTTAGACATCAACTAATGCATTTTCCCTTTAATTCCAGCTGACATATTCGGTAGCAGAAGATGTCGAGGTGGTCAAAGCAGTACAAAACTCGGAAGAACCAGACAAGGCAGAACACAGAGAAGGCAACGACCAAAACTCTGACCAGATAGCTCTGGAAACAGGGGAACAAGACTCCTCACCTCAATCGATGGCCTACAACGGTCCCTCAAGGAACCAACTGAATCATCCACCAAGAGGCCCTTCATCAAACCACTTCCCCTACAAGCAGTTCCAGAAGAACAAACAGCCAAACTACGAAAACAAGAACTCTTACAATGGTCCTCCACCACCTCCTCCAAAGCAAGCTATGGATAAATACGGCTCTGGAGGCGATGACATTTGGCCAGCCCCAATTCCAGACATGCCGAAGATCATTTCCTTGGATGTTAAATGCGAGAAGAACCTCATGAAGGTGTACATAGGCTTCGACAAGCCTTTCTACGGGATAGTCTTCAGCAAGGGACACTACAGCAACGTACACTGCGTCCATTTACCAGCAGGTCTAGGAAGAACAAACGCTCACTTCGAAATAGGCATACACGCTTGTGGCACCTCAGGCAACACAGAGAATGGTTTGTATGGTTATGGAGCAGAGTCCGGATCTGGAACATTCTTCGAGAACATCATAGTGATCCAGTACGACCCCCAGGTGCAAGAAGTTTGGGACCAAGCGAGGAAACTCAGGTGTACATGGCACGACCAGTACGAGAAATCTGTAACCTTTAGGCCTTTCCCTGTAGACATGCTAGATGTTGTTAGAACAGACTTTGCTGGCGACAACGTGGGATGCTGGATGCAGATCCAAGTAGGAAAAGGACCTTGGGCTTCAGAAGTCTCAGGATTGGTGAAGATCGGCCAAACCATGACTATGGTCTTGGCTATCAAAGACGACGACGCCAAATTTGATATGTTGGTGAGAAACTGTATGGCTCACGATGGCAAAAGAGCTCCTATCCAATTGGTGGACCAAAGAGGCTGTGTAACCCGTCCAAAATTAATGTCGAGGTTCACCAAAATCAAGAACTTTGGCGCAAGCGCGACCGTGTTGTCTTACGCCCATTTCCAAGCGTTCAAATTCCCGGATTCCATGGAAGTCCACTTCCAATGCACCATACAGATCTGCAGGTACCAATGTCCTGCCCAATGCTCTGATCACCATGGAGGAGTCAGTAACAGCCTACTTGACGTAGCTTATGGACCACCACCACCACCACTAGGCATTGATGTTTACCACCACGGAGGCCATCCTAGAGATGAAAGAAGAGTTCGTAGAGCAGTAGACCCAGAAAAAGAGATTGGTTTGAATAGAGTCATCAGGGTTGTATCAACTGGAGACTTAACGTTTTCCATCGAAGATAACAGTACGGCTACCACTGAGTCTACAATGGTTTTTCCAGCAAAGGAGGAGTTAACCAATCCTGGTCTCATTTGTATGACTGCCCCTGGATTTGCCATAACTTTGATCGTTTTACTCGTAATTTTATTGGTTTCTTGCCTGATGTCCGCGTTTCTTTACATGAAACTCAGACCTTTGTCCTCAAATAAACTATCAGGTGTCGTCACATACGGACAAAACAAGAAAATGAAGAAACCAACTGCGAAAAGCTGTTTTTATTCATAGGTTTAACGGTCTAGTGTGAACTACCCAAAACAGTCACGTCCGCGCTCATCTTCAACATGAAATTCTAGAGCTCATTTCGCATCATTTCAATGCACATCCATTATCGAGTCATTGAACTGGATTTATATACATATCGAACGATTCTTTGGGGACTGCATGGAATCTGAGATTTACTCCCGTGATAGTTTTGGGTCGTTCTTAAAATAAAAGTATTAGGTTCAACTTGAAAGCTTCATCAATGATTACGTTGATTAAATATTGATGCAGCTTTTGACTTGGTCGATTTTAAAGAGTAAATGTGATCAGACATTGTATCCGAGTATTCCTGTTATTGAGGAAGCGATTAGAGTTAAGGTTACCGAAGGTAGTCGGGTCATTTATATTCGAAAAAATTTTTTATGAGGCACATTTTGGTTCAAAAACCTTCAATAATTTTTTATCGTGCGAAATAAATAAAGTGAAATATCTAACTGAATAGATCATTGTCATACGTTCTTTGTATTGGTATTAGGAGTCAGATTCAAATTTGAATTTGAAAAAATGTAGAAGAACCATTGTGTGATCTTTGAAATAAGTTATAGGAGACACAACACCAAAATGTGCCTCATACGTCAGTAAAACTATCTTGTATAATATGAGGGGACTCAGGAAACTTAAATTCTCAAATATTGTCCAACTTTGATTTGATTTTAAATATTTGTCTAGGCATTCTACATTGATCATGTTAATTATTCTAATTCATTTTTTTGAATAGATCAGGAGTCCTCTCAGCTTAAAAATGACATGTACATATTAAAATTGAGATTAGAGGAAGAGGACGGTTCTTGGTGATTAGACTGTTAAGTTGTACTTTAATTTTATACGAGATTTATTTATTTATTTATCATTATTTATTTAATTTATTTTAGTCAATACCCACAAATCACCTCAGTTCACAAGCCAACATATGAAATTACAGCGTACCTGTATAGAAGTTAGAATAGTTGACAGTTTTGAAAGAATTTTTCAGTTCATTTAGCCATGTTCATTATTTGTGTAACATAATTTGTAGAATAAAAGAAATGGAGTAAAATGTCAACTTCTTCACCTATTGTATACTTCAGAATTTAAGATTCTCATTTAGAAATGAACCCAAAATAATATATCTAATATCAAGATTTCATGGCATTACCAGGGCCTTAAGAAATTTGATGGAAAGAAATCAATATTGACATAAAAAAATATAGAAAAACGATGCATACCTGTGGATTTACAGTGAAAGGTTGAAATCCTGGTCTCACCACTAACTCACGAAAATTGTCTTTTGGTCGAAATAACCTCATTAAAATTTGAAAAAAGCACTCATTTTGAAAAATATCGAGAGTAGTTCATCGGATGAGTTTCATATGGATACTGGTTTCTCTCAGCATGTGTTATCGCAGAAAATGGGATAAACAATGATGTTGAGTCACCAAGTGATTCGTAATGAAACGAAATCGGTAAACTTTTGTTATTAATTATCACTTATTACTTGTGGTAACAGGCAGAGTTCATTTTGTAAGCTCAAAATGGCACATAGGCTGAATCGGAAAATATAGAATACGAAAAACGTATTTGCTTTTACTCCAATAATTTATTGTTGAGAAATATATACAAATCAAAGATTCATACTGAACAGATACTATCGAAATTGAATCTTTGTTGCTGTTGTATTTTTTCCTTTCATTGTTGATTATGATAGAATAATAACAGAATTGATGTAAGATCAATTGAAGCTAGAGTTCAAATTTTTTCCAAGAAATCTGCCATAGTTTTTAACTATCAGAAAAATATTAAAAAATACTTTAATCATTGATGATTCAAATCTGAGCAATATATTGATAAATAAAACTAGCTGGTTTTATTAACTTTTATTATCCCTTATATTTACATTATAGCCTCTGAAATACTGAGTGAAGAAAAATGAGCAAATAGTTCATAATATAATATCAATAAATATTTTAAACAATAAACTTGAATAAAACACTGACGCTTCATTTGAAGAAATAATCAAACATAATATTCAATGATATTATCGAAATTCAAAAAATTAAATATCATAAATAAGAAGTGTTCTTGAATCCACGTTAAACGAGGTTACATTATAAAATCTATAAAAAACTAGAACGACTCATTTTCACATAATAAAAAGAATAAATGTGAAACAATGGATAAAATGTATTAAGCTAATAAAATAATTTCCACTAAAAAAATTAAATGAAAACTTGTGTTTCTGTCAAAAGTGAAGTTTAGATAATATACCAAACAATAATCACTTAGGAGATAATGAATTCAACATGAAAGGGTAAAAAGGACATTGAAAATAATAAGAAACTATTTGAAATAAATATTTCCCAAAGATATAAAATAACTGTGAACCAATCAAAAAGCCATAATAAATACTTAAAACTATATTTGTTAAACTGTTTGGTCAGAATTTCAGCTAAATATTACGAATTATGATTTTCCTCTATTTGGCATTAATATGTGAAATCATTTTGGAAAAATTAATATAATGAAGTTTGAAAATCATGCTCAAATAGCCTCAAAGAAAAACACAATTCATGCTGCTACATATAAATAACTATTCCCTATACCTAAACCAATAATTAAGACCAAACTACCAATTGACTATATACATGATGCTATTAACTTCTCTTGATTACCTCTAGATACTTTACACGTATATTGCAATTATGCCCTTAAGAACTGGGAATACCTATCGACTTAAAAGTAAATATCCTTGAGCAAAAAGCTTTTAATACTCGAATAGTCACAAAATTTCGAAGTATCCAAAAAATGAACAGTGACAATTCTGATGCCTCTCACATTCTTGGAAAAGGAACTCAATAATAATTTCTACAAATACGAAAGAACACCGAAAATATTACAAATGAATTAAGAAATTATAAATGCCACGATAAGATAGTTTGAAAGAAAAACAGCACCATCAAAAGAGTAAAATACAATTCGAACTTCAATACAATTTCAAACGTAAGTAAACAAAATACGATCATACTAGATCAACATGAACATTGAATACAAAACAACAATCTAAAAACAATGAAATAGTTCGTCTAACTTAAGAGAGTCAATAAATCACTATTGAAAGTACGAAATATGTCTTCTTGTTTATGAACACTTTTCTCTGAAATATGTCCGCACTGTATCCACTCTAGTCACGATGACGTAGGTCTTCGGTTTTACCATTCATGCTGGTTGTCATTACCAGAGAATTGTCTACTGAACCGTTGCTTTCCCTTAGTTCTATAGGACCTCCAACTACCGGACTTCTGGCTCCTAAAAACCTGTGTCCAATCCAATTGGAGAAGATGCTTAGGGAGATTGACCTATGAGCCTCTTCAGCCATGTGCTCCTTTTGCAGCTGATACCTGTACATCAGGGTACCAGCGACAAGAGCTGAGATCACTGCTGAAGCAGCCACAAGCACGAATAGCAAACTGAAGCCAGGTACTGGCATGCAAATGCCGTAAACGACTTCTTCTCTTATTCGCCCTTGGAAAACTGTTACAGCTTCTGCTCTACCATCAGGGCTGAAGGCCAGATCAGCTTCTGAGATGACGTCGTAAAGTCCGCTGACGCCAACGTCAGCACTTCTGACTTTTCTGTCTGATATCACCACGGATCTTCGTCTCCTCTTCAATTTTTTTGTTCTTTGACTCGTACTTCCATTTGAGTCTGCTGTAACGTTGTTTTCTGATGAATCTGGAATGGGTGATGGTTCGTTGTCTGACATACTTCTGGGTGATGGTGGTAGGCTGTCGGGGTCTAGTGATCTAGGTCCGTGAGGGAATTTTTCTTGCATGGATTGGAGGAGATCCTAAAAAATTCAAATAAATTTATTTGTTTTTTTCTCGATGGGTTTCTTTGATGTTATGGGATCAATTGGTGCTTTTCTGTCATCTTCAGTGAAATATGTTATAACACCACTTGGTTTCTTTGATGACAGGCAAAAATTTTAGAGTTAGTTAAAAAAAAAGTTGAGAATGTCACTGAATGTTGATGTCACTGAATGTGGCTTCAAACTGAGGGAATAATATAATTGCCAGAGTGGTTAGAGATCAAGAAAGGGTTGCTATGATCATATTCCAAAATAATTGAAGAAGAATTGAATGGCATTTCATTCAGAAGGCCACTTTAAATTTTTTTTTCGGGATTTCAAAATCTGCGGAAAGGGTACTTTCGCTGCTATGAAAATTGGAATGATGAAATCTAACACAAATGAAATTTTCGGAGTTGGAATATCACAAAGAAATATATATTAAAAATCAGAGGTTCTAGAACTGAACCTTGTGGGGAACCATTGTTCAAAGTTTCGAACCTACTACTATTATTGTCCAAAACAACAGTAAACCTTCTGTGTGATCGTTAGAATAAATTAAAAGGAAGATGTGCTTAGACTCGACAATGAAGATCCTTATGGAAAACGTAAAAGACCACAGATCTGCGTATCTTCTTCAAAAATAGCAATTAGAACGCCAGTTAATGGTTATCGCTATCGAGTAACTGTTGATGAGCTAATGGTAACCCCGGAACAGTATACATGTCGAAGACACGCGTAACAGTCCTCCGAGTAGCAAAAAAAAAGTCCGGGACCACGAGGAGCATAGAAAAGTATTCGCGAACTTTTTTAATCGCCAGTGCCATATAGACGTTTACAGTTAGGCCTTTTTTATTTCCATTGATCGCTAAATGACAGTTCTTTTAACGACTATTATTTAAAGGAAACGCGCAACTGTACAGAGTGATTTGTAAACGATCGGCAGCTAAATAATCAGCTTGCGAGCGAAAAGCCGGTGACGGATGCAGGCGCAAATTGCGAAATAATTGTAAATACCCAGAATTAAACTGTTTTGCTCATAGCGAAGGCCGATAAATGTTCTATTATAACACTTACAACGTAATAAATGAAGTTTTGCAATAATTAAACATCATACCTTATGGGGCACTGCCGTTATTTCTAGTTCTGCGGACTCTGGAGCCTCCGAGACTGCTTGCCCGTACTCGTGCAGTCGGTCGTCCTGAAAAACACGCAAGTAGATACACAGGGTGAGCCAACAACCACATTTTCGAAAAAAGTCTCATTCATTCACAAAACGAATACTGAAACCTTTGTCACGTCCTAATTTCATGAGAAAACGATCGACGAATACATATGGATATCTATTCCGTAACATAGTTACAGGGTGCTCTTTCAAAAATGTCCATTTTCGAAAAAACAAGAGTCATGAGCTTCAACAACTTCGTGAAAATACTGGAAGTAGAAGTTTCTTCAAGAATTAAAAAAAAATGAAAAAAGGGAAAGTTACTCAAATTACCTGAAGTTAAGAGCCTCTAATAATGCATCAACAATATGTTTTTAAAATTATGTAAAGGAAACCATGCAACTATGAATCCATCGAATTAAACATTCATATGTAAATGTTCTAAATAAATTAAATTGATGAATACTCAACAAGAATATGAAAATATCTCTCGAAATGTCCACCATGAAATGAAAATCTAAACTTCTTCATGACGATTCGAAAAATTACTTCATATTCCAACTCTTCGATGAAAAAAAAAATTTTTGGTCTATATACCTTGTCGTTTTGGTTCCTGTCATCTTTGTCAGACTTGAATGGCATATTTACAGCTGGGAAATTGTTGTCTTCAAAGGTTGCCGGTCCGTTGTTGTGCAAAATATCATCGTATGCCATGTCGTTAGTATCAATTCTGACGTCATCATTGTCTATATCATTCCCAGGATCTGGAGATCTTTCATCCGAGTCCACTGTGTCTGTTCTATCGATGCTGTGACCACTAGTGAAAAACAAAACCGTGAGTTACCTTTTTGACTCTCTAAATGTAAAAATTCGACACAGGCTTAAGTGCCCCGATACCTACTATCGTTGATTTTTCAACATTATCAGGATTTGAGCGACAAAAAAGTAGAACTCACTAATCGTGCAGATTTCCAGCGCCACCTTCCGACTCTTGCTGGCAGTGGTCCAAACACCCGTGTCTGCAAATTTCGACCTTGCACTTGATGTGGACACTCAGAGCGTCTGGGAATTTGAAGGCGTGGAAAAATGCGTACGTTATGACGGAGGCTCTTTCGTCGGCACCTCTAGCCTTCAGGAACCTGCTGATCATCTTGGGCCTCAGTACGCAACCGAATTCATCTGACAGTTGGATGACGTGACCTCCACCGTCTGACGCCACGCAGGACTTGACGCGCATGTCAAACTCTCCTGGAAAATGGTAAGTTGAGGAAACAGGGTTATAAAAAGTGTAGGAGATCAAGAAACCTAATGGGTGGTTATTCATTTGATTGGTTTAATTGTAAGGTACCTCAGTTTCCATCTCACTTAAGATCAAATTGAGAAGAAGTAAAATACCAAAAACATTCCATACAAACAACATACATACAAACAATTATTTGTTTACCATAAACACTCCTTGAAGTATTCTGGTTTGTCTCACATCTAATGAACATACCTTTGAGTATTTTTCCATGTAGTCTCATGAAATATTAGAATCTCAAAGCAGAATATGAAATTTTGACAAAGAACCTTCCTACTTACCTCTGTAATCGTTGATGGCTACAACCAATGTCAGAGTTGAACCCAAAGGTACAATGCCAGTCACTGGAGGAGCCCATGGTCCTTTACCATGTTGAATTTCCATCCAGCAATCCACATTATCTCCTAATAAAAAAAAATCAAACAACACAATTTAAAAAAAATTATTAACTCACCTCTGAAGTCCAGCTGAATGACGTCAAGATCTGCTATCACCATTGGTGGCTTGGTGGCTGTCTTCTCATAATCGTTGAACCATTCGCACCTCAACCGTTTGGCTTCGTCCCAAACCTCCAAGAGGTCTTTGTCGTATTGGACAACGACAGTGTTTTCGTAGAATTGACCGTGGAGGTCAGGTTTTGTCCCGCATCTTGCGTAAGCTATGCGGAATGAAAAGAAGGTCTGGCCTGTAGATGGAGGCACGTATACGCATCTTGGATCACCATGTTGACCCTGAAATGGGAGAAAAGTAGGGGAATTAAGTTCTGGATCAATCCACCACAAATATGAGGGAAGAATTTAATATGATATCGTTTCTCTGGAAGGTTCACCTTATTTTCTTATTGTTTCAGGGTTATCTTGCATTTATTTCATATGTTAAATGTCTAACATATACATTATATACTTGTCCTTCAGCCAGTTATCATTCAATGGACATGAAATTACAGCAAAGTGGGAATATTGATTCAAACCATTGAAGGACAATCTTTCATCTTCTACCTTCTACAACATATCTCTCTCCAAACTGCCAAATTCAAATGTATGTCTGAGTTCACTCCTCATTTTTTCAATAATAGTTGATTTCGACTTCCTTTATCCATTTAAACTCCTATCTTATCACTTCTGACTTTTTCTATCACTCTTCAGCCAGGAAATCTTTTCCAGAACATGATTTCTTTAAGCTCTATCCAATGTTTTATACTCTGATTCAGCGTTCAAGCTCAGTTATAGTTGTAGCTACTGTACTTAAGGTAGATTGTGCCCCTGACAAAGCTATTTTCACTTCATTCTTTATAGCTTACCTTCCAGTTCTAGAGTTATAATAAAATCCAATACTAGGAAGTCTTCAGAAAGGCAAATTCCTCACTTACACATCTTCTCCAGAACATAATTTCTGTATTTCGTTCTCATATCTCATTAAGCCTTCAATGAATGATCCAGAATCCTCAGTTTAGTTTTTATGACATCCTACCAAACTAAGAGTTTGATAAACAACAGTACCGAGTACATAAGAAAATCTGGATTATGGGAAAAAGCTTTTTGAAGTGGAGAGTATCATAAATTTTGCATACCTTAGAAGAAACTATACCCTCGAAAGGTTGAGAAAACGTCAAATGTACATCCATATGGTCCTTTCCACACATGACGTCCAAGGATTGGATTGAAGGCATTCCTGAAGGCCTGTCCAAAGGCCATACGTCTCCTGAGTCCGAGGAAACATTTCTAATCTGCAAAAAAAAATGAAAATTAAAATGTCCTCATTGAAAGGTCAAACAAAAAATGGGAATTCAGCAAGAAATACTTGTAATATTCAGTATTGGTATGCTATTCAGGAAGTTGTTTACTTCTTCTGCCATGACTTATAAGATTATTCCTCCAAAACCGCATGTTTATCAGTTGTTTCGTGTAACCATTTTTTAAATCGAGTCAAATTTTTTTTTTACTTCAAAACCACTCATTTCAGATTTAATTTTTCAATCAAGCATGTCGAATTCCCACGAACAATCTGCGGACTAATCACTTCCTCCTGTTCCGTGCAGATAATGGTTTCCACTGAACACCATATGATTTACACGAAAAACCCTAATTGGCGAGTATACAATAATCCAATTTGTGAAATTATGCTCGTTAAAATCGCAAAACAAACATTTGAGGAAGTGACATTCACGAGCAAATTTGTGGCTTCCTACCAGACAGGGTTGAACTAAGGCCAGTTCTCAGCAGACCATAGAATTTAGAGAAAAAAAAAACTCCTTCACAAACGTTAAATTATTCCATCTAATTGATAACGAGTGTTACTCAAACTTTCTTTCTATTCCGATAACGAGCAACTGACAGTCCTATTAACAAACAACTGTCATCGTTTCGAATATCATCCGATTTGTCGGAGATTTCAACGTGCGATAAAGACAGAAACCTCGACACACCCAAACAAGTCCTTACACTGTATTAATAGTGCCCATAATGGAATGCCGTGTTCAGTACAATGTTTAAATTCATCTTGCACCGCGGAGAAGATTCCGATATTTAATCAAGCGACCCAGAGGTCACTGAAGAAATCGAAACCCGTCTTATAGAAGATGAAATAACCAACTGAAGAGGTTTAGTGTTACACGTGATATAGATTTCAGCTGCAGTCGTTGATGATTGAATGAATAGGTACTATAGAGAAATCACCACAAGAAGAAAGACAAAGAATACAACAAGAAATTGAAAAATTATGCACAACAAGAAAAAAAAGGAAACTGACGCATTTGTTGATATATTTCTAAATATTTCCATGGATTTCTATCAGCTCAATTTTACTCATAGATGTAGTATTACACGATTCACTGAAAACTGATGAAAAGTTGTGATTCTTGAGTATTTATCTGATATAATAGAGCTTTTATGGATCACTCATGAATGTGGTACGCCACTGTCTATCAATTATATCGAAGTGTCTTCTATGATTTATGCATTCTATGATACGTAGGGCACCGATTAGAAAATTTAACATTCCCAATATCAATTCATCTACATATTGACCTTATTGAGGTAATTTTCTTGGATATTTAAGCTATTGCCTCGGGTTACACTCCTAGTAGATTATTTAGAATGCTGCCTGATGAAATTTGACTGCCGTTAGTTACAATAGGACTTGAGCATGCATATGTCGCAGCACATCATCAAAAATTTCCATCAGAAATTTTGTAAACGAAAAATTTTTCATGGAATGACATAATGTTTTTATTCTTCAGCGTTTAAATTGATGGTATGTCGAAGTTGATGAAAAGTGCGTCAGTGTTGTAGGACTCGTTCTGAAATATCCCCCAGTATAATCCTGTAGGAAGAACGTCATGTTACCCAGAAAATTATTCATAAAATATTCAACAATGTACATATTTCATACGGCGAACAAGCATTTTCACAACTCGTCCACAACTATATATAATCCCGAGCAAAATGACCAACATGCTGAATTCATGAATATCAAATTCGCTCTAAAACCCATAGGCGTGGACACCTAGAATAAAATACCACAACCCAAACATCAAGTCATGCGAGAAGTGACAGCTGAACTACGCCACTGGTTTCGGTAAATACCGTAGGAAAAGTGGTGTCAGATACATTGAATCGAGACTTTCGAGATAGTGTATCTGTTTGAACAATGCTGCGTTTTGAATTTAAATGGTTTGTGATTTTTAATTGAAACTGATTAAGTGTTTTCACACCAGTTTAAAAAACATAAATCATACGTCTACATGGAGAGATAATGATCGCACCGTCACTGGAATAAAATGTGAAGATGGCATTATTGAAGCAGTACTTTTAGCCAGTGTAGTCGGGGATTAATTCGCTAAACTGAATCATAATTTGGAGGAAGGACCCACCCAAAAATGCGAACCGACCGTTTGAAGGCTTAAAACACTTTTTTTTTACCTTTCCCTGAAGCTGTTCCAATTAAAGTGTACCTGGAATTTATGAGCAGTGCGGTCCGCAGAATTTTGTAACTCCAGTTGATATTTTTCTAGTTGCACAACCGAAAAACTCAAGGTTTCATTGTTAAATATCTCTTAGAAGAAAATCTCCATTTTATTCAGATGAAAAAACAATATGAACAATCGAAAATTTCAGCGAATGATTTGAAATTTAAATAAGTACCATCAGAAGAAATTAATCCGAACATTTCAGAAATAATGGTTCATAATTATAGTGGACACCCTGTATATAACTCGTTGGTCATCGCAGCCGTTTTTTGAAGAAAGCTAGTTGGCTATTAATGATGCTCATGCCATTGGAAGAATTCGAATCCATTAAATTTTATGATACAGTGCTTAAATAATGTCTACACCAAATGAATAGGCCCGCCTTATCTGGTTGAATATCTGACCTACGGCTCTTTTGAGGTAAATCTTGTGGGATGTTCCTCTAGAAGGAGTGATTACCAAATCGAAGCTAGGATACACTGAGTGGTCCATATTTCCTTTGAAAATGGGATCAAAGATCGCTAGAAATTTTTTTTTACGACTGCCATTAAAAATGACACTTTTAATGACAGCAAACAGTGTTGAAATTGATTGTTTACGTGGAAGCGTGTTAAAAATATTTCCAAAATTAGTGTTAGAAATATTTTTAGCACTCCATTTTCTTATGATGAAATCAGATGAGAAAAATTCAGCAATTGCAAATTTTTATTATCAATATTTAACAATCATTACTCATGAACATTAATATTAATCGTAAAACTAGAACAATTACTAACATAAATGCCCTGTGACGTTAGGGAGCTTCGCAACACATTTTTAGAATCCTCAGCACCATCAGTACTTGTAGAAACCAGAAGTACAATATTGGATGATGATGATCCAAAATCTGTTGAGGTTTGGAGAATTTTTTCAGCAATGACATTTCTATATGCAATGGAATGATCAACATAGCCCTCGGCTACCGTCGTAGACTTCCATCCACCATGTTTTTTTATATCCGTAATATTTGCTCCTGATTCTAATGGCAATGAAGCGGAGGATCTTCGAAAACAGTGTCCTGTATATTGACTTTATCATAGAAAATTTGCTCCACAAAGTTGATGAACTCCATATTTTTTATTTTTCTTCTAAGTATGCCAGGAAAACAGTCTCACTGAAGTTCCCTTCTACATTTTTCAATTTACACCAGGCCAGGAAATTGTTATATGCAATATCGTACTGCAGAACAGATTTTTTAGGTAGGAGTTCCAAATTTGCTCTTCTTGAAGACTCTTCAATATCCAGCGGAACAACCAAATCGGCACTTTTATTAAGAATTGGACTCTAGACAAACATATTAAGCAGTTAAAAACCCAAGACGAAAATTGGACAGGAACCAAATTCAAATGACTGCGTCTTTTCTCATTTGTTAGTTATCATAACGTTGGCAATGTTTGCCATTCACAACAATTTCTTGATTATCTGAATATTAGAATGCATTTTGAAGTTTATTATCATTACAAATTCGCCCATTTCATTATCAAAATAGGGCAGTTGGACAAAAAACATTGTATGGTATTTGTGTTGAAAGTGATTTTGTTCTGTTCGTGAGACTTTTCAATTCGCTCCGCCCATTTTACAAACTTTTTCACTCACAAAATGAAACGTCACTTTCAACACTCATATCATAAATAATTATTTCTTCTCTAAACTTCATTAAAATGAACATTACTTATGGATAGTTTTAATTATGGAAAATTGGTCACAACTTTGACATAAGCAGATCCCCTTATGTCGTCACCCATTAAAGAATTGGGAAATTTGTGGTTCACAAACATATCGAATACTAGATTAAAAGACAATATTATTTATCGAATAGCAAAGCGTAAAGTATAGGCGTTCAATAGAACATAAAATGCAAATGGAGTTCAATAATGCGTGAATAATACCGGTACCCAATAAATATTCGATTAGAGGCTTAATTAATTTATTACCCAGCTGAGTACCTTATCATAAGAAAGAGTTATCGATGACGTGAGATTTCCTCATGGTTTCAACAAGAGACACTCGCAAAGATGCAGCACAATTCGAAATAATATGTCTTATTATACTTTTCAATGTGTAAGATTGAATAAAAACAACCATCAAATCTATGGTGGGGTGATCTAAGCATGGAGTGTATATAATTTTCAATATACTCATTGTGTGTTTTAAAGGAGAAATATAAAACAGTTTCGACGACCGCTTAAAAATACTGAAAATATGAAAATACAGTGTAGTTCCAATAAATGCAGATATGTCTGATTTGAACAGCCCGCATCTTCGCCCATATGGACGATGATGGAAATATGTATCGCCTCATATATCCTCGACACACATGACTGTCACCATTTAATTTCCATGTTATTCCAATCGGAATGGAAATTCTGCGAGAATTTACATGAAATTGTAATTTTTACCCAGCATCAGAACACAAGGATTCTAACAGCGACACGCTAATGAGTCAAGCCAACTTTATTTGAATTAAAAGTTGCTATAGTGCGTTGCCCAAAGGTCGAAAACCTCATAATCTAACAGACCAAAGCTTCAGAATAGAATTCTCGCAACATAATATAACTATGTACATCTGTATTTATCGATATAAACATTTTTCAGTGATTTTTGAATTGTCAGTCATGTGCGTTTTCTGTTGACAGATCAAAGAATGAACTCTCGTTCTAAATTTACGGTGGTCAATCACCAGCAGCTCCAGACACAATGACGTTAGCTTACGAGAAGCTAACCAATCGACCTTCGCAAACAGGTGTTAGCATAAGAATATCTGGGTGCCTCAGGTTAAATATTAGCACCGTTTCGAAGAATTAACATGTATAATGTTCCATATCAATCTAGGCAATTATTTCTGATTTATCATATGGTCTATTGGCGGTTTTTCGAAAGTTTATGTGGTTTGAAGAGGCGGAAATGTATGGAGGATCGAACATTGATCTGAAAGATGACGAATGATGAATATGAATCCACAATTTCATACTTCGAAGAAGAGATTCCTAGCTACCTAAGTCATGATTCATTCTTGATATAACTCCTGAATTGCACCGCTGCTTTCTCTGATTCATGATATTTTCTTGGAACTATTAAGTTGGCTTTATAACAGTTGTTCTTGTTCTTCTTTATTGTATCTTTAAAATAATTCATCTAAGAAAGTGTCAGGAATCTCTAACAATCTTGCTGAACTCAATCGATACTCAATCGACTCAATCGACACTCAATCGACACTCCCTTTTGGTAAAAAGGAGGTTAGTTTTGGATTTAAGTAACAATTCAATAGAAGAAGAGTATTTTATTTGAAATGGTTATCATGTAGAATAGCTACAGAAGTTATAGAATCTTAAACTGTTGACCTCTTTTCCTCTAAATCATAGGAATACTTCGGAAATTGGCAGCCTATTCTTATTTCAATTCACAATTATAAGTCGTGCGCCAAAAATAATCATAATTCATTCTAAGCTCTCGAGCAGCTTCAGATAATCTCTGACCTATGCTGACCGTAACCAATATTACTATTTGTTCTTGTGGTTTCGCAGACCATTATCGATACCATTATTTTCAATCTGCAGGAAGCTGCCGTTGCTATAACAACGGCAATAAGAGATACTATTCGAGAAAAGAGATCTGAACATGTGTACCTGAGATAAAAATAGCTATAAAGGATGTACAACACGAGAAGACGACCACAGATTCATCGGGAAACCCGCAAAATATCCACATTAAGCTGGAGATTCCAACAGTCGATTAAGACAGAAACTCGGAGACCTCAACAGTGGGTCAAGAAAGAAACCTATGCTGCCTAAACCACCCCACTTCCAGACTAAGTGATACAATAATGGCGAGATAAAAACGTGGACGACCTACCGTATCGGTGAAACAAAAGGCCCCGGCGGCCTGGTGAATAAATCTTATTCGTACCCGTTCTGCGCGAGAAAAAGAGACACGTCCAAAATAGGAGGGCCGACCAGATCAACGGGTACACCTGTTGAATACTTCGAAAAAATAAACTGCTCGACAAAAGTTGGTGGTACCGGTAGCGCTCGGAAGTTTTATCTGATGGTTATGTCATATTTTGGATAATAATATCAAATATCGAAGTAGTACCTGTTCATTTTTTGTTTTTGTGTAGTGGTACTGACAAGGTACTTACACCTGAGGTATAGTAATGACAGATTTAATATCAAAACCTAAACTGCAGTCTCTTTATTTTGATTCTCTTTCCACCTGGAACGTATACTTGCACTGATCTTTAAACTTTTGATGCTATAGTAGTACCATGCGGTGATGATCGTTATACTTTCATCTGTTTCTCAGAAATAAATGAAAGCTTATATGAAATAATGGTGGCAGCATAGTTAAAACAAAAAGTAGAACGACTAGGTCCAAAATCTACTAATCTACTCTATACTGTCAGGATGTCACAAAGAAATGAGGGAAGTACTATCAGTCGCTTTCCCAGTAACAAACTTATAATAACATCGTACGATATTCTAAAAACTATTTCTAGTATTCCAATTCTGCTGCAAATGAACTACATAATGAAATATTGAAATTTTCATTCGGATAAAAATGCTAGTGGTACTATAAGGTGATAATAGTTGTATGATAGGAGATACCATACAAAAAATTCAATAATAAAACTGCAAGGTCGAATATGTTGCTCTATTCTATTAGGATCTCACAAACATATGCGGGTAGTACCGACGGTAACATTTCGAATTTTACGATATAGAGAAACTCATGACAACTATTGTAGGTTGCTCTTCGAAATAGTTGTAGGTAATCAATTCTGCTTTTAATGACTTTATGGTATTGGAAAAATATAGCTGGAAAGAAATTCTAGTAGTACCATGAGTTAACGATACTTTCGTTTGTTTATTAGAATTATAACCATGAAAAATGTTATCGCGAACGTCCATTAATGGATATGCATTAAAATAAGAAGAAGATTAGAACTATGGAGTACCTTTCCCAGCAGGAATAAAAAAAGATGATATTATCAGATTTTTAATGTATCAGCTCCATTCTAAAATCCGTTTTTCTCGATCAATTCTAGTGATCAATAGTTTTTCTTTTATTTGATTTTCCACACTCGATCGCTATGCAACGCGAAACACGCAACTTGACCCAAGAGGAATATGCCCAAGCAGTAGTTTTGCGAGAAGAAGGGTGGACATACATAAAAATTGCAGAAAGGTTTGGAGTTTCCCATACAAGTGTGTCCAGAATGTTGCAGCGATTCAGGGAGACAGGTATGAATGTCCGAAGACCAGGACAGGGTAGACCACGAGTAACAACTGCCATTCTAGAACGTTACTTGAGAGTTTCTTCGTTGAGACAACGTTTTGCAAGCGCTCGTCTCCTTCAAAATCAGCTTGAGCAAACTCATGGGGTGCAAATTAGCACTCAGACAATAAGAAATCGCCTCAGAGAATATGATTTAAGGCCTCGTGTCGCGGCAAGAGGCCCAGCTCTTATACCAGCCCATCGAAGGGCGCGTTTGGATTTTGCGAGAGAGCATATCCATTGGGAAGAGGCCGATTGGGAAAGAGTTCTCTTCACAGATGAGTCTAGATTCTGCCTCTACCAATGTGATCGACGGTCCCTTGTATACAGACGTCCGCATGAAAGTTATGCTCAGTGCAATTTCCTGAATACTACTGGTTTCGGGGGAGGATCGATTATGGTATGGGGTGGAATATCTTTGACTGCTCGTACGGACCTAGTGGTCGTTGATAATGGGGCTATGAATGCTGATAAATATACAAGAAACATTCTTGAAGAGCATGTAGTGTTATTTGCCCCATACATTGGTGAAAATTTCATTTTTATGGACGATAATGCCAGACCCCATCGTGCGCGCATCGTTCAGGAGTACTTTGAAAAGGTTTAAGTCTCTCGAATGGAATGGCCAGCAAGAAGTCCAGATCTCAATCCGATTGAGCAGGTTTGAGACAACCTCAATAGAAGGCTGAGAAGTTCAGAAAATCATCCAGCTACTCTTAATGACTTAGGAATCCAACTCGGAGAAATCTGGGAAGGATCAGATCAGAACATTTTAAGATCACTCATTTTGAGTATGAACCGTCGTTACCAAGTATTAAATCACTTATCAGCATTTCCTCCATTTAATGTGTCTGGTTTCGTTCAAAACCTTCCCGAGAGAAGAAAAAAAATAAGTTATAAAGTCAATGTAGCGTTAACTTTCATTAAAATTGAGATTTTCAGAATGTGCGTTAATTTTTTTGCGGAGTGTATCTGAAACTCTATTCGGAAAAAATCTTGTAGTACCATGAGGTGACGATATTTTCTGCACTTTCATATGTTAATCAGAAATTATGGGATACCCCAGAGAACACTAGAGAAAGCGAGTTTCCTCTTTGAAATCAGGTTCTCACAAATAAATTCGAGTGGTACTATTGGTAACTTTCCACCTTCATTACTGTTGCAGGTTATTCTTCAGGATAATTTCAACGTGAATTATCTTAGGGACTTCGAAATTAATTTAAAACTCAATTCTGAAGAAAAATGCTGGTAGTACCATGGGGCCAATTCAGTTTTTTTTTACGAAATTGGTACCTTCGATGTCCAAACCAGATCTCTTATTGAAAAACCTTTATCGTGAGGAAAATACGGGTGGTACCGGTGGTACCTAGAGACTCTCCTGGAAGGGTACTACCAATCCAACCTTTTCCAAGGAAAATCCGGGTGGTACCGGCGGTACCTAGATCGATGGGTACTACCAAGCCAACCTTTTCCAAGGAAAATCCGGGTGGTACCGGCGGTACCTAGATCGATGGGTACTACCAATCCAACCTTTTCCAAGGAAAATCCGGGTGGTACCTTTGGTACCTAGAGTCACTCCTCGCCGGGTACCACCTCCGAACACGACTTCCGAAGAGCAGTATATGCCTGGCGAACAGGTACGTGCGGTTATGTGTGGGAACGACTGTGACGACTATCGTACCATATTGACAGAGTTGCGAAACGGGTCAAGAACCCCGCGTCCAGCCGCCATTAGAATTACTAATGTGCCGGCAAGGCGGTCAAACGTGCGATCACTTAATACCCATTATTCGTCTGGCATTGTTAGCAGGATTTGTCATATAGCTGCTATCGGTTATTTATCCGGTGATTTGTGTAACTGTTCACGGGGATTTTAGGTGCGGCGGCGCTGATGGCTCTTTCACACGTCGGTGGTTTGCATCGGCAGCCGGGAATATCGTCTGAACAGGGCTATAAATCTGCCGGCCGTGGATTATCGCGAGTTATCTGGAGATTGGAATCCGTGGCTTAGTTGACACGGTGGTCTATCACGACACGAATCTCTTTTTTAAATGCGTGGTTTGGGTGACCTTTGGGCCGTTCATGGTTTCTCAATTAATGGACGTCGACTCTTAGAGTAAATAACCGTTTTTTATTCTTTCTAATTTTGGTCACTGGGTTGAGACATAAAACAAAACTCCTTCTCTAGAAAACGCACATTCTGAAAATCTCAATTTCAATGAAAGTTAACTCTACATTGACTTTATAACTTATTTTTTATGTTCTCTCGGGAAGGTTTTGAACGAAACAAGACACATTAAATGGAGGAAAAATTCGGGAATCCACCGAATCTTATGTGAAAGAAGAGAAATGAACAATTTTCAAAATACTGAAATGCTAATAAGTGATTCAATACTTGGTATTTCCACCCCTTGCGTTAATTACAGCTCGGCAACGACGGTTCATACTCAAAATGAGAGATCTTAAAATGTTCTGATCTAATCCTTCCCAGATTTCTCCGAGTTGGATTAATAAGTCATTAAGAGTAGCTGGATGATTTTCTGAACTTCTCAGCCTTCTATTGAGGTTGTCCCAAACCTGCTCAATCGGATTGAGATCTGGACTTCTTGCTGGCCATTCCATTCGAGGGACTTCAAAATCTTCAAGGTACTCCTGAACGATGCACGCACGATGGGGTCTGGCATTATCGTCCATAAAAATGAAATTTTCACCATGTATGGAGCAAATGGCACTACATGCTCTTCAGGAATGTTCCTTATATACTTATCAGCATTCATAGCTCCGTTATCAACGACCACTAGGTCTGTGCGAGCAGTCAAAGATATTCCACCCCATACCATAATCGATCCTCCTCCGAAACCAGTAGTATTCAGTAAATTGCACTGAGCGTATCTTTCATGTGGACGTCTGTTTACAAGGTAACGTCGATCACAATGGTAGAGGCAGAATCTAGACTCATCTGTGAAGAGAACTCTTTCCCAATAGGCCTCTTCCCGATGGATATGCTCTCTCGCAAAATCCAAACGCGCCCTTCGATGGGCTGGTATAAGAGCTGGGCCTCTTGCCGCAACACGAGGACTTAAATCATATTCTCTGAGGCGATTTCTCATTGTCTGAGTGCCACTTTGCACCCCATGAGTTTGCTCAAGCTGATTTTGAAGGAGGCGAGCGGTTTCAAACCGTTGTCTCAACGAAGAAACTCTAAAGTAACGTTCTTGAATGGCAGTTGTTACCCGTGGTCTACCCTGTCCTGGTCTTCGGACATTCATACCTTTCTCCCTGAATCGCTGCAACATTCTGGACACACTTGTATGGGAAACTCCAAACCTTTCTGCAATTCTTGTGTATGTCCACCCTTCTTCTCTCTGTTGACCCTTCTTAGGTCAAATTGCGTGTTTCGCGTTGCATAGCGATCGAGTGTAGAAAATCAAACGAAAGAACAACTATTGATCACTAGAATTGATCGATAACAACTGATTTTAGAATGCAGCAAATACATTCAAAATCTGATAATATCATCTTTTTTATTCCTGCTGGGGAAAACATCGGTATTGAAGAAAAACCTTGAAAGTAGATAACATATGCATGCATAATTCTGATAAAAATGATTATGATTAAGTACACACCTTCAGTTGTAGAATAAATTTGAGATTTCCATAATGAGCGTGTGTTAGTCTCAGAGAATTTGAGAATTAAGTCTGACTTCTTGAAGATAGAGGTAAAGATGTAAAGGAGTAAAGGAAAAGAATCTCGAATTTCATGAAAAAACTATGGTAAATGCTCAATAAAGAAAATGCACATAAATCACTTACATTATTTTTAGAGTGGATTATTTCAGTGAACCTCATCTAACACTGCTCCGTCGACTAATAAGGACACATAAGTAGCCTATAGTAAATTTACAGTCGATCACAGAAAACAACTCATAAGCTAATATTGTATAACCTATAAATTACAACCCAACAATAAGTACTAAGATTGTTTCGAATTCATAAGATTCGAATTTTATTTCGTTCTCATTTCGCGTGATTCATGTGATTCTTATTGTTCTTATCGGCCGTGAGGGCTGAAAAACAGAATTGTGGTCCATGTGTACGACTTAAATATGTTCTGAGTCATGACTCAGTTGAATTGACGTGTTCGTTGAAGGCGCTTACTGCTTTATGTTGATATATAACGGAATTTTTCGGATATCTTCAGTTTTGAATCTTTGGACACAAGTGATTTCGTACAAGACAATTAGTGCTGTTCTTTATGGAACTTCGGGAACGTACCGCTACAGTTTGAGGTTAAGAATGCCCTCTTTCCACAATAAATAAGGTAAGTGCCATTCTTTTCGCATTTCTATTTACTGTTCAATATCGCATATAGGTCACGCAAGGGTAAATCGAAGAAAGTTACGCCAATAAGGGAGCCTACATAAATACATAAGAGGCACTGACCAAACCGAAAAATGCAAAATGTATTCTAAAAAAAAATAAACAGGGTGGGCAAAATTGGTGATACCTGAAGTACAACTTTCTTCTCGGAAGAGAAAGAGAAAAATGAATGACACATTGTGGACTTCTTTTTTAGGGAAAGTGATAATGTCATCAACTGAATGCCTCAATCTTTTGTTTTCGAGTTATAGGCCAAAATTGAAATTTTGGCGATTTGAACTTTGGTCATTATCTCCGTTTTTGTTTGTGCTATGATGAAATGAAAACAATATACATGCACATTTTTCATAGAAATCCAGTAGTGTACTTTGTTTTTTCCCGAGAGGATTCCTTGCTGAGCTATATCATAGAGTTGTATTTTTTCTTATAGAAACAATAGTTTGATATAGCTTAGAAAGAATTTACATTTTTTCCCGCATCAGGAATATATCATACATCATACATAGCCTTCAGATTCATTCAGATATCATGAAAAATATAATTTGTATGTGAAATTCGAATTCTTATGTATTAATTAGGCTGAATCACAAAAAAATATCTCCCTACACATGGTGTCATTATTATTCTGCCATCGAATACTTGATTCAATTCTCCGTGGTTTGATGTCTGTTCAGAACAACTGTCAATTATTAGAATTCGAAGTCAGAGATCAAACCACAGAGAATTGAATCAAGTATTCAATCGCAAAATAATAATGAATCCATTCGTAGAGACATATTATTCTGTGATTCAGCCCACATAATACTGAATAAGTCAAATTTCACATTCAAACTATATTTTTCATGATATCTGAATGAATCTGAGGGAAATGTATGATTTATGCTATATTTCTGAAACAGTAAAAAAATGGTGATTCTTTCTAAGCCATTTCAAACTATTGTTTTCAAGAAGAAACACAACTTTATATTATAGCTCAACAAGGGAACCTCTTGGGAAAAAACAAAGTACGCTACTGGATTGCTATGAAAAAAGTGCGTGTTTAGTGTTCTCATTTCAACATCCTAGCACAAACAGAAACGGGGATAATGACCAAAGTTGAAATCACCAAAATTTCAATTTTGGCTTATGTCCCCAAAACAAAAGAAGATAGAGGAATGCAATTGATGGCATTATCAGTTTCTTTGAAAAAGACGATCGTAAAGTGTCATTCATTTTTTTCTATCTCTTTCGGTTAAAAATATGTAGTTCAGGTATCACCCATTTTGCACACCCTATACACATAAATAAACGTTATCCAAATCGCATTCAACCATGAAAAATCCATAGTAAACTGATGAAAAAGGACCATGACAAAATGGCAAAACAGGATACTACATAAAAATAAATCCACATGAATAAAATACCCAAAAAAAAAGTGTTAACGGAATCAATCATACTGAAATCTGAACAAACAGGACATTGGCATAATGCGTGTTGCCAGATCGTCAGATTGTCTCGATATTTATGGATTAAACTGGCATTGAAGAATCGAAATTTTAATGAAAAAATTATGTTTGATTCCGTTCATATTTTTTTCCAATGATGATTTTGTTCGGCTTCTTAAAATTTGCAGTATGTACTGGGTGTACATATTACATAATACGATACAAAAAAATCAATCGATGAGTATTAGTATAAGGTTCGCCAATTTTTTGGAAAATTGACTCTTCTGATGAGGCTCCAAATTTGGTTTGAGAGGGTTAGAGCATAGGCGTAACCAGAGGGGGGTTTTTGAAGACGTAACCCCTTAAATGAGCAGAAAAATCGAGAAAATTGTAGGCAAAACTTGAAAAAAAAATTTAATTGAAAGATTTTCTCGCGCATGAATCAACTCTAGTTACTTCAGAGTATTAGTTCATCTTTCGTGAACGTATGCCAAGAAGGAGAGACTTCGTAACACCAAAATTCCTAAGAAAATGAGTGAAGATTCCCAATATTTCTTTCGCAAGTTGTCATAAGTTAACTTTATAGCCGCGTGGGCAGCACCTGTGTATATTTGTTGGAACATTCCTCGTGGTAGGTATCGGCCCCAAGAAGAATCTCAATTTCCCCGCCCTTGAAAACTGTTAGCGAGCCACCTCCTAGTTATCCGACTCTCGTGGAATTGCAGAAATTGACCGTTAGGTTCATATGAATAAACCATGACCGCTGACCCTGAGTCAGCTGGCTTGTGAGCAGAATCTCACATGTGAAGATGAGCGCCGAAGAATCGATTATGCCCGACTGGTTGCCCGGTTCATTATTCAGGAATTCTTGTAGGTAACATTAGATGGTGCGGTCAATGAATTAAGTGGTTCCAAGTGGTTTATTGCACTAGATATCCACACGGCGTGGAGGTATTTTTTCATAACTGTTTTTTAATACTCGGCCGAAGTAGTGAGAGTTCGAAAATTGGGTTTTCCATCCGACGATCGATGTTGAACAGGTGTACCAAAAAAGATTTGAACAAAATTATAATTAGTAAAAAAATAAGCGCATTTTTTCATGTTTTTTTCATATGATTTCGACAATAATAATTTTTGTACAACTGCCATTAAAAGTGACACTTTTGATGAAAGCAAACAATTTTAAAATTGATTGTTTAAGTAAAAGCGTGTTGAAAATATTTTCAACATTAGTGTTGCAAATATTTTCAGCACTCCATTTTCTCATGATGAAATCAGAATAAATAAATTCAGCAATTGCAAATTTTCATTATCAATATTCAACAATCATTACTTATGAACATTGATATTGATCGTAAAACTAGAACAATTACTAACATTAATGCCCTGTGACGTTAGGGAGCTTCGCAACACATTATTAGAATCCTCAGCACCACCAGTACTTGTAGAAACCAGAAGTACAATATTAGATTATGATGATCCAAAATCTGTTGAGGTTGGGAGAATTTTTTCAGCAATGACATTTCTATATGTAATGGAATGATCAACATAGCCCTCGACTATCGTAGAAGACTTCCATCTACTATGTATTTTTATATCCGTATTATTTGCTCCTGATTCTGCTAGCAATGAAGCGGAGGATCTTCGAAAACAGTGTCCTGAATATTGCTTTGGTTCTGGCAGTTTGAGGAATTCGGCAACAATAGATGGAATTTTCTCAAATGTCTTCATACCTGGATTGGCAGTGCATTTATCATTCATGTATTTCAGGAAAAAACGACGATGTTTGATGACAGAAGGGCGCAGTGCAAAGTACTTATGAAAATAGTCTACATACTTCCCAATAATACTGAAAGAACGACTGACTTTCGTTTTTGTATTGTCTTTCACTGATAAATTAAACAATTTTTCACGCCGACAGGCCCAAAGATTCCGAAAATATTTGCAACCTTAACCATCGACTATTTCTCATCTGGTACCTCCTTTATAAACTTTTCAACTTGTTCACGAGTGAGAATTTTCGATTTTTATGGACGATATCCTTCACTTTTCCGTTTTAAATATGCTATTACCTTAAAATATTCACTAACATCCACATCATTTTTAAGAAGGGCGCTTGACTTTATCATTGAAAATTTGCTCCACAAAGTTGATGAACTCCATATTCTTGATTTTTTTTCTAAGTATGCCAGGAAAACAGTTTCGCTGAAGTTCCCTTCTGAATTTTTCAATTTACACCAGGCCAGGAAACCCAAGACGAAAATTGGACAGGGACGAAATAACAAGGATTTTGTCAAAAGCAACGTACAAAAAGAATTGAAATCCAACCAAAAACATTTTCATGTAGAATATTGCCAATTTTTAACATTGTCAAAAAGGTATCAGATCTCATGTAGAGCCAAGCTGCTATCTCTACACTCTTCATCAAGGCATAGAGTTTGTGAAATAAGGACTTGTGAAGATGAGCAGTGTATAGATAGCAGCTTGGCTCTACATGAGATCTGATACCTTTTTGTCAATGTTAATAATACGACCTTATCTTGACAATATTTTACATGAAATTTTTTTTTTGGATTTGTTTTTTTTGAACATTTTTCGTTGTACCAGTGTGTTTTAAGCATTTGTGTTGGCAGTCCAGATATTTTCGCGGTAAAAGGTACAAAAACAACGCAGGAATCATCCAATATCCCAAATAACATATATTTCGATCGAAATTGTTGAGGACTGGAGATCGTAAACCATTTTGACAGCCAGGTCGATTCGGCAGATAAATCATCCTCGAATGCCAATTGCGAAACTGCAAATGTATAATTAGGGCCAGCGCAGACGATTTGCTGGCCGAAAAAGGGAAAAAGAATTCGCTGAATCATTTACATTCATTTATTATTTTGATTATACAATTAACTTGTTGAGGAAGCCGATTTGGTCATGATTACAAAGGAGAATCGGAGCGATGGTGAGGGTGCATGTTATTAAGCCAATCCTCCACGCGAAACCCATTCTGACTGGACCACTACTGCAAATAGCGACAGGTTATTCCCACACTTTGATCTGTGACTGTTCTCAACCCATTCATTCACATGTTATAATAAAGAACAAGTGTTAGGACAGAAACATAAACAATTTCATTTGATGACAATTACAGTCTTCGCGAGAAACAGCAATATAGATAATATCTTGCGTTGTCAACATATAGCACTCGTGATTGTAAACCTAGAGTTGACCAGAGAATCACCGTTGAAATTGCTGTGGTTTCTGGATGTAATATTCAATTCAACTGCGAACTAGAGATCTCTCTAGACAAAATGACACACCATTGAGATGTTATTCAAGACGTTTATTATTGTCTAGCTCTTTTTCTGTTTTATGTGTCGATTTTATAGTCCATTAAATGTTGAATATTATTTTAGGTTGCAATTCCATACTTATTCGGGTACGGTTTATTGCTGTTTTTGTCCCTTGATTATCTTAATGTTTTTTTCACCTTTCCAACACCTTCTACAAGTCCTATAGCTATAGGAAGCAATAAAATAATTCCGTCATAACACGAATAGATACCAGTTTATCAATGGAGTATTCAATGATCGATTTAGCCACTCAACCTCATTGGTTAGTCGTAAAAGCGAAAGAACTAGTTCAACCAAAAACATTTTCATGTAAAATATTGCCAAGACTAGGCCGTATTTTTGACATTGTCAAAAAGTTATCATATCTCATGTAGAGCCAAGCTGCTTTCTCTACACTCTTCAACTTCACAAGTCTTTATTTAACTAACTCTTTGCCTTGGTCGAAATAAGTGACTCAGCTCTACATGAGATCTGATAACTTTTTGACAATCTGAGAAATACGGCCTTGTCTTGGCAATATTTGACATGAAAATGTTTTTGGTTGGATTTCAGTTCTTTTCGTACATTGTTTATGACTTAATCTTTTCATTTTGTTCTTTTTTTCTTCAATAATAATTCAATAAAATATAATTATTGCGAGATCTGTTTCAAGCCAAATTAATTCAAAATCCATGTTCAAAATCAACAATGTACGAAGTGGAGAAATATACCTTTTTGTACAACTGTCATTGAAAGTGACAGCAACAATGTTAAAATTGATTGTTTACGTGGAAGCGCGTTAAAAATATTTTCTACATTAGTGTCAGAAATATTTTTAGCACTCCATTATCTTATGTTGAAATCAGATGAGAAAAATTCAGCAATTGCAAATTTTAATTATCAATCATTACTCATGAACATTAATATTAATCGTGAAACTAGAACAATTACTAACATTAATGCCCTGTGACGTTAGGGAGCTTTGCAACACATTATTAGAATCCTCAGCACCATCAGTACTTGTAGAAAAGTACAATATTGTATGATGATGATCCAAAATCTGTTGAGGTTGGGGAATTTTTTCAGCAATGACATTTCTATATGCAATGGAATGATCAACATAGCCCTCGGCTACCGTCGTAGACTTCCATCCACCATGTCTTTTTATATCCGTAATATTTGCTTCTGATTCTGCTAGCAATGAAGCGGAGGATTTTCGAAAACAGTGTCCTGTATATTGCTTTGGTTCTGGCAGTTTGAGTAATTCGGCAACAATAGATGGTGTAAATACACATGAGGCGTTTTACGAGAGCTTTATTTTATCCCATTATTCAAAATGTGGGGGTGATTTTCAACGAGAATTCTCGAATATATTTTTGAACATTCATAACAAGCAGTCTTCCGTATATATCAATTCTCAGACCACTAGCATCACAATTGAAGGAAGTCCATACACACTTATACATTCCCCCAGATATATTAACAATTATCAACTTGACTGAAGACATTTTGAAAACTAAGACCTAAGACCAAGAACATATAACTTATTTTGAAATATGTATTGTTGGCACAATCTTTCTCAAAAGCTTCTCTTGATGTTTCTTGCTTTTAGTGATAAGTATGTCTTGCAATTTCACAATCACAACTACTATGATCACTTCGAAAATTCGTATCTGATGAAAAAAAGTAATCCTTTTCCTCATCTCTCCAAACAGTAATACCAATAAATTACTTCCGAACGAGTCGTCCTTTGGATCAATCCAAACAATTGCTCGCATCATATAATTAAACTCAAATAAAAGCAGTAATCAAATGTCTTGAGTCTTCATTACCAGTTATTAAGAGAAGGATCGAAAACTGAGGCCTCTTATAAGCTCCACCCCACTCTAGATACCTTCACAACCCACAAATATAGTTATTTTCGTAATGAGTTACCTGGGAAATGGTAGGTTTTCATTATATAGATATTACAGTAATTGCCAGTTGAGATGGTGATAATGAGGAACAACATCGTTTTTCCTGTGGTTCTTTAAGAGAGGAGAATGAGACGATGGTTAATAGCGCGTTCATCTAACATCTCTTCAACGCCTCACGAGAGGATCAATTAATCGAATTATCTGATAAGTTTGATGCACATTTCGTGGAGGAGATTAGCTGACCTTTTTGCAACTCCACAACTCTTATTCTAATCAACAATGTCCATGGAGACAAAAAGGATTAGGAGGTATATTTCCCACACTCTGTATCAATGAGTATCAGAAAATTGAATGAAAAATGTTGAGAGAGGTCTAGGGAAACATTGCCATCAGCAAATTAATTTTTTTTGTCTAGTATGACGAATAAATGAAGTAGTCGATAATGGTTCCGGTAGTTTTTAGGACAGTTCATAGTTAATCAGTGCGTGCCGTGTTAAAGTCGATAATTAAACAACACGACGAAGAAGCTCATCGTCTTCAGAAGCCATTGCACCAATTCCTCATCAATTAGATCGACCTGAGTGAGTATACACGGTGTCCATGTCTTCTGTTGCTACGGTCCGAGGCACTCATGAATAAATTCAGGCTTCGATGCTATCTTCATGCTCTGACTATCCTAATTTTTGATGCCGAAGACTGGTACTGCTCCTTGCCATCAAGATCACCTTAGGGCATGACGTAATTATGTAAGATAACTTCTGGGAATTCGGTTAAAGCGACTGCATCGCTTTACGAGATGGGTTCTGAGGTTTTACGAACGTTTTGAACAGCTTTTTTTGGGAGAAAATGGTTTGGTTTATTCGTTAGGAGAGAATTGGGCCTATAATGATGAAATCAATCTTGTCTTTATTGTTCATGGAGAATGTGAGATCAACCCAACCTCAAAATTGAAGATAAAGGCTTTAATGGGAAATTAATTTAAGGTGAATCAAGGCTGCATATTAGCTCACTATTTCAAGAATTACACTTCGCAAAAAAACTAACGCACATTCTGAAAATCTCAATTTTAAAGAAAGTTAACTCTACATTGACTTTATAACTTATTTTTTATGTTCTCTCGGGAAGGTTTTGAACGAAACAAGACACATTAAATGAAAGAAAATTCAGGATTTCACCGAATCTTATGTGAAAGAAGAAAAATGAACAATTTTCAAAATACTGAAATGCTGATAAGTGATTTAATACTTGGTATTTCCACCCCTTGCGTTAATTACAGCTCGGCAACGATGGTTCATACTCAAAATGAGTTGTTTAAATATGTTCTGATCTAATCCTTCCCAGATTTCCCCGAGTTGGATTCCTAAGTCATTAAGAGAAGCTGGATGATTTTCTGAACTTCTCAGCCTTCTATCGAGGTTGTCCCAAACCTGTGCTCAATCGGATTGAGATCTGGAATTCTTGCTGGCCATTCCATTCGAAAAACTTTAACCTATTCAAGGTACTCCTGAACGATGCGCGCACGATGGGACCTGGCATTATCGTCCATAAAAATGAAATTTTTACCAATGTATGAGGCAAATGGCATTACATGCTCTTCAAGAATGTTTCTTATATACTTATCAGCATTCAAGGCTTTATTATCAACGACCACTAGGTCTGTGCGAGCAGTCAAAGATATTCCACCCCATACCATAATCGATCCTCCCCCGAAACCAGTAGTATTCAGGAAATTGCACTGAGCATATCTTTCATGTGGACGTCTCTATACAAGGGAACGTCGATCACAATGGTAGAGGCAGAATCTAGACTCATCTGTGAAAAGAACTCTTTCCCAATCGGCCTCTTCCGAATGGATATGCTCTCTCGCAAAATCCAAACGCGCCCTTCGATGGGCTGGGGTAAGAGCTGGGCCTCTTGCCGCGACAGGAGGCCTTAAATCATATTCTCTGAGGCGATTTCTTATTGTCTGAGTCCTAATTTGTACCCCATAAGTTTGCTCAAGCTGATTTTGAAGGAGGCGAGCGGTTTTAAACCATTGTCTCAACGAAGAAACTCTCAAGTAATGTTCTTGAATGGCAGTTGTTACCCGTGGTCTACCCTGTCCTGGTCTTCGGACATTCATACCTGTCTCCCTAAATCGCTGCAACATTCTGGACACACTTGTATGGGAAACTCCAAACCTTCCTGCAATTCTTGTGTATGTCCACCCTTCTTCTCACAAAACTACCGTTTGGGCATATTCCTCTTGGGTCAAATTGCATGTTTCGCGTTGCATAGCGATCGAGTGTAGAAAATCAAACGAAAAAAAACTATTGATCACTAGAATTGATGGAGAACAACTGATTTTAGAATGCAGCCAATACATTCAAAATCTGATAATATCATCTTTTTTTATTCCTGCTGGGAAAAAACATCTGTATTGAAGGAAAACGTTGAAAGTGGATAAACATATGCATGCATAATTCTGATAAAAATAATTATCATTGAGAACACCTTCAGTTACAGGATAAATTTGAAATTTCCATAATGTGCGTTAATTTTTTTGCGCAGTGTACATCTAGCAACAATTGAAGAACTCAGCTTTCATTTAATTGACTCGGAGTTGGTATAAAAAGGTCAAGAATAACCAAATCTCTTGCTTGTTCAGATCAAGAGGACGTTACTGAGGTATCATAAGAGACCAGATGGTACATCAGCTATTTATTGACTTGAAAATGTCTTCGTTACAGATGTCTTTGTTGGGAGAGTCCACTGATAATCAAACGCACAAATGTGAGTGAAGCTATAGGTAGTGTGAAAGCGATAAATTGTCCAATCAAGACTTTACTCAACTCTCCCAAATTTACCTCCCACGAACAATAAAGTACCGTAAAATCCTCAAATGAAGTAACAATTTTATTACAATTCTCAAGTCTCCCATTCAAATTGAGGTGTATCAAAACCAGTTCCCGAGTATGCAATATCATCAATATATTTCTCACAGCGGATCTAACGTAATTGAGAGGTGGTTTAATGTATGAGAATGCCGCCAAAGTGGCCATTATAACATTGTCTCCCATGCCTAATTCTCTCACAAATTCAAAGGGTTACAGTTAGTCCAACGATTTCCCACAATCGTCTACAAAATAAATATTTGTCGAGTCGATTTCATCTAAGGCGTTCATCGGGCACCTTTTGGTCTGAGGAGATAAAAGCAAAATGATGTATGGGTGAGAGAAGAGGCTATATATCATGCAGGTGAGATTTGGGTTTCTTTTATTGCTGTTTAAGTGGTGCTACTCGAGATATGGTTCAGATATGATCTCGAGGAATATTTAGATATGAAAGGAACCAAGGTTTATTGTCTACTTGGTCCTCATAGTTCAGGAAATAGCCTTTATTGAATGGAGTGATAATCCCAAATGGTTTTTAGACAAGTTTACGATGGTTTTTTAGAGATTTCAAAGGAACAGCACTCGGTTTATTTATAAATTCATAATTTGGAAGTATGATTCTGTGAAATTTTCAATTCAAATAAGAATCTAGAGCGAATTCAGGCTTCAAAATAAGAATTAACCCCTAATGTGCAAAGTCGACAATGATATTTTTTCAATTACACTGCGCAAAAGAATTAACGAACATTATGAAAATCTCCAATTTATTCGATAACTGAAGGTGTTCTCAATGATAATTATTTTCATCAAAATTATGCATGCATATGTTATCCATTTTCAAAGTTTTTCTACAATACAGATGTTTTTTCCCAGCAGGTATAAAAAAAGAAGATATTATCAGATTTTGAATGTATTGGCTACATTCTAAAATCAGTTGTTCTCGATCAATTCTAGTGATCAATAATTTTTCCTTCGCTTGATTTTCTACACTCGATCGCTATGCAACGCGAAACACGCAATTTGACCCAAGAGGAATGTGCCCAAGCGATAGTTTTGCGAGAAGAAGGGTGGACATACACAAGAATTGCAGAAAGGTTTGGAGTTTCCCATACAAGTGTGTCCAGAATGTTGCAGCAATTCAGGGAGACAGGTATGAATATCCGAAGACCGGGACAGGGTAGACGTAGGGTAACAACTGTCATTCAAGAACGTTACTTGAGAGTTTCTTCGTTGAGACAACGGTTTGCAACCGCTCGCCTACTTCAAAATCAGCTTGAGCAAACTCGTGGGGTGCAAATTAGCACTCAGACAATAAGAAATCGCCTCAGAGAATATGATTTAAGGCCTCGTGTCGCGGCAAGAGGCCCAGCTCTTACTCCAGCCCATCGAAGGGCGCGTTTGGATTTTGCGAGAGAGCATATCCATTGGGAAGAGTCCGATTGGGAAAGAGTTCTCTTCACAGATGAGTCTAGATTCTGCCTCTACCATTGTGATCGACGTTCCCTTGTATACAGACGTCCACATGACAGATATGCTCAGTGCAATTTCCTGAATACTACTGGTTTCGGGGGAGGATCGATTATGGTATTGGGTAGAATATCTTTGACTGCTCGCACAGACTTAGTGGTCGTTGATAATGGAGCTATGAATGCTGATAAGTATATAAGGAACATTCTTGAAGAGCTTGTATTGCCATTTGCCCCATACATTGGTGAAAATTTCATTTTTATGGACGATAATGCCAGACCCCATCGTGCGCGCATCGTTCAGGAGTACCTTGAAGAGATTGAATTCTCTCGAATGAAATGGCCAGCGAGAAGTCCAGATCTCAATCCGATTGAGCAGGTTTGGGACAACCTGAAGGCTGAGAAGTTCAGAAAATCATCTAGCTACTCTTAATGACTTAGGAATCCAACTCGGAGAAATCTGGGAAGAATTAGATCAGAACATTTTAAGATCACTCATTTTGAGTATGAACCGTCGTTGCCGAGCTGTAATTTACGCAAGGGATGAAAATACTAATTATTAAATCACTTATCAGCATTTCAGTATTTTGAGAATTGTTCATTTCTCTTCTTTCACATAAGATTCGGTGAAATCCTGAATTTTTCCTCCATTCAATGTGTCTTGTTTCGTTCAGAACCTTCCCGAGAGAACATAAAAAATAATTTATAAAGTCAATGTAGAATTAACTTTCATTAAAATTGAAATTTTCAGTATTTCGTTCTAGATATCGAACGATTCATTCAGGCGAATCTATACAGGGTGGATCACCGCGTCGATAGAGTGTTAGAAGCTTGATTACAAGCTTCACGTTTCACGTAACCCTAAACCTAATAAATTCGACTGCTTCTGTCGAAATTCCACAGTTGTCTTGATGTCCTAATAGAAGCTTCTGGATGTAACACGATCTGAAGGAAGAAGCTCTCTAAATGCGTCAAATTTGGTGTGAGAACATTTCATGAGGCGATATCACAATATTGAGTTGCAGTTCCCTCAATTACCATATATTATATCACTATGAAGTATACAGGATGCAAGTCACTACAGCTAAAAGAAGGAAAGTTTTAGTTTAACTTTTTTTTATACACATACGTATTTCGTTTCATCAATTTTTCCCTAATGATTTACATGCTGAATTTCAATTTTGTATTGTTTTTCAATATTCCAATTGTGTATAATATCGAATAGCCTCTCGGATCTGGTGGTCCATGGCTTCATCAGATAACACTTCAGAGTAAATGGAATCAGTTCCGGTTATTAATTGAATCATGGAATCGATAATTCACCTCTCCAAGAGCACAATGGACCGGTTGAAAAAGGCGAGATGATCTTTCAGAACGGCAATCATACAGAAGATTCGAATGTGGCAATCTGTACAACACAATGAGGCAAATAAAGCCGCATTGTCCAATCTTCTGGTTCCGTACCGTTGGAACGATACTAATGAAAGATCAGCAATTAATGGGAGCCAACGACTGCTGTTCTTCGATCTAGAGATTAAGAACAGCTGTCGATTGCAAAAAAAAAGGTTTTGAATATTTCGGATTTCATTAGTATTTTTATTTGGTGATTAACTCTTGTCCTGGTTTTATTCCTGATTTTTCGAAATCCTCTTTAATAATAAACGAACATATCAGAGGTGTCATTCGCAAAAACAGTGAAGTTTAGATAGCTCTACCATTTCCAAATGAATATCATTTTATTACCAACAATTTAGCACGTATGAAAAAAATTAAATTTTTATTAACTTACCAATAGTAAAGATAGGATACAGTGATAAAGATAGATTGTTAAATTCCGCCTATGATGGCGTCTTGGGCACAGCATCTTCTTGTGGCCCTGAAAAAAAAAGACTCTAGGTTAAGACTAAAATAATTTTTTTATTCCAAGCTTAAACAGAAGGCGTACATGGTGGGCATAATTGGTGATACTTTAACCGTGAGAGATAGAGGAAAATGAATGAGACGTTACGGTGGTCTTTTTTAGAGAAACTGATAAGTCTATCAACTGCATTTCTCTATCTTCTTTTGTTTTAGAGTTATAGGCTAAAAGTGAAATTTAGACGATTTCAACTTAAGCCATTATCTCCGTTTCTGTTTGTGCTAGGATGATGAAATCAAAACATTATACAGGCACTTTTTTCATAGCAATTCAGTAGCGTACTTTGTTTTTTCCGAAAAGTTTTCCTTGCTTAGCTATAATACAAAGTTGTGTTTTTTCTCCTGGAAACAATAGTTTCAGATGACTTAGAAAGAATCACATACAAACATTTTTTTTCATGATACCTGAATGAATCTGAGGTCGATGTATGATGAATGATATATTCCTGAAACGGAAAAAAAGGCGATTTTTTCTAGGCAATTTCAAACTATTGTTTCCATGAGAAAAAAACACAACTTTATTTTATAGCTCAGCAAGTAAAACTTTTGGGAAAAAACAAAATACGCTACTGAAATGCTATGAAAAAGTACGTGTATAATGTTTTCATTTCAACATCCTAGCACAAACAAAAACGGAGATTATGGCCAAAGTTGAAATCGCCCAAATTTCAATTTTGTCCTATAACTCGAAACAAAAGAAGATAGAGGAATGCAGATAATGGCATTATCAGTTTCTCTAAGAAAGACCACCGTAACGTGTCATTCATTTTCTTCTATTTCTCACGGTTAAAAAGTTGCAGTTCAAGTATCACCAATTTTGCCCACCCTGTACAATGAGAATATGTAATAGAGATGAAAAAGTCTTATAAAAATTCCTAATAATAAGCATGATGTTACAATGTCCATGACCTTTGCTAAACCATTTTAAACTGATCATATTTTTGTGAGAACTCTGATGCAAGGATCAGTAATTAGATAATTCAAATTGCCAAATTTTCTTTTCGCTTTAAATTGTATGGATTGATCAAAATGGTATATGCGACTTCAATCTGGGGACCTCAATATCTGTAATATAGGAGAGTATAGCAAATGAATTAAATTTGTACCGAAACTTCAGAGTTCTTGCCTCGATTCGAACATGGCGAAGTACAATATTTAAGAGAACTGGTAACAAAGAAGATCTGATAGTACCAGTGATACTCCTCATAGAAAAATTTTGTTGGACATCAATTTTTTTCACATGAACACTGTTCAACCAAACAGGGCAACAATATACAGCAGAAATAACAGCTAGCCCTGCCATACAAAGTGTTGTTGCATCAGCTCCCCATGAAGTACCAGCTCGTTCCTGAAGGATGTTTTTTAGAGTTCGAATAAATAAGATTGAAAAAAAAAGTTCAGTTTCACTCTATTATTCGAAATGGCTTCAAAAGAGCTACACAATAATTATGTAGCATCTAGTTCTCTAGATATATACCAAGAAAATACTCAATTCATGAGTAGCTCTCCAGTAGCTTATTGTTGCATCCGTAATGAACAATAAAACATTAACAACCTGTTCGATATCGATATATTCTCCACGTGACAATCATCATGAAGGATTCTGCATAACTGGCCTCGTCTAGATAGCTTTAGGGCCATAGCAGATCACCAGACAAACCGTAATGCTCATAACTCTCTTCTGTAACACTTTATGATGCTTTTTTTGTACTTGTACTTGACTTGGTTGGTTAGGACGAAGAATTGTTAGAAGAACGGTCATAATTAGAAGCTGCGAGAGGCTGCCTTCGTGGACAAAGACAAAATACTTCGAATAGAACCCTTATTCCAGTTGCCATTTTCATTTATGGGAAGCAAAAGTTTATGTAGAACTACTTTGTTCCAAAGCCATTCAACTTCGAGCAGTTCTGTTACATTATCTTTATGTATGGAGGCTATTCCAACATTTCCTACTTAATTTCACCCTGATACTTCTTGGTACTTACTACTAATGATACTTATCGAATTCCTCTCAATATAACAGCATTTTCCTATGGGAAATAAACCTATCAAACATTGATTCAGTCTTCAGATAGGGGAAAGTTAAAAGGTATTCATTTTTTTTGTGATCCCACGATACAGTCGCATCAGTAATTCTCTAGAAACTTGTGTGATCGCTAGATGAGGCATCTGATTTCTCAGAAGACGTGTGGATGCAGTTTGGAGATATCAGGATGTATTGGATTTCACAGATTGGTCAAACGTATTCGAATGCGTTTAAAATGTCTGTGATATCGGGTTTTCGAATTGATGAACGAATCATTCATCTAAATGAAATAGGTATAATGATATTAGAAAAAAAGAAGCATAATTTCACCTCTATTATCATAAAAGAAGTTAATTCATGTATGTTCTCGTAGTTCACAATTCAGCAAGAGATGATATGAGATCTTAGATCAATGAAGTCTAGTCGATTTCTATGAAAAATAACTCAGTGCATTGATGAAAAAAGCATTAAAATGAATAATTACCCACCAATTAGGTACTCCTAATTCCAGTGGTTATAAATGATGCTCTTTTTTCTGACGAACAAAAGATCCATACTGCACAAATTGAGTTCTGAAAAAAAGAGAGAGAAATAATAAGTACACAGTTTCCGGTGAAAAAGTTAAGTTTGTTAATATGTTCTGGATGCTGAAAACTCAGTGTGTTCTACACAAATCAACCAAAAACGTCCTAAATATTCAATTGTTGTCGGAAATTGACCAAAAATAGCTGATGATGTTATTGCTAGGTCCATAACTTCTACACGTGCTTCTAAACATGTATTTACTATCGAATATACCACAATCGATCGCTTGGAGCATTTGGTTCAGGAATAGACCATACCAGGTGGTCTCGAGGATAGCCACGCCCAACACAGCCTCCTTTGGAAGTTAAAACGTAAAGCCACTGCGATGTAGGTGTCCATACAGTCATTTTAAGTGCAATTTGCCAGTTTATTATCCGAGTTACTTCGAAACACCACTGCGTCTTTGTGTGCGTGAATATTGCTAATGGAAACCTTCCGGCATTGAACAGATGTCGCTAGTAGACGAAAATTAAGTATTACTAGCATTTGCGATAAAGTCATCAACATTTTCTTGAGAATTTTTCATAAATTCTTGATGAACCTTCCAGATAAGCTTCATGTTTTGTGTGATTCAGAAATGATAGATGATGGAGAACGATGACAAATATTGGACACCTTACAAACCGGACGTTGGCATAATGCGTGTTGCCAGATTGTCATATTCTTCCGGTATTCATGGAAATCTATAATCTAGAATTATCTGGGAGCTTTGAAGAATAAAGTCACTATGATATCTGGATTCTTTGCTAGAACTTCGAATCATAAGTGCACTAAGGCAATTAATAGGGCTTGATTCAAAGCAATTTTTGTTATTTGCAGGTTATGTTGCTTTCTTTTATTTTTTTTTATTTTTGATTGTTTTGGTACGTAATTTATGCTTTTTTCATCTTGAAGACTAATAACTGCATACGACCATTTATACGAAAAAATTATGTGTGATCCGTTTATACGTTTTCAAAATATGATTTAGTAGTCTTCTCATAAACGAGCACACTTTTTTGCCTTATTTTACTCACTCTTTTATTCCTGTACGCCGAGCCAACAATAAAGATGTAATCTGAAAAACGAGATGATGAATACCAACAGCAGTAATACGAGATATTTGCCAGAGTGGTCACTGTTATAATTCATACTGATACAGAACATGAATATCAATTAAAGACGTTCACCTGAGACCAAGAGAACCACTCTGGCCGTGTTATTGAATTAAAGAGATGCATTGCATCATTAGATATGAACGGCGTACTGAAAATTACCCATGTGGTACTGGATAAATGGTTGATACGCACAGGAAATGGTCAGTTTACGGGGAATATCAAATTCCTTTGGTTTTTTACGATCTGTAGGATTGTTATTGATAGTTAGCTATGAATAATAATTGGCGATTTGATTCGAGCAGGTTTTATCTTGCCTAGTGTTCATTTCTTCATGAAAGCATCACTGGAAGACATCAGTCTACAATAAAGTCACAGTTGAATCAAGATTTGAAGCGTTTCTTGTCTTTGTCTGTTGATGATGCAGCTTTGAAATTAAATGAGAAATTTCATTCAAAGAATTTGTTTTCCATGAGGGTCATAAGGTTATACAAGAATACTACCCAAATTACCGCTCGAATCTTCGGAATATATAAGATTTTGAGTGTTTTAGATACTCTATCTAACCGAATACTCAGAGCTAGACCCTTTGTTGGAATTGAAGGATTTACACGATGGACTTGTTATCTTCAGATTTTTGTTGAATTCCAACTTACTTAATGAGATTCCCTTTCAAAATATCAACACAAAACTGGATCAACGAATAGGCGTGGCCTTCACGTTATATCTATCGGAAAAAGTCCACCCGAGATCATCCCAAATTGATACAAGTATCACGAACAACCCATTCGAATCAATTATCGATGGATAAATAATTAGGAGATGCCACAAATCTCCCCTTATCTACAATACATGATGGCCTTGGGCTCTTCCAGCTTCTCAACTAGGTCTATAACCATCATGCCTCATTGAAATCTACTGAAAATACCGAGTCATGAGCAGATAAACCATTAAGTCCAACATAAACAAACACCAGAGGCGCCCTGAAGAAACAGAGGACCACGATACCTTCCTCAACATCTGAATGAAGAGGTTCCCTCAAAGATTATGCTAATCATCGGCCTAATCGTCTCAAATCGGACATGCATACTGCTTGCAGACAACTGAGTGCGCTAACTCAATTCAATTATAATTCATACTGGTTCTAAATGGTGTCGATGATGTTAACAAGTTATTATGGTAGTATGTGTTCAATCAAGCTGGCTAATTGATAATGCAAGACGGCGTGACCGCTCTCTCGGAGACGCTGCTTGACTTCCTTCATTCCAGACCATATGAAGACAACCCATTTTCACTACGGAGGTATATCAGCTGACATTTGAATTTTCGCCAATCGAAAAAAAATTCGATTTCAGTCATTGTCAGGGAATTGAGGGTGAAGAAGTGATCTGGATTTCCAAAATGTTTGCCTTTTTGTCCAGAATCTTTTTCCAGGAGTTTTCATATATGTTAGTCAGGGAAGAGCATTTTTTCCTAGACCTCGTGTTTTGGACAGGACGCAAATACTCAAATTGTAACAATTGTTTTGTCTTAGCCAAGTTTTGGGTTGACTTCAAAAACATCTCTTGTTTTGTCTTGGTTCACAAATTGTCCTGGACTTTAGCCTATCATCTTCATCTGGAATGACTATTTTTGAGAAGGACAATATAGCTACCCGAAAACAAGACATAAAACTAGTATAAGACCACTCATTTCAAGTTGGACAATACCTAAATCCAGAAATAAATATTAGTCCAGGACTTTCTTCTTACTTTTGTTCATGAATGAAATTTCGTCCAGGCTATCATCTACTTATATTAGAGCAATTGTTTTTTTTTGGGCAGTTAGTTTGTTTTGCCTGAATAAACTTTTCATTATGGAATTAACCCTGTTCAGGATATCCGATATTCGTCTAGGATAATTACCAGAGGACTTGTTTCAACTTATCCTGGACTTCACCTGGAATGATCATTCCTGACTAGGAAAATGTGTTGGAATACATCCAGAATATGTTTGTCCAGGACATTCTATACAATTTTGTTCCGGACTGACATTTTGTTCAGAACTATCAAATTGTCAGGATTATCAGTGTTCCCTTGGAACCATTTCTTTTAGTGGACACCACTATTGGACTGGATACACTTTTTCTTATAGAACTAACTCTGTTCAGGATTTCAATCTTGGTCTAGGATAGTTTCCAGACGACTTTTTTGACTTATCCTGAACTGGAGAGCATCATCTTTACCTGGAATTATAATTTCTGACTATATCTTGGAGTGGACAGCACTATTGGACTGGATAAACTTTTTCTAATGGATTAACCCTGTTCAGGAGTTCAGTCTTAGTCTAGGATAATTTCCAGACGACTTCTTTTGACTTATCCTGGATTGGAGCCCATCATCTTTACCTGGAATCATAATATCTGACTTCGACAATGTTTTGGACTACATCCAGAATATGTTTGTCATGGACAATCCATAAATTTTTGTCCAGGACTAACATTTTGTCCAAAACTATCACATTGTCCAGGCTATCAGTGTTTCCTTGGAACTATATCTTGGAGTGGACAGCACTATTGAACTGGATAAAATTTCTCCTATAGAATTAACCCTGTCTAGGATTTCAATCTTTGTCTAGGATCATTTCTAGGCGACTTGTTCTGACTTATTCTGTACTAGAGCCCATCATCTTTACCTGGAATTATAATTCCTGACATGGACAATGTTTTGGACTACATCCAGAATATGTTTGTCCAGGACATTCCATACATTTTTGTCCAGAACTAACATTTTGTCCAAAACTATCACATTTTCTAGGCTATCAGTGTCTTTGGAACTATATCTTGGAGTGGACAGCACTATTGGACTGAATAAACCTTTCTAATGAATAACCATGTTTAGGATTTCAATCTTGTACTAGGATAATTTCCAGACGACTTGTTTTGACTCATCCTGGACTGGAGCCCATCATCTTTACCTGGAATGATAATTTCTGACTAGGACAATGTGTTGGACTACATCCAGAATATGTTTGTCCAGGACATTCCATACATTTTTGTCCAGGACTTACATTTTGTCCAAAACTATCACATTGTCTACACCATCAGTATTTCCTTGAAACATATTTTAGAGTGGAGGACAGAATTGGACTGGATGAACTTTTCCTCATGGAAATACCCTGTTCAGGATTTCAATCTTGGTCTAGGATAATGTCCAAAAGACTTGTTTTGATTCATCCTGGACTGGGGCATTTATCTTTACCTGAAATGATGATTTTTGACTAGGACAATGTGTTGGACTTCATCCTGAATATAATTTCGTACAAAACCTTCACTTTGCCCACACTATTAGTTATCTCTTAGAGTCATACCTTGGCCTGGACAGCACTACTTATTCTATCGGCAGAAGTATCATATACAGGGACCATTGTTTTGTCTGGAGCAATTTTTTTGTACAGAAACTGCTATTTGGTTAAGAGAAAAAGCTTGGAAGAGAATATATTTAGAGAAAAATTGCCTCTAACATCGAAAGCAATGTTCAATTTCAATTTGGAACAAAAACCTTCTCCAGTACTATCATTATTGAAATACTGTATCAGAGATGTGACACACAGTCTCAAATTCAATCTGCCCACATCCTGAATCCTTGTTTACTCGTGTTTATCGACACGCACAATCGCGGTAGTAGCTCACATTGACGTTCTTGCATGGTCGATCATATGTGATGTATGATGCGGTTACTGTTATTTTAATTAGAGGTTATGAATCCTACTGCCGTGCACTCAAACTGTAACGAGCTGTCTGGTCGAGTTCTCCTCATCGATTATTGGTTTCGCACCGGTGTTATTGAGTAAACTGCGATAATTGCAGAGGGGGAAAGCTGGTTATTTGCCATTATCCAGGATATCGTAGATTTTTAGTTGCGGTGATCCTGAGGATTATGATAGCTCGTTGAATATTCTTTGTGAATTTGTTTCGTGATACCTAAACAATTTATGCAATTTTCATTATTAATTTTTCCTGTTACGACGAAAAAATCATGTTTGATTCCAATTATGATTGCTTTATTTAACTAATAGACGACCTCTCGAAGGAGAATTCATTTCATTGGAATGACTGCGAGCCAAAGTGGCTTGGTAGGTACTTGAGGTGCAGTCTCAATCAGTGGGACTAATGTCAACCATTTCGAGCGAAATGCTACCCATTACGCTTCTTGATTAGAAACATGAGTTGCTCCTGGATCTATGACATAAATCATCTTTTTGATAGCACCTCCACCCATCCATTATGCTAGATCTGGTTCTCTAATCATTATAATTTGTTCTGAGACGGATGTTTTATCAGAGTGTTACTGTTTATTCAGCGGAATTATATTAATTTATTTCTGACGCTCGTATTAGTTGTCACTTCAACGATGTTCGGATGAGCGTGACTGGGATGCTCTTGGGCAGGTCAGGAGTGGGTTTGTCGAATTTTTTTATTGGATCTTGAAGGTTTGTTCTCCTGGTGTTTTCGTGAAGTTTCAATGAAAACTAGAAGAGATATCAGATGTTCAAGTGACAAGTAAATAACACTATTTAATACTCTGTACTGTTTATATATAATGGTCATTTTGACAATTTTCGAAATCAAACAGCAAAATTTCTAGCTCTTCCAAAAATGGATGTTTGGGCGTTGGGCCAGCAACCTAACACCAAATAAGTTAACAAAGCTGCTGAATTTCTCATTCAACAAGCCTTGGAATAGCAGTGGTAGTATACAAAGATGAACGAGTAAATGGACTAAGTATGAGAATAATTACTTGAAATGCACAAGGAATATCAAGCACCAGGGAATCATTATTGCTGAAGAGTTGGAGGATTGGAGATCGAAAATTAAATAGAGGGACAGTTCAGAGAAATGCAAAGACTTGAGAGGCTTGGTGAAGAGAACTGGGTATACGGCATAAGGCTGTTTCTTGATGATATGTACATTGTAATCATTGCATATTGTTCAGCCCAGAATACATACATAGTTAATATACTGCTCCACAAGATTTTTTGAAGAGTACTTTTGAAAAGTATGTAATCTTCTAGAAAATCGCTGTAAAATCATTTAAAACCCAATAACAATTTGAATAGATCCAATAAAATCAGTATGAGACATTTCGTCAATCTGGTCGCCTTTTTTCTGAAGTTTGGTTCTCTGCATTTGCTTCATGAATGTTCTCATTTTGAAATGGAGTCAGTTTAGCAACGGCTTCCATTTGAAACGAGTTTTCTGAAAATGCCAAGACGAAAATTAACAAACGCTGAGGCTAATAGGGCTATCGGAATGCTACAGGGTGGCCTAACTCAGGTTGTTGTAGCGGAAAGATTTCAAGTCAGCCAAAGTGTGATATTTCGATTTTAGAATAGGTTCAGGAAGACAGGTTCCGTGCTGGGAAGACCAAGGCTTGGTGGGCGACAAAAAACAACATCTGCTCAGGATCGTTTCATCACCGTTTCGGTAAGAAGAAAGCCTACATCTACGTGTGAATGGTACAGAATACTCTTCAAAATACAGATGGTGTCCAAATTTCCATCGAAACCATCAGACGACGTTTGAGAGAGGTGAATCTAGGTTCTATACGTCTATTAAGAGGAGTTCCATTAACACGTCACCATAAGCGTCAAAGACTGGAATTGGCAAGGCAACATATCAATTGGAACGATCAATGGCGTAGTGTCCTTTCCACTGATGAATCCAGATATGGACGATTTTCAGATTCTCGAAGAATAAGGGTATGGACAATCCCACGCATATCCCGTAATCGTCGCTATGTCCAAGAAGTCCATCAATTCAAAGGGGGCAGTGTTATGGTATGGGCCGGGATATGTTTCAACGGGCGCACAGATCTACACATTTGTCCTGGGAATATGACCGAATCACACTATAGTGTGATAATGTTTTTCCAAATTTTCATGCTGCTATTGGTGAATCTTTTCAATTTCTTGACGATAACGCTAGACCGCACCGTGCAGCCATAGTTGAGAATGCGCGCGAGGAGCTTGGTATTCCACATTTACCAATATCTCCGCACTCACCAGATTTGAATCGCATAGAACATGCATGGGATATGCTCCAAAGAAGATTGGATGATCATCAACCGACCCCAGGATCCTCAAATGAACTGAGATAGCTTCTGGCCCATTTATGGAACCAAATTCCTCAAGAAATGTTCAACGACCTCGTGTGTAGTATGTGAAGAAGATGTCAAGCTGTTATTGATGCCCGTGGAGGCCATACATTGTATTGATATTCTTAAAATGCTTGCATTCTCTAGGAATAAAACCACCCTATATACGCTGTAGACCTACAGGTTGAAATTAATTTTATTTCCTGCAACTTGAAATCATATCAATGTGAATTTTCATCGCAAAATCTCATTTTAACTATATTTCTTTGCAATTTAAGTCAATATCCCTAACTCATGTGGAGCAGTTTATTTAAAAGCTATTTTATTGAAGAGTATTATTGATTTTGGGAGTTTTCGGAGCATGACCCTACACGAGATAAACTTGTGAAAATGACTAAAGAAGACATTGATGAGAAAGATTCGCTATTGATAGTAAATATTCCTGACTAAGAAACATCAAAAAGTCTTGTATATGTATTTGAATTGGAAGGGCCATACAAAATCATAATTAAAAAAAAAATATGTGTGTATTTACCAGGCCTTTGAAATATGAGAGAAATAATTGCCACACTCTTTAGAAGTGTTCCAAACTTTTTGTGCTATTGTGATGCGTCCAGGAAAGACCATATGTGCGACATTAATTGTTTAAGGAGTATAAAACTTCCCATGACCGTCAAAGTGCCAGTTGTAAATCTAACTGAAAAGCTCCCGTAGACAATGCAGTTGCAGTTATAGATGAAAAACATAGTGAAAATTGCGAGCTAACGTCTACTCCGCACACAATTGTCGTAAAGCCTAATGAGAAAATGCCCAAGCGCCTAACATATGTCCTTAACAGCATCTCATGGGAATATCATAGGCGATATTGAAATTTCATAGCATAATTAGCGGATTTTATGGTTATACAATTCTTGCGCGAGAGCCATCAAGCGAAATAAAGTGTTCAATTGAAGGCTCTGAGTCCTATTTAATTACATTTCAGATTTCAAGAAGCATGCAGTTACCGCGCGTTTATGGTACAGTTAAATGGGATGTTGTGGTGAACGCGTCAGCTTGAGATGTTCGAATTGATGGCTGTTGGTAACACTGTAGCCCGAGAAAGTTCAGATTGCATCCCGTTCCGGGATAAATCGGGTCGTGTGTGGGACCTTTACATTAGCCCCACGTTGGGTGCCAATTTTGAACTTTGAAAATATTTAATTTAAATTCAGGGGTAAGTATGAACTAGATGAGCTTGTCTGTTATCTTCTGAGGAATCAATGGTTAATTGTCTTCGCTGAGCAGATGGTGAATTATGCCAGTGAACCGTTTTCTCTGTTAGAGGCGTTTTGTGAAGAATTCTGCCATCAGCTGTTGTCCGAACAGACTCTTGGCCTGCTGAAGACTCGATCTCTTTTGGCAAAAATTAGAATTTTTATTTTATGTAGTACTGTAGGCGGTTGTATATTCCATCTGTCGCCTGACATACAATAAATGCAGAAATTGTTAATGATGTTGCCATTTTTTTCGTGACCGAATGAGCTAGTTTCGAGCTATATTTTATGAATGATCTCGCCCATTGGGAAAACATATGGGTATGAATAATTAAATCAGATAAAGTCCACGTAAAACCATTGTTCGTTGTGGAACAGATAAGATGATAAAGAGCAAGCTACGAGGCAAATTGAAAGAGGTATTCTTATGACGTTAGATTCCTGCTTTAATACTGAGTGTTAAAGTTCCAATATAATAATTTGCAGCGAAAATACACTGCGCAAAAAAATTAACGCACATTATGGATATCTCAAATTTATTCTACAACTGAAGGTGTTCTCAATGATATTTATTTTTATCAGAATTATGCATGCATATGTCATCCGCTTTCAACGTTTTTCTTCAATACAGATATTTTTCCCAGCAGGCATGAAAAAAGATGATATTAACAGATTTTGAATGTATCAGCTCCATTCTGGAATCAGTTGTTCTCGATCAATTCCAGTGATCAATAGTTTTTCTTTCGTTTAATTTTCTACACTCGATCGCTATGCAACGCGAAACACGCAATTTGAGCCAAGAGGAATGTGTCCAAGCGGTAGTTTTGCGAGAAGAAGGGTGGACATACACAAGAGTTGCAGAAAGGTTTGGAGTTTCTCATACAAGTGTGTCCAGAATGTTGCAGCGATTCAGGGAGACAGGTATGAATATCCGAAGACCAGGACAGGGTAGACCACGGGTAACAACTGCCATTCAAGAACGTTACTTGAGAGTTTCTTCGTTGAGACAACGGTTTGCAACCGCCCGCCTCCTTGAAAATCAACTTGAGCAAACTCGTGGGGTGCAAATTAGCACTCAGACAATAAGAAATCGCCTCAGAGAATATGATTTGAGGCCTTGTGGCGCGGCAAGAGGCCCAGCTCTTACCCCAGCCCATCGAAGGGCGCGTTTGGATTTTGCAAGAGAGCATATCCATTGGGAAGTGGCCGATTGGGAAAGAGTTCTCTTCACAGATGAGTCTAGATTCTGCCTCTACTATTGTGATCGATGTTCCCTTGTATACAGACGTCCACATGAAAGATATGCTCAGTGCAATTTCTTGAATACTACTGGTTTCGGCGGAGGATCGATTATGGTATGGGGTGGAATATATTTGACTGCTCGCACAGACCTAGTGGTCGTTGATAATGGAGCTATGAATGCTGATAAGTATATAAGGAACATTCTTGAAGAGCATGTAGTGCCATTTGCCCCATACATTGGTGAAAATTTCATTTTTATGGACGATAATGCCAGACCTCATCGTGCGAGCATCGTTCAGAAGTACCTTGAAGAGGTTGAAGTCTCTCGAATGGAATGACCAGCAAGAAGTCCAGATCTCAATCCGATTGAGCAGGCTTGGGACAACCTCAATAGAAGGCTGAGACGTTCAGAAAATCATCCAGCTACTCTTAATGACTTAGGAATCCAACTCGGAGAAATCTGGAAAGGATAAGATCAGAACATTTTGAGTATGAACCTTCGTTGCCGAGCTGTATGTAATTAACGCAAGGGGTGGAAATACCAAGTATTAAATCACTTATCAGCATTTCAGTATTTTGAAAATTGTTCATTTTTCTTCTTTCACATAAGATTCGGTGAAATCCTGAATTTTTTTTCCATTTGATGTGTTTTGTTCCGTTCAAAACCTTCCCGAGAGAACATGAAAAATAATTTATATGGTCAATGTAGAGTTAACTTCCATTAAAATTGGGATTTTCAGAATGTGCGTTAACTTTTTTGCGCAGTATATTTTCAAATTCGGCCTTACATCAAAAAGTATCTTCTTCACTAGGTCGGTAAGCACACCTGCTGTTTTTTATTGACCTCCTTCTACCCAAAATAATGTCGACAAGGAAATGAAATTTCAAAAACGCGGAATAGCGAAATTTACGACACCATCCGAAAGATCGAAGAAGATTCGAATTAATCGAGAACCATTGGAACAAGATCGATAAAACGCGGGTTTTAATTAAACTGAAGCAATCGAAACTCTGGTTTCCAATTATCGCGAACTGCCATCAGACAGGATTCCGACCATTTTCGAAATCCAAACTGTGCAGGACCTCGGCCCAGAACGGAAGGCATAAAAATTCCATCGAGTCGGCTTTGACCGTCCTGGAGCAATAGCAGGTGGATTTTTAAGGTCGGTACACACTGGGAGACTTGTAGCGCATTTTAGTGAAGTGAACCCAAAAGGTTGACAACCATTTTTCATACCATAAACCTACATTATGTAGAAGTTTTCCAATAAAAAAATCATTCGAAAACATTTTCCATTGATAACCATGTTAATTCATATATTCTCCAGATTTTTCGAGTGTAGAAAGAGGGGTGTCTCATGGGTACGTTTATGGTCCATAACTTTATAATCTATGCCTTATCTGGAGACTTCACCACTGGAAATTTTCAAACATCAACTACAGCATTTGAACATTGGAAATTATTAGAGTTTGTGAGTCTTTCAAACTAAGTTGGTTATATACAACTAAAATTTCCAGATGTTTAGTTTTTCTTAATAGCAATTCACTTGAAAATGGCCCATTTTTCAAATATTTATGGAAATATTCCATTATTTTAGTAAAAATTCAAAGAATCAGATAAAATAACGCTAGTTTTTGACTGAATAAGCGTTAGAATGAGCCTTTTTTTTCCTAATTCACTGAATTTTTATTGAACTTAACGGATTATTTCTAATGATTTCTTTCAGAGATTTTTGTAGTGCTTAATTTTGGTTGGCAGAACTGAATTCTCAGTTACATAGACTAATCTGCATAAATTCTTTTCCTCATTTCAATTTGAGTGATATGCTGTGCAAACTTAAGGCTAGTCGCCTGGTGTGTACCGACCCTTAGTTGAGGAAATCCTGAGATCGACCAGAGATTGATGCAGATGCGAAGTAGTTCAAATTCCAGCCAAAATTCTTGTACGAGCACCTATTTTAGCGAGGATTCTGAAAAACAGGTCCGAAATTCCTCTGAGATTGCAAGTTTTGTATCTGAAGATAAAGTCGCTATACAACCGATACACCCTGTGAGTAGTTCAGGGACTCCTATTGGAAAGCTCAAAATCATTCCAAGACTGCACTTTGATAAAATTGGCCCTTTTAGAGACCTCCTTTTCGGTATTTTCAGAGGAATTTTTTTTAAACTGTGAAAAAGTTTCAAGTTCTGTCTCTAGATCTCATTGAAATTACTTCAATCTGTCAGAATTCTGCTGTGCTTCTACGTAAAGTCTAGGGCTATTGAATCAGAAGACCTGTATGGAAAAAATTCTCATCGGATTGTTGTATTGTTGCAAATTTCACCAGTTTTCCATCAAATGAAGATCAAAAAATCTTCACCACAATACATCATTTTCATATTTCTTCATTATCGATCGCAGTTCAGATTGTGGAAGTATTTTCTTAAGCACTGTAATCTCCTCATTCATATCTTCATTTACCTGTTTCACATTTGAAATCTTATATTGTCGAAAAAAATCTATAAAAATGTTCGTTTTCTTTCATATTGAAATCTGTTTTGCTATGAGCATTAGATTATTTTCGTATGAACCCTATCATGAGCTGTTCTGTTTCATTGTAATTGAGTCGAATGAAATGAAAAAGTATGAAAAAACATTCACCAAAAATATTTCGAGAATCTAAGGTTTCTGTCTTTATCGACTGTTGAAGTCTCCTTGAGGTCAACAAAAATTCCTGAAAATTTTGTGGAAAATAAAGGCGTAGAGATATGAAGCCAAACGAAAACGAAATTTTGATGACATTCGTTCAGCAGAAGAGACAGGAAAACAAATGAAGTTTGTAATACAATTATATAAAAAAAATTTTTCATCAAGATAGATGCCTGCCCAAAATATTTCATTTCACCAACTTGCATTCGATGAAATATTGTTTTGAAATACATTTTAACTTTGAATATAATTATTTGAGTCGCTTCAAAGGAATATTTGAAATTATCGGGTTTCTGTCTTAACCGCCAGTTGAAGTCTCCAGGTTATCTGCCTTAATTTCCTGTTTCGGCGATTCTATGAATTCTTATCGTAATTTCAACCGTCGTAGGTGACTCTTCACGCTCTCATCTACCAGTGTCACCACTCTCCTTGAATATCACTGACCTCTATTCACGAATAGAACGCGCGGAACCCAGATTGCAAATATTGCTCTTCGGCAATTCTGTCGAGCATTTCCTGCCGACAAGCCAGGCCGGTCTCGTCATGTGTTCTATGAATTTCTACATCGGTTTCCAGATCGACTGGCAGCAGAGTAAAATGCTGGTGATTATAATAACATGTTCTGCACAAAAAAAAACAAACCCTGTTATGGTTTTTGCGTCTGCACTGTCTCTCGTTAATTGAATTCAATGTAATGTTATGGATCTCTCACAGATGGCCGTTGACTTCTTCAGCCTGCTCGATTGGCTCGATCTGCGATAAACCGAAAGTATTCTCTTTGAAAGGCCAAGCTTAACAACAGGCACACACATCTTGAAAGACCTCGAAAAAACATTTTGAATATAACAACTAAAAAATCATTTAAACTCAATAAGAAAGCAGACACTATTGTTAGTAAAATGATGAAGAAAACTCATAAAGTAGAATGAATAACATAAGGAATGAGTGACGAAAAACAATGATTATCTAATGAACCTTTTTCGAGAAAACGGACATAAGATACCTTTTTCATCTAATTCAAAGAAGCAGCAATAGATCCTATTGAAGTCCTGAATTCTACGATAAATATCGATTAAAAATACACTGCGCAAAAAATTAACGCACATTCTGAAAATCTCAATTTTAATGAAAGTTAACTCTACATTGACTTTATAACTTATTTTTTATGTTCTCTCGGGAAGGTTTTGAACGAAACAAGACACATTAAATGAAGGAAAAATTCAGGATTTCACCGAATCTTATGTGAAAGAAGAGAAATGAACAATTTTCAAAATACTGAAATGCTGATAAGTGATTTAATACTTGGTATTTCCACCCCTTGCGTTAATTACAGCTCGGCAACGACGGTTCATACTCAAAATGAGTGATCTTAAAATGTTCTGATCTAATGCTTCCCAGATTTCTCCGAGTTGGATTCCTAAGTCATTAAGAGTAGCTAGATGATTTTCTGAACTTCTCAGCCTTCTATTGAGGTTGTCCCAAACCTGCTCAATCGGATTGAGATCTGGACTTCTTGCTGGCCATTCCATTCGAGAGACTTCAACCTCTTCAAGGTACTCCTGAACGATGCGCGTACGATGGGGTCTGGCATTATCGTCCATAAAAATGAAATTTTCACCAATGTATGGGGCAAATGGCACTACATGGTCCTCAAAAATGTTCATTATATACTTATCAGCATTCATAGCTCCATTATCAACGACCACTTGGTCTGTGCGAGCAGTCAAAGATATTCCACCCCATATCATAATCGATCCTCCCTTGAAACCAGTAGTATTCATGAAATTGCACTGAGCATATCTTTCATGTGGACGTCTGTATACAATGGAACGTCGATCACAATAGTAGAGGCAGAATCTAGAATCATTTGTGAAGAGAACTCTTTCCCAATCGGCCTCTTCCCAATTGATATGCTCTCTCGCAAAATCCAAACGCGCCCTTCCATGGGCTGGGGTAAGAGCTGGGCCTCTTGCCGCGACACGAGGCCTTAAATCATATTCTCTGAGGCGATTTCTTATTGCCTGAGTGCTAGTTTGCACCCCATGAGTTTGCTCAAGCTGATTTTGAAGGAGGCGAACGGTTGCAAACCGTTGTCTCAACGAAGAAACTCTCAAGTAACGTTCTTGAATGGCAGTTGTTACCCGTGGTCTACCCTGTCCTAGTCTTCGGACATTCATACCTGTCTCCCTGAATCGCTGCAACATTCTGGACACACTTGTATGGGAAACTCCAAACTTTTCTGCAATTCTTGTGTATGTTCACCCTTCTTCTCGCAAAACTACCGCTTGGGCACATTCCTCTTGGGTCAAATTGCGTGTTTCGCGTTGCATAGCGATCGAGTGTAGAAAATCAAACGAAAGAAAAACTATTGATTACTAGAATTGATGGAGAACCACTGATTTTAGAATGGAGCCAATACATTCAAAATCTGATAATATCATCTGTTTTTATTCCTGCTGGGAAAAAACATCTGTATTGAAGAAAAAACGTTGAAAGTGAATAACATATGCATGCCAAATTCTGATAAAAATAATTATCATTGAGAACACCTTCAGTTGTAGAATGAATTTGCGATTTCCATTATGTGTGTTTATTTTTTTGCGCAGTGTTTATATAAAATCATATATAACATCAAGTAAACTTTCTCATGTCCCCAATACACAAACATTTTATTGACACATTGCGTGTTTTGCTGTCATACATCATTGGATTACCTGATCTTATGCCGTTTTAGAATAGAAAGTGGAAATTGAAAACTCATCATGAAGATTATTGAATGTGTAGTGATTGTTTTTGTCCAAAGAATCATAATCTTTTGGATGAGAAACAAGATGATTCTCTCCTGTAGTAATCCAGCATATTCCATTACGTTTTATTGTTTGATCGTGATTAACCATCAGAGAAATCTATTAAGATTTCAATTTTGCCATCCTCCTCTATCTACCTCTACAACATAATCACGTCCAGCTATCACATATCGTGATTAACTCATAACCATTCCATGCAAAGACTAATTCGACAACCTCTGACCTACAAACATTGAATTGTTCTCCTACAATACAATTTGCCAGAAAAAAATTCCAATCTTGACAGCACTCGGAGGTATTCTCGACCTCAGAGGTGTGCAACATCGGATTTACGTTCTATACATAGTTATTCAAAGTTGTAGGAATTTGATTGATGTTCCGCACATTAAATTGTAAACTTAGGATAGCCATGAAAGGTATTGCCGTCGCAGAATATCATTGGGCATTAAAATTAATGTCGTAAATCTAGTTGTGTTTCTGAATTACAAAGATGGAGGTAATAACTGTTTCATGAAATATATAGAAGTCGAATTTATGACTAATAATAATCACTTAACTTGTCCCAAATTTAATTCATTTTAGAAATTGTCATTAAATTATCCAGAACATGGCAGAAGTTATCTTTTACACAATGTTGTAAGTGAATCGTAGATATCTTAAGTGTAGAATTTGCATCCAAATTCATGTTCCTTAGATTCAATTAACAAGAGTAATCAATGTAAGAGGCCATTTACATTGTAGTCTTGTTACTTGCGTTGTTGCTGTCAACTAGATTTATTGGTTGAGTTGGGTACTATAGGTACAAACATAGAAAAAGAATTACCTTTATTTTACTTAAGATGAAAATTAACGAATGTTTCATTCGATCAGTTTCTCAGTTCACTGTTTAACTTTAGTTTTGCATTAGTTTGGTGACAGTAAGAAGTATGGTGCGGAAGGAGTACATCAGTGGCGTTCGTGACACCAAATCTTGATACTTTTGTTTGGTGTTCAGACCCAAATTCGAACTGTTTCCTGCGCCTATGATGACCCGAAGGCGTTGAGGCACTAATCAAAAAGCACATTAGTTACATGAATAACTAACTCAGTGTCGTGCAGGCCATACCCTGTCCTAGAATGCCTTAGGCTAATTTCCTCTAACTGTGCAATTGTCTCTGATATTTTATTAGTTGGTCGTTTTTCCAAACAACATTGTTACAAGCTGTATCCAACGTTGTAATTATAGCACTAGCCGCTCTGACTGTGACATGGTTTTGTAATTTTCAACCTGAAGGCAAAGAGGTAACTCGTGATTATGGTCGATATCATCTGGGAAGTATGGCCATAAAGTCAACGTGTTTGCATCTGCTCTTATTGGAGCTCTTTGGGTTCTTAAGTTATAATAATGGAGGTAGGAGAAGCGTGATGACATAGTCGACACTTTTAATGGGAGAGCACATCAATTTGGCAGAAGAATATGACATTTTCCCAAGAAGCATTAACAAAAAAATTTTCGTTCCTCTAAATTGAGAAATTCAAAAATTTACTTCAAGAACCAAGATAATTGTTGAAGATATCAATGGATATTATAAAAAAGACTATAAAGGGACTAAAACAAAAATGTAAAGGTCATCAACAGCTTCTAACAAATGCTGTGGATAACTGAGATTGTTTGAAGTTGTTGTGAAGATTCCTTTTTTTCAGGAATTTTTTTTATATTCTTCAAAATGCTGGTTGTACTCTAGTATGCGTCATGTTTCATGCTTGTTTCGAACACGATACCACAGATTATATCCTGCATTAAATTTTCTACAAGAAACCGAACAATTTTTAATGAATCGAATAATTCAATTTTAAGGAGAAACGAGTGCTGAGAAAAACCACAAAACTGTGAATAATGATATTATTTTCAGGTATTATTGCGAAACACCCAACCACGGAAGATACGCGTCCTCACCAATACCACAAGACACGAGTCTGCGGTTTTTTCAATGCAAATTTCATTGAATTTCGCTACTTACTCATCGAGGCAAAAAAAATTGAAAAATGTCCGACAAAAACAGCTTTCAAGTATGAATTGTATAAGATTGTATTGGAATATTCAATAAGTTTCCCAACGATTTAGAGACATTAGAAAATGATTGCTTGAAGCGAGAACAAAGAAATTAGAACCATATTGTTTGGGAGATTACTTAAATTTTAATTTATAGTTGTAATGTATCCATTGACGTTCTTTCACTTTATATTATTTTTGTATGACAATTTCTTACTTTGAGTCTTTTGCAAGTAGGGTTGATTGCTCAAAATAATTCATTTGAAGAATATTTTTCTGTATGGAGAGATCATAAAATTTTTAGTGCAATCGACAATCGATTCAATAAATGTCGAGATATTAATTTTCAAAATTTGAATAACATGAACATTTTTTAATTCACTTGTGAAGAAATCAACACATTTTGAGCATAACACAATCGGTATTGTTCTAAATATCATAATAATAAATTGAATGCAAGTTAAAGATCACAATCTGTGTTTATTTTGGTCACATTGTTATCAACTTCCTTCTTATCAGATTGGCGTTCTCTACTCATTTTTTTTTATTTCAAAGGTGTAAATTCTAGACAGATCTCGTTAAACACACGTAAATTGCATTAATTTTCCTAGGAATATCCTAATTTAAAGAAAAACTAAGCCTTTACCCAAATTTTGAACTTCATTAAGTGTTGCGACTTCCTTCGCTTCTTTTTATCTGGATAAGATGAGTCATCATTGAAATCATTCAACAGGAAGATGTAGGACTCCTCAGTGGCCTTCTGGCCATCCAGATTCACACCTGTGTGATCTTGAATTAATTGTAATAAGCCTGAGAACCACGCAGTTAAGAACATTCTTCGAATAGCCTAAAAAAACTAATTTTTTTGATCGTCCTCCTGGCGACGTGCCAAAAAGCGCGAAACGTGGTCGTCGGCTCCGTTTTTCTCGGATTCACGGAACCGGCCGTCGTTTCTACGAGCAGAGGCTGACGGGGGAATGCGACCGAGCTGCCTGAGGCGGGCTTCACGCAACTGTAGAAATTACAGGGCCACGCAACTTGTCGACGATTTTCTTATGACATTCTTCCTGGTCTGGGCCCGCCCGACATCTCAGAGTCTTCTTCGAGACGAGCCCAGGGTACGTCGCGAGCCTGCGATGGTCCACGAGGAGATCTTCTGCTTAATCTTCGAGATAGGCGAAACAAAATCGTGATTGAAAATTTTTTTAACGAAAAAAAATTTTTTTTTCGACATTGTAGGAAATCAGGGAGGGAAAAGACGAAATGAATTGGTCTGTAGCATGGAAATGACATGAAAAATATTCTGACATGATCGCAAAATCACAAAATATAAAATCAACAAAAAATAAAAAAGTTGAAACAATCATAACTGTGCTTAATCCAGAAGATGGGAAGGGGGAGATGATAATATCAAGGGATTTTTACATCATTTGCCTCAAATCGAGCTCTGTTGCCAAATTTCAATCATCATTCACGAAGTTTCACAGATTATACGAAAAAATCAAAGTGAAACTAGTGACAATGACAAAGTTTCGCAAATCCATTATTATTTGTTATTATCAGAGATGATATGATTTGAGACGAGACTTTTTCATTCTTGCCCAACACTATGAAATATCTGAATTTATTACCTAAGACAATGGTGAATTACCGAAAATATCAAATGATTTTAAACGTACTTATTGAGAATTTACAAGCTTATTTACTGTTTGACAGATGAGAGATCAGAGCGAATAAGCTCATTCCTAACTGATGTTATTGTATTCGAACAGATTATAGTATTGTAGGACTGATCATTTTCCTTACAATAAAATTAAGTTGTCAGTATTTCGAATGATACATAGCTTTCAATAGATTCTTATGAAAAATGCGCAAAGTTCCCAAAACAGAGTAACACAGCCATTTGGATTATCTAACTTCATTCTTCATTGCCACTTCATAGATATCCATGAATATCGGAACAATCTGGCAACACGCATTATGCCAATATCCTGTTGGTTCCGATTCCAATATGATAAATTCTGTTTACACTATTTTCGTTTTTGGGTCGTTTCTTTCATTTTTATGCAGATAACCTGTTTTGTTTTTCAACCATTGTGTCATTTCCCTTCATTATCATTTGCAATATAGATTTTTCTTGGTATGTTTGAACGTTTATGTGTGAATTTTTTTGTCAGTGTACCTTTTGCATTAAATTTTTTCAAACTTTTCCGGTTTGTATCAGTGCTTTTCCGCCTTTTGTGTGAGCATTCTGTTTTGACAAACGTATAAACAGGATAAACCATAATTTCCCATAATCACCATGTCTTCAAGAAAATTCTGCACTTTGGTGTATACATATCTCATTCTTTTTGGTTCTTTCTTTTTATAATTGATTCTTTTTTATTCGCGTATAAATATTAAGTATTTGTATGGTTATAATAATCTCATGGATTTTTTAATTAATAATAACTAACTCATCAAATTTAAAACAAATAAATTATGTAAATTCATTCAATCAATGTGGTGCCGAACAATATATCCTCTACAAACTTCAAGACCTAATCAGATCCAGGCGTTCTAACGAAATCTACACTGATCTAATAAGGCCCTCCGGATCCTGTAAATCATTTTGATCGATAGTTCGAGATCAATCAGCTGTAATCTATTTCCTGGAAACATAAAATATAACACAACTTTCTGCCAATCTATTTAAACTCCAAGAACCAACCGGATTCGAATTAATCCAATTGATTATTGCCATTCGTTTCATCGGGATTAGATATGTATTTTTCTTATTCGCTTATTCAATTGAGTATTCTCGATTGCTGTGTTCAACAACGCAATTTGTTTATTGTTAATTTACTTCCTCCGGTAGATTGTATCGAGAGTATAAGAATTTATTCGAGTAACATACCATTTATTTGTAGTGTATTGTAATTTTGATTGGAATGAGTTGCAATTTTTCAATCGTTTTTCTATCTGTAACTTTGATCTGGCTTAATCAAGTGGAAAACCTTCCGTTTACAATGAGGGAAAAATAAGGAAATACCTAATAATCGAATAAAATAATTAAAAGTTGAGCTGAGAAGTTTGTGGTCAGGATTATCTGAGAGAGTATTGGACAATATTGTTGTGCATTTTCTGTAATGTGTGAGAAAATGTCGAGGATAAGGTACAATTTGATGTACATATCTTGAATAATTTCATTTGAGAAACATCGAATTTTTCAGCAGTTCAAAATTCAAAGAAATAAAGGTAAACACATAAGAGTAGGTAAGAATATCAATTGTGTTGAAATTAAGCCAAAAATATACTCTACATCAATTCTAGAACGTATCACCTGAAAAGCAGAGAAATCTGAGAAAATTTAAGTTAGGTTTCTGCCGTATCACGCTGACAATGCCAGTTCTCGTTTTTCGTTCGAGGTAATATTTATTGATTACATGTTGGCATCCTGTCACAGATTTAGGAATTATCTGTCAAATTTATTAGAAAGAAATCATTTCTGCCAATCAATATTTCTTAATGCAGAAAGCGCTAATGGTATATTCTAAAACAAGTTGCAGAATAAGCTCCTATTCCAACACGAATGCGAAATTCGAAAACAAGCAACGAAGGAGCGAGTTTTCGATAGCATGAGTGTTGGAATTGCCTTCTGCAACGAGTATTAGACGATATTTTCTCTATTTCAGCCAAGTTTTGTATAATACTCTCGAAATTCAAATGAAAATTCAGGTTAGTGACTTTTATATTTCATCTTGGCAGTTGGTGTGACTTACGAAATTTGACAGATTACGGAATTTGAATTAATTTGATTCGAAACTTTATTCGATCGAAGGTCAGTACTGACAACCATAAAACGAAAAATATAACTGAAAACAATGCTGTAATGAGTTTCATTACAGCACTACTTTCAGTACTGTAATGAACTCATTACGATACTGAAATAGAGAAACTATATTCATGGATAAAAATTAAACGAATTGGAGAAAAAAAAGTATGATACTCGTACAGGATCTCTTTCCAACACCCGTGTAAGAATATTCAAGCTGTGATACCAAGAAGAATGAATTTTGTGGAAAAAACGTGAAGAAGACTTCAACTATTTTGTCCGTTCATGAACCTTCATAGAAAATTTGACCCAAAATTGTATTAAAAATGTAACCTTATTAGACGGATGAAGCTTCAGTATTTTTCCCATAGCATTCGTGCTTCAAAAGTTTGATAATTATTATTATATCAGTTCATCGAATCTTCATTCATCATTGCTGTAGACAAAAAAGGTAAACAGAAGCTACTCCACCAATGAAAATTTGGAAGACAACACCCAAAAAGAAATCACCCTGTATATTTGCAGTTGAAATTGGCATTCCTACTAATGTAAACTCTGAATATACATATATGTGCCAAATTTCCTTTGAATAACTCGTGAAGTACAGATTTTATGAGGAAAAACATGGGAAAATTCGCAACTTTAACACCTTATTCTCAAGAACAAAAAGGATGATCATACAGCTTTTTTCTTAACATTTATGCGGAAGTATGGAGCACCATAAACCCAAGTACCATCTAAAACCCGAATACTGGACTCAAACAGCAAAACTTTCAGAATTTCTGACAAATTTCCCTTCGAAACTGAAAGATCCTTACCAGATGTAAAAGGATGTATTGAAGATCAAATATTTTTCTCCAGAGAAGAAGAGCTACAAGAACGTTCGATCCCTCGGTATTAGATCGTCTGTAGGGTGTAGATCAAAGCAAGAAACCGACTAAATTCATTCACACTTTGGGCCAGCGACTAAAAACAGCATTGTAATGCTTACCTTTGGGCAATCCGTCTACGCTGAGTGTCATCAGCCTCTGACCAATCGGACCATCAGTACCGAGCACATGTCAAACACGCCACAGTAAAACTACACAGCACACAGGGTGAGATTTACCAACGCTCCAAGCAAGCAAAGCACATACCGCGTGGTTCAAAAAAAAAAAAAAAAGCACGAGAGACAACTTCTCGGAAAAAGACGGAAACTGTTAAAACTTGGCTCGTGAACGCGCTCTACGACAGGTCGTGGTGAACTGGATGGCTCGCTCTGGCTGCGGTCGCTGCTGAAGACGAGACTGGTCCACCAATGACGTGGGGGCCTCCTCGCTGAATAACTGTAGATGGTCGACAAAGATTTCGTCTATTTTGAATGAAATCGCCCATGTGTGTATGGCAGGGACGATTTGTTTAAGGAGGAAGGAAGAAGAATGCACCGTGATGTTACGTCGGAGGAATTTTCTGAACGTGGATACCGGTAGGTCTTGCACCAGAGCAGACTCGATACTAGGAATAAGGTCAATTTGGTCGTTTTGGTATCGGTTGACTTATGGCAGCTGCGGATGGTCTAACACGTGACAGATAAGGCTGTTTGGGGACTTTATGGGGTCCCCGAACTCGATGAAAAGAAAATTCTGGGACTGCCATCTTAGCAGACAAAATTCACAAGAAGTTACATGAAGCTGAAAGTGAATAAACTTGATCAGAACATAAATAGAAACAACCTTTCAAAAACCCCCACGGTTCTTTGCGATTTTCTTGAAAAGGGTAAGTTTTATCGCAAAATTACTTCAGACAACAATTGTAGATCATGAAATTATCTAGGGAAAAAGTGTCATTCATTATTCTCCTAAAAGCCACCGATTCTGAGATATAACTATAAAAAAGTTGTGAGCGTCATTTGTGTTGATTTTCTGTTTTGTGCTTTCACGATTACATCAGAATTTTTGTACAACTGAAGTGACAATTTTAATGACAGCAAACAATGTTAAAATTGGTTGCTTACGTGGAAGCGTGTTGGAAATATTTTTAACATTAGTGTTAAAAATATTCTTATGATGAAGTCAGATGAGAAAAATTCAGCAATTGCAAATTTTCATTATCAATATTTAACAATCACTACTTATGAACATTAATATTAATCGTAAAACTACTAACATTAATGCCCTGTGACGTTAGGGAGCTTCGCAACACATTATTAGAATCCTCAGCGCCATCAGTACTTGTAGAAACCGGAAGTACAATATTGGATGATCATGATCCAAAATCTGTTGAGGTTGGGAGAATTTGTTCAGCAATGACATTTCTATATGCACTGGAATGATTAACATAGCCCTCGGCTACCGTCGGAGACTTCCATCCACCATGTTTTTTTATATCCGTAATATTTGCTCCTGATTCTGCTAGCAGTGAAACGGAGGATCTTCGAAAACAGTGTCCTGTATATTGCTTCGGTTCTGGCAGTTTGAGGAATTCGGCAACAATAGATGAAATTTTCCCAAATGTATTCATACCAACTGGATTGGCAATGCATTTATTTTTCATGTATTTCAGGAAAAAATGACAATGTTTGATGACAGAAGGGCGCTGTGCAAATTAGTCTACATACTTCCCAATAATACTGAAAGAACGACTGACTTTCGTTTTTGTATTTGGAAGTTGTATAGCCAATGATTTATTTGTTATTTCGATGTCTTCCACTGATGAATTACACAATTCTTCACGCCGACAGGCTCCAAATAATCCGAAAATAGTTGCAACCTTAACCATCAAGTATTTCTCATCTGGTGCCTCCCTTATAAACTTTTCAACTTGTTCACGAGTGAGAATTTTCGATTTTTTGGGACGACATCCTTCACTTTCCCGTTTTAACTATGCTATTACGTTAAAATATTTATCCAGAATGCATGGAAAATACAAATACAAATAGAAAAAAAAATACAAATACTAACATCCACACCATTTTTAACAAGGGAGCTTGACTTCATCATTGAAAATTTGCTCCACAAAGTTGATGAACTTCATATTTTTGATTTTTCGACTAAGTATGCCAGGAAAACAGTTTCACTGAAGTTCCCTTATACATTTTTCAATTTACACCAAGCCAAGAAATTGTTTATGCAATATCGTACTCCTGAACAGAATTTTCAGGTAACAGTTCCAGATTTGCTCTTCTTGCAGACTCTTCAATATCCAGAGGAACAACCAAATCGTCACTTTCATTGATATTTGGACTCTTGACAAATATATTAAGCAGTTAAAAACCCAAGACGAAAATTGGACAGCACCGAAAATCAAATGACAGCGTCTTTTCTCATTTGTAGTAATCATAACGTTGGCAACATTTGCCATTCGCAACAACCTTTTGATTATTCGAATATTAAAATGCATTTTGAAGTTTATTGTCATTACAAATTAACCCATTTTATTTTCAAAATAGAGTTGTACAAAAAACATTGTATGATGACTTGTGTTAAAAGTGATTTTATTTTGTTCGTGAAATTTTTTCACTCACAAAATAAAATGTCACTTTTAACACTCATATCATAAATAACTATTATGTCATTGCTCACTGCTCGAAATCCAGCTGAAAAAAAACTCTTTTCTTCTTAAAACCAGGAAAAGTTCATAATCTATCGGAAGTATATTCATTAAAAAAATCATTTAACTGTCCTCGTTTAGGTTGAATCCATAATTCCCTGCTTCCCTCTGGTCTCAATTCATATCTCCAATGATAACCACGCATTAATACACATCTAGAACAGAACCGTGAAATATTAAAAATACATGAACTCTCTGAAAATCTAACGGTGAAAAGATTACGAGCATACACTCCGGGTTCCATTGAAAACATGACAAAAATTTTTAACTCCCTAGATTCATGAATAAACCTCCAATAAATCATCTTAATTGGTTCTTTTTTCTCACGTTCCGCCTAAGTGAATTTTATACGTTTTGGAGTGCGTATAGACGATCACCTAGGGTGATTAATGAGGCGTTTATCCCATTGAAAAATCTGAAAGAATTTTTGTATTTTATTGAATTTTTTTCATTGAGAACGCGTCTTTCAAAGTGGAAATTCGTGATTTGGGAAAATACAGGGGTTGTTGCATAAGAATTTTGAACATAATCTTTTCTGACCTTAGGCTGGGTGATACATATAACATATCTTCTGTTTCATCTATAATATCTGCAAAGTGAAAAGCAGCAATTGTTTCTGGTGCAAGTCTTCAACATAACTCCAGAATGTTCAAACCTTGCTACAACTTCTCACTCTCCCTAATATACTTGGAGGAAAATTCTTGAAAATGCCTGGTCACTTATGGTGTCCAGCAATCCAACGCAAAAAAGCTTTTATTTGTTTCTCATTTGCAAACGTCAGTTTCCAAAAACACAATATTAATCAAGAAAGTTTATTTTATCAAGTCACTAACTTGTAATACTGACAGTTACCTTACAAAATTTTTATAAGTTAGTAGTATTATTTACATTATAAAATTTTGTTTTATCGTCATATATATTGAAAATCATGGTGAAATTGTTATTTCCAGTAACACAGATTTTTGATGATGAAAGAGTTGATACTGATGATAATGAACCATCTGTTGACTCAGAAACTGCTGAACTCGAGGACTGCAGAACATTTATACTCTCCTTACTACTAAATAATTTGCTAGACATTTCGATTTTTTTGTTGACCGAATCATCGACATAACTCATCGCAATTTCGGTGCTCTTCCACCCTCCTGCAAACTTTAGTGCTAAAATATCTCCACCCGAATCCTCAACCATAGTGGCTCCAGTTCTGCGAAAAGAGTGGCCGGTGTATAACTCGGTATTTGCTTTGGGACACCACCAATAGTGTGCTGGCCAGCATTAAGGGAAATGCACTTTCCATGTTGGTATGTCAAAAAAAATCTAAGGCTTTCTGTTCCAGGAGGCCGAAGATTTACATATTTTCTGTATAACATGGAGGGCTTGAAGCTGCAGCCATCATCGGTTATGGTGAATCTTCTTGTTGTTAAATTTTTTGTTTGCCGTCAATGTCACAATAACGTTTTTTTCCATATCTTCTACATCATTCATGTTTAAGGAGAGAATTTCGTCACATCGACAACATCCAAAAATCCCAAATATTGTTACAATGTTCGCCAGCAACCACTGGTCATCAGGAGCATGTAAAAGAAATTGTTCAGCCTCTTCTTTACTTAATACCTTGGCCTTTTTTTGGCGTATAACGCTCATTTTTTCGTTTCAGAAATGCTATTACCTTTTAAAATCTGCAAATGACAACTAAACATTATATTTTTCAATAAATTTTTTAAGGAAAACAAACCTGGGAACAGGGGCATTTTCATTTTCAAGCAGCTGTTCAGCATAGACCATTTTGCCCATAACCCATAAAGTTCCTCAATAATTTCTTTTGGTACATTCATTTTCGCTTTCGCCAAAACAAATGTAAAGAAAAATAAACTTACATGTTCATGGCAACGCTTCCATAGCTTACGACATTTGCGAAAAATTATTGAGATTTTTTGGAATTTATCTAACCTTTTCACAAATGAGAAACAAATAAAATATAAACCAATACACGCAAGGTAACGGGTTTTACTGGCTCAATGAGGTAACTGACTCGCCTGCGGCTCGTCAGTTATATCCTCCATTCGCCAGTAAAAACCCTCTTACCTTGCTAGTAATGTTATATACTATAGCTTTGAAACTTGTTAAAGCCGATGATTAACCTCCTTGAAACAATCTTAGGTACTAAAGTTCATGAGGACCCTGTAGACTGTAGTAGTAGACAAGATGGGGAGCACAATAGATCTCAAGGTCACTGTAATCTAACTCTGAACCATGAGAATATACTAACTCTGGTTACGATATGTTAAGGTTGCACTGCACAAATCAAACACAATTTTGATTTATAGATTCTTAATTCCACAAAATCCTGTGCAGACCTACCCTTTTGGCATCTTCCAACCACCATGCATCAAGTGGTAAGCTCACTCCAACGTATCATTGTCGAGGTATTCAGTGGTGTTGTCTTAAGTTGAGCGTATGGGCACACGTCCACAAATCTGACACATGTTGCCGTTCGTGAAGCCAGAGTCGATGGCCTTCGTCGTCTGTTCTTCTTGCCATCACTCAGACAAGACTGACTAACGACTAGAATCACCTGTGCCCAGTGGCGCACCGATGGGGTCATGACTCCAAGAGTGATCAATGATCTGAAACATTCCAGAATCTTTCTTTTCCAAACACTCTCATTGGAAAAATACAGGAACATTTTGATTCTTCTGACGTAAGGATGGCTGATGGAACCCTAAAAACTGAAAAAAATGAGAGAACAAAATATAAACGAAACCAAAAATATTCCCATTAAAAAGAACCACCAACTTTACCACCCAAAAAGTCAAACAGCTCCTAACTTTGGGAGAATTTGAAAGGAAAAAATCAAAGTTGTTCCTCTAAATCCCTCCAATTCAATTTTCTGAGCTTTGAACATCATGAAACCGCTTAAAGAACCTAACCTGAGTCAGCAACTACCGTAATGGTAGCAGCCAATTCAAATGTCCTGCTTCTAATTGACTGTTGAGGAGCGTTAAAATAAGTAGGTGTACTTGACAAATCCCTCAACTATTAGTCGACCAAAGAGGCCTGTCCACGGCCGCCTACGTTCCTATTAAAACGACAATGTTTCAATCTAGGTGAGCAAACATTCGGTTTAAGAGTAGAACAGACGATCAGGCTGCACTAGGTGAAATTCGCTAGGTACGTAGATATATTTATGAATTCTGAGCCATACTTTCCAAGAAAATTAGTGATAATCAAATTTGATTTGATACAAATTAAAATTCAACATTTTCGGAGTATCTTAAAGTTTAAGAAGAATGAAGTTAAGAGTGCCTATAAAAAAGCATGAAAGGCACTGACAAAACTAGGAGGATTCGAAAAAACAAATGGAAATTGAACACATAAATAGAGTTCGTCATTATTTCATTAATACATAACATGAAAAATACATAATGGAAAGCATAAGGAAGAACAATAAAAAATGCCTGAATAACAAAACAGGTTACCAGCATAAAAATATATCATCACAAAAAAAAGGCCTGAAAAAGAATATAGTATAAATGGAATCCATCATACTAGAAATCTACCAAACAGGACATAATGGGCGTTGCCAGAGTGTCAAATTCTTCGGATATTCATGGACATCTATAAAAAAGAATAATTTCATCATAACATGAATTAAAAATAAAAAAATATTCTATTTTCTTGTGTTATAAAATGTTTGGTTTATCTATGGGAGATGATTTCCTTTCATTGGGGTCCCGTAGCGGTCTTCAAACATCTGAAGTGCCGAAAATTCATCACCTGGATGATCGTATCTGGTTTGAAAAAACCCTCACGACCAGAGAGCAAGAATTTGTGGATTTTGAATTTGAATATCGAAGGAATTTCGAAAGACAAGTGTGATTACGTCTCCAAATTAGCTGATGAACATGGTATCGAAGTGATTCTTCTGCAACAAACCCATACGGCAATAGAAAAAAGTCCTTATGAAACTGGACAGTTGAAAGTTATGTATTAATTGATTTTTTTACTAGTTTAGCTTGTTATGTTAAAAAATTATCAGTTCGTGATATTTAACAGATTCGGAAAGGGGGAATTGATGGAGTTTTTTTCATTTCTTTCAAATTTAGTGACATTTCTGTCATGAATATTTATAAACCTCCGAACATTATTTGGCCAAGAAATCTGAATGTTGATGTTTTTTAAAGTAGCAAATGCATTTCTAAAATTCATTTGATTTATTCTGAATAATCGGTTTCTTTTCTGCTTTTGTATTTTTTCATTTCAAATTAAGAATTGCGAGTCGTTTTGGGAAGAATCAGTTTATCCGAGCCCATCAACGGATAACATGAAGATGATCACACTGATGTGTTTCAAGATTTTCCTGATATTTAATATTTTATGTTATTTTTTTTTGCGGGGAGACAGGTTTTTTCGGCTGAGGTTTTTTCCCCTGGCTGTATAGTATCGTATGATACTAGTGATGATAGTATGTTATGATTCTATAGTATCATAGGAAGAATGTTATGTTATGATACCCCGTTCTTTTTTAACCTCAGCTTAGGTCCTTTTTGTATCAACGAATATTGTATTCATTGGTGATAAATTCAGATATTATTTAGTTTCTGTCAAGAATTAAGAAGGCCTGTGTCAAATTGTATGATCCCTATTTATAAGAAATGATGATAGATTTACGAATTTTTCATTGTCACTACTATAGTCTTTAGTGTCAATATGATATCTTTAATATATCATGATGTTATATTGACTGTGATCATTATGACATTTTGATATTATGTCGTTTTCGTGTTCTGTGAGTTTCTGATTATGTTGGAATACAATTTAAGACCTCTTCATGTTATGAATTAATACATCTGGTCTCTTTCCTTTTTTCATTTATTAATGTTTAACATATTATGCCTTCGTATGTTTCTCCATTCGTGATTTTGTAAAAACCCAGTGATTGCAGAAGTTTCTTCGTGCAAATCCCGTCATCTACGGTCTGCTTAACGTGCAAACCATTCAATCTCGGCGTACAAATATTTATGCAGCAGGTGAATTGCATATCATGAATATAGTGGGTGATTATCGTTCATTCTATGCCTACCGCCCGTCGACAATAACAATGTTATAGGAATTTCGAACGTTTTCCTGCTTGTCTGTCGCTTCTTCTATCGTGAAATATGGCTTTTATTTGGAAGAAACGATAGGCGGCTTAACTGTTTCTTCGGTGGCATCTTCAGGAATTCCTCAATTCCAATTTCCACATAGATGCGGAGATAACTGTCTTTCTGTGTAATTGGAAGAATGAGGATCAGACCTACATTGGCAAAGTTGCGAAAGATAAGCCCATTTTGAAAATCAAGATTAGGAACATTCATATGGCGTACATTCTGTAACTTATTTTCTTTCATCTTCAAGAAAAAACATGAGTCTCAGAAGCATCAAGAACATAAAATGTGCCTCCATTATATCAATTCTAATTTTCAAACAATAGAAAGTACCCTTTTCGCAGATTTTAATATCATGAAAAATTATTTTTTAAAGTGGCGTTTGTGCCCGAATGAAAATGAAACCGAGATTTCGTGTTTTCATTTGAATAATCATCAGAAATATAGAAAATTTAGTGTCACTTTCGGTTCTTCTCCCTTAAAACATAATTTTAATCCTAGATATCTGGGAATCAAACTTGATTCTTCTCTAAATTTCAACGCTCATTCAGATGATCTGCGTTTGAAGCTTAAAACTCGAAACAATATTCTTCAGAAACTAGCTGATGCAACAATACTTCGTACGGCAGCGCTAGCTTTGTTTTTTTCTGCTGCTGAATATTGTTGCCCTGTTTGGTTCAACAGTGTTCATGTAAAAAATTTATGTCCAACTAAATTTTTCTGAGGATTATTACTGGTACTATCAAATCTACACCTAATCCTTGGTTGCCAGTCTTCTCAAATATTGCCCCTCCCCATATTCGCAGAGATACCACAGCTTTGAATTTTTGAAACAAATTTAATTCCTTTCCAAATTCATTTCCCATACTCGTCTATATTTCAGATAATAAGGTCCCCAGATTGAAGTTGCGTAAAGCTTTTTGGTCAAATTTTCTGATTGATATGAATAGAAGCGACAAAGAAATGTGGCAATCTGAATGGAATGTCTCCAATTTTTTCAATAGAGATCTTATTTCTGATCCTTCCATCTGAGTTCCTGGTTTTGACCTTCCCAGGAGAATATGGTCTGTTCTAAATCGTATTAGAACAGGCCATGGACGATGCAACAGCATGCTCTTCCGATGGAATTTGGTTGAGAGTCCTAGTTGTGAGTGTGGGGAAAATGAGGATACTATAGAACATCATATAAATAATTGTCCCATTTATAAATTTCAAGATGGTTTCAAGGCTATACATAAAGTAACAAATGCATTTCTGAAATGGGTGGTTAATTTCAAAATAATTTCATTTATTCTAAATAGTTGTTTTTTTTCTGCTTTTCTCTTTTTTCATTTCACATTACACTGATGTCTTTCAAGATATTCCTGATATTTAATATTTTAAGTAATTTTTTTTTCATGGGTCGGGTAAGGGTTTTTTTTAGCTGAGGTTTTTTCCCTTTCCTTATTTAATCATACTGCAGACCTGTATGGTTTTCTTGTGTTGCACCAACCTCAGCTAGGTACCTTTTTTGTTTCAATATGTATTGTATTATGTTAGCTCTCTGAATCAAAAGAATATTTTTATATATATTATTTATGTGTTTATATCCGTTCATATAATTGATGTGTATGTTTGCAAACTTTTGTGGCATCAGAACTTTGAGGAAAATAAATGATCAAACCCTTAGAATAGTCGAAGCAAGTGCCAAAACCGAAAACCATATGTCCTATAAGACCGGTTTTATAGAAGAACTCTCGAACGAGTTCATATTGTTCTGTTTCCGCTAAGACAGCTAGAGAGCTAACCCACTTGAGACTTGAGACAGACCAGTCTAGAATCCACCAGTCGATGTACACCTCTAATCATAACTATTACTAACGAAATGGTCTGAATCATATGTGGAGAACCAGGGCGAGTGTTAAATGTTACTTTCAGAATTAAACACGGGTTTTCTATCGTTAATAAATATTATTAGTTGCACACCTGATACTGCCTATTTTAAACGCGGATCTGTACAATTCCACCATGGAAATTCCAAAAAAAAAAAAATTCACATCCTACCTATGAACTAGACTCGTCCTCGCCAAAATCCGAATATTCGGACGGCTGAATTCCGGGAATGAAAGAACTGACGATCGCCAATCGAGCCATTTAAATGCAAACGGTGCAATCGAACTAAAGTAGATCTTCCGTTAATTTCTTATCGGTTTTCTAGATCAAGAAGTTGCCTGGAATTGTCTGGGTTTTTGCTCCGCTTGTACGCGTTTTTATGGGTCGCCCGATCTATTGTCAGCATTTACTGGTTATCTGGAAGTCATACTTCGCACGGAATTAATAAATATCCATTGAGGAGTTCGTGGAAAGTTTGATTTCAACCTCCAAATCTCATCTGTATTCAAATAATCTATGAATTTTTTATTGTCTTCAAAGCAAGGGTTTTCTTTCGAAGTATGTTGCAAATAATTCAATACATATTGGAACAGAAAGGAACCTAGCTGAGGTTGGTGCAACACAGGAAAACCATACAGGTTTGCAGTATGAAAAAAGGGGAAAAAACCTCAGCTGAAAAAAAAACCCTTACCTCACCCATGAATCAGGGAAATCTTGAAAGACATCAGCGTGATCCTAGAGAACATCTTCATGTTATTCGTCTATGAACTCAGATAAACAGATTCTTCACAAAACGACTCGCAATTCTTAATCTGAAATGAAAAAAGAAAGAAGCAGAAAAGAAACCAATTATTTAGAAATTGAATTATTTTGAAATTAACCACCTATTTTAGAAACGCATTTGTTACTTTATGTATAGCCTTGAAACCATCTTGAAATTTATAAATGGGACAACTATTTTTAAGATGTTCTATAGTCTCCTCATTTTCCCCACACTCACAACTAGGGCTCTCAACCGAATTCCATCGGAAGAGCATGCTGTTGCATCGTCCATGGTCTGTTCTAATACGATTTAGAACAGACCATATTCTCCTGGGAAGGTCAAAACCAGGAACTCAGATGGAAGGATCAGAAATAAGATCTTTATTGAAAAAATTGGAGACATTCCATTCAGATTGCCAAATTTCTTTGTCCCTTCTATCCATATCAATCAGAAAATTTGACCAAAAAGGTTTACGCAACTTCAATCTGGGGACCTTATTATCTGGAATATAGGTGAGTATGGTAAATGAATTTAGAAAGGAATTGAATTTGTTCGGAAAATTCGGAAGCTGTTGTCTCTCCGCTAATATGGGGAGGGACAATATTTGAGAGGACTGGTAACCAAGTAGTAGGTGTAGACTTGATAATACCAGTAATAATCCTCATAGAAAAATTTAGTTGGACATCAATTTTTTTACATGAACAGTGTTCAACCAAACAGGGCAACAATATTCAGCAGCAGAAAAAAAACAAAGCGCTGCCGTTCGAAGTATTGTTGCATCAGCGCCCCATGAGAAACCAGCTAGTTTCTGAAGAATATTGTTTCGAGTTTTAAGCTTCAAACGCATATCATCCAAATGGGCGTTGAAATTTAGAGAGGAATCAAGTTTGATTCCCAGGTATCTAGGATTGAAATTATGTTTTAAGGCAGAAGAACAGAAAGTTACACTCAATTTTCTAAGTTTCTGATGATTATTCAAATGAAAACACTAAACCTCGGTTTTAGTTTCATTCGGGCACAAACGCCACTTTCAAAAATAATTTTTCATTGTATCCAAATCTGCAGAAAGGGTACTTTCTATTGTTTGAAAATTAGAATGATGAAAAGCCAGAGCAATATCATCAGCATAAATAAATTTTCACTAAGAAGTAGTTGGAATGTCACGCAAAAATAAATTGAATAAGAAAGGTGCTAAAACTGAACCTTGTGGAAGACCATTATTCAAAGTTTCGAAATTACTACTATCATTATCGACAAAAACTCGGATTTTCTAATAGTCTAACCATTTTTCCACATTTTAAATGATTATAGAGTTCATGAATTAATCCATCTTTCCATACCTGCATATCATATGCAGCTGATAAATCCACAAATGCTGTCCCTATGTTTAAGTTTTTATTGAACCCTAATTTAATAAAAATATGAAACATATATAAATTTTTTTCCTCAATCCGCAACTTTGAGTAAAAGTTGTGAATTGGAGGACTTTGACTCAAGCTTTATTGTTTATGTCTTCAATAACATCGAACCCTGTCTCCGACTTGAAGCTACTCACTTTGATTTGCCATCCTCTCCCATGAGAAATACAAAACTGGAGCTAAAGGTGAGAAAGACGAAGAAACAACTTTAAAAAAGGTTGAGGACCTCTCCCCTAGAAAAAGTTGAATCAAACCCAACCTCAAAGTCGAGGTGAATGCTCTCCAGCAAATGTTGGGCCCCAAAGAGCCTCTTTGGTGGCATACCGTTCCGAAAAACCATCCCGATTTGTACCGATAATTAAAACAATTACCGGAGTTAACGAACTACGTCTTCTAGAAAATAATTCAATGGGCAACACGATTGATTAAGAAAATAATTAATTTCGTAGCATGGTTGAATTGTTATTTCCATAATTCATGACGATAGAAGACAAGAAACAGACGGAGGATGGCAGGCATGGATTCCATCAATCATGATTCAGTTTGATGGAAAGGAATGGTTGGATTACAGAATTCATTGTGGGTACCTAACATGGAATAATTGTCTGGAAGCATAGCAGCAATTTTCTGTTTTGCCTGTTCATGTATCGGTCGGACAAGCCGATTATGAGGAGACATTTCTTTGCTAGATGCCTTTTACCGCTCTTCGAACGCGCATTCGTCATGATTTTTATACGGGGTGTCTCCAAAAGAAGCCAGAAACTCTCTCGATCAAGCACGAGCCTTCATCTTTTGAATCTTTCTTCTTACATTCCAATATGAGGAATGTAAGGAAAACGACATGAAATCGATTGTCACATTGATCAAAGACAAAACTGTACCGAAAGAGAAATCATGAAAAAAAAGCAATCTAACTGAAATCTGACACAATTTGCCTCAAATCGAGCACTTTTGCTAAACTTCAATCATAAGTTCGACAAGAAATTACAGATATCATAGTGACACTGAAGACTATAGTAGTGACAATGACAAATTCATAAATCTATCATCATTTATTATAAATAGGGATCATGAAATTTGCCACAAGGTTTCTTAATTTTTGCGAGAAACTAAGAAATATCTGAATTTATTACCACGAATGAAATAAGTGATCCCATTATTTTTATTTTAATATTTCACATGTTATCTTTGGATACTATGTCTTTCCAGTGTTATTGGGAAAATTCGAGTAAATATTCAAGAATGATTTAAAAATATAACGATTACGTCTTAAATGTAACATTTTTCACAAAGTAGTATTTTCAGCTCAACAGAACAGTTGGGAATATTTCGAACGATACATAAAATCCATTATATACTCAAAGAAATCGTGAACAATTCTCAATACACACTAAAACAATCATCTGAATGAGTTAACTTCATTCTTCCATGTTATGATGAAATTATTCCTAATTTAGAGATGTCCATGAATATCTGAAGAATCTGACACTTTGGCAATACGCATTATGGGAATGTCCTGTTTGGTAGATTTCCAGTATGATGGATTCAACTTATATTATATTCTTATTCGGGTCTTTTCTTTGCGATGATATATTTTTATGTTAGTAACCTGTTTTGTTATTCAGGCATTTTTTATTGTTCTTCATTATACTTCCCATTATGGATTTTTCTTGTTATGTATTAACGCGATTTGGACAAAGTCTGTTTATGTGTTCAATTTCCCTTTGTGTTTTCGAACTCTTCCAGTTTTGTCAGTGCCTTTCATGCTTTTTTGTGGGCACTCTTAACTTCATTCTTCTTCAAGTCTAAGATACTCGGAAAACGTTGAATTAAGATTTGTATAAAATTTGATTATCACTAATTTTCTTGGAAAGTTTGACTAAGAATTTGTAAATATATCTTCGCACCAAGGGAATTTCAATTAAGCATTGTCGAAGCAGTCTGGTCCTCTGTTCTACTCTTAAAACAAATGTTTGCTCACCTAAATTGAAACATTGTTGTCTCAATCTTAAACTTCATTCTTCCATATCATGATGAAATAATTCTTAATTTAGAGATGTCCATGAATATCTGAGAAATCTGACACTCTGGCAATACTCATTATGTGAATGTCCTGTTTGGTAGATTTCAAGTATGGTGGATTCCATTTAAATCATATTCTTATTCGAGCCTTTTCTTTCTGATGATATATTTCATGCGGGTATTCAGCCATTTTTTATTGTTCTTCATTATCATTTCCATCATGAATTCTTCATTCTGTATAAATGCGATTTGTACTAAATCTGTTTATGTGTGAAATTCTTGTCAAAGTTCATTTTGCTTTGGTTTTTTCAGTTCGTTTTATGCCTTTGTTTAGGCACTCATAACTCCATTCTTCTGAAACTTAACACGACGAATAAGATACTCCGAAAATGTTCGATTTTGATTTGGTTTTCGTATAATATTTGATTCTAATTAATTTTCTTGGAAAGTTTTAGTTGAGTTTCTCAGTTTTGGCCATTCGTTTCCTGAAATTTTGAGCGTATATTTCAGGGCTTCGATAGAATGAAATTTAATCATTGTTACTGTTGAAAATATCTTCTTGATTATGATTTCTTCAAATCGAGTGTAACATAGTGACAAAAACAAACCTACGTCGCAAAGATTATGGTCCAATGCTAAACAACCTTGCTATTCAAGAAGTTTTCAGTCTTCGGCTGATGTCAGATCGCTATATAAGTCCGCCTTATTGATCATAAGCGGGGATCGAAGCAGTGCCTTCCATATTACATATTATCTGCTCCTTGATCCATTGTGAATTGACAGACAACACGAGCAAAGATACAAGAGGACAGTGGCTAGCCCTAGATGGAATAGTTTGCAATCAACAACTTCGTTTCGCAGAAAACAACAGTTTGCAACTTTTTGTCGGTGTCTTGAAAGAGAGAAGTCTTCTCTGTTGGAGAACTTGTCTCTGGTGATGGAAAGAAGAATGCCTTTTATACAGGGCAGGCTGATTTCTTTATAGAACATTTTTATTATCTATAAAACAGGAAATTGTATTAAACTTGGTTAAATGAAAATTGGAAATGCATCCAAGGGATTGGTATTCTGCATATTCCTGCAGTAGGCTTTCTAATTGTGAAATAGTGAATTTGTGTAACGGCAAAACCCGTTAATGAGGCCCAAAAACATAAAAATATCATTTCATCGTCTTAGTTCCAGATTTCAATTTTAAAATAGATCAATTAAAGCCTCCTCTCGTTACATAAATTGGCAATTAATGAGATGTTGAGATCCATATTTTACGAAATTATCATTTACCGCTACATTTTAGGATCATTTTGGCATATCATCATAATTACGGGCGGCAAGAAACTGTTAAAAGCAACACTTACAACTTTAGGTTCGACGATATAGGCGTTTTCCCAAATGGATTCCTCGAATTATACGATAAAATGAAACTTTTTATTATTCTCTAATTGGTGGTCGTTATATCAGCGAAAGGTCGTCGATTTTGAATGTTTAAATTTCGCGCCACATAAGAATCCTTGACAATGACAACTTACGTTAGGAAAATCATAGAAAATTGCGCAAAGCACAGAACACTTCTAGTCAGAGTAGATAGAACAGATCTGGTAAAGAAGAATTGGAACAGATATCGTGTCATCCCATAAAACAGATTCCAAAGGTGTCGTTTTCACTTCAACGGTTACATCCTATTGATCCACTAGGTTTGATGCATTTCTCATAAATCACACGGGTAAAATGACCGATCGTTAATTCATGTTCGAAGTCTACTTTCACAAGATAAAACATTTATGCCACCGAATGAGCAACTAGAGTAGAAATGTGTATGAACTTGTACAGTTATCAATTAGAAATCGTTGCCGGCATTTACGATGATGAAGTTTATCTGAATTATCATTCACTCCTGTACGTAGCAACTATGAAAAATCTGCTCATTCAACCACCTGTGATCATCCCGATTCAATGTCATCAGCGGCGACTTGTCAAGGTATAACATTTTGTTTTGAAACATACTGCAATATGCAACTGTGTTTGGCCCATGGACGTGTCTATATTCAAATGTCTATGGTTTGCACACAACCGCCATTTTGAGTATGATTTGACAGGTCGTTTGATTTTGCTGAGCTTCATATTATCAACTCTTTCTATTTATCTATCTATTACTTGGGTTCTATAGTTCATGAGGTCAGAGTTGAGAGTATTTATGAAAAGGTTTGTAGGATATCCGTCAAATTAATAGACATCTTTTCTTCATCTGTGTGCCCATTTTTATCTGTCATTATCCAATGACACTTCTTGTCTTCTTCTTCTTCTTACTACTGCTTGTACTTAACAAACAGACGAACCAAATACTGTCGTTGAAATAACTGTGTGAAATTCTTCGTGGTGTGAAGGGTCATCTATTAAGAATGGATGATTAAAAGTTCAAACAACTTGTCTTTCCTTCAGTTCAAGGTATTCGGGATTCTGTGGAAATTGTGTAATTCTTATGGTAAAATTTATACCGGAAAGAATTCGAAGAATTCTTGAATATTCTTTCTAAGAACGGTTAAACCAGCTGTATGGCTTGGTGATTTACATATTGTCTTGTGAACTCTTACGCAAATATGAGTCTTTGGTGTTTAGTTACGGTCAGTTGAAATTAGGCACGCATGGGTTTGGCATTTCTTATAGATGTATATGACCATGGAGGTAGAAGAAGGGGAGGTAGCATATCCTATGTTTCCCTTGCTATGAAAGTGTCACCAAAAATCCGCCATGTTGCGGAGCCAAATTTGTGGCGGGAATTTTGTATATTTGAATTTTTACAATTCGAAGTTTGTTCGATTCTCTTTTAATGACCAAAAGATGAATAAATGATGATCGAAACAAATCAAGGAGTCAAAATATCATAAACAATTGCTTTTAATGAATTGGTGAGTTGAATTACGTACGGAATGAATAATTTGTTCCTGTAACTAATTATACATCCTATTTTTTCAATTAAGGTACATACAAATTCAGATAATATGCAATGAAAAAAATAGGTAAATTATCTCGTGTACCCCTATCAATTAAAGTTGTATGCAACAATAATTAAACCATGTATATACAAACGTCAAAAAATTCAGCTTTTCACCATTAATTTTCGAGTAAGATCAGCATATGCTGTACAAGAAACCATTTCTTATATGTTTTTTCACTACATACAACTGCCAAAACCAACGAACGAATAATAAATAAGGCCAAAATTGCAGAACCTACAGTTTAAAATACCTCGAAGTCGGCCATCTTGGTTTGCCAAATCCGGATTTGTTTTGGTGACACTTTTCAAACGTTATGCCCCCTCCACTTTCTTTACCTCCATGTATATGACTGTGTGCAATGACCCCATCTCCTGAAATGAAATTTAGAGCATATATGAGATTTTTTTCAAACATAAGACACAAAACAGATCCTCACAAAATATTCTTATTCTTTTTTTATTTTTGGCATCAATCATCGATACCACAATCTGGGAATTTGATTCTCGAGAAGAACTAGTACAATTTGACCAAAGATTATAGAGTGAGAAAGATAGGAAACGCCCTTGTATCTGTGGTACTAAAATCCGACTACGATTTTTCGCTAGTTTCTTACTTGTGACACATAGATGACGCTGAAAACATTATTCAGAACAGAAAACTATTTTGATAGGCGCGAAATTCGAAACACATTTCTCATAAATTTTCATTTAACTAAATACTTTGTAGAGCTTTTAAAAAAATATCCTGATCGACAAAAAAAAGCAGGGCTCCGCTTTTTGATCAGGATGATCTTTTCTTCTGCATATTATTGCTTTGAATCAAATGAAATACGCTTCTGGATTCTTTATATTTTTATTTGAAATGATTGTGTAAAATCAACTACAATACAATAATTATGAAATTGAGTACATTTCAAAAATTTGTTCACATATTAGAGAATTATCATAACAATTTCAAGAACTTATTGTGAGTGAACTCTCGATAAATCGAACATCGATAAGTCAAACAGTTGTTCTGGACCCGATTCATACATACCTTACCCAGTGTATTTTCACCTCAATGAGTCTAGAGTGTCTAGTAGATGAGTCGAACTGCTGGAAGGGTCGTCAAGAGAACCACCTCCTCTATAAGTCGTTCTTCTGACCACCATTGCCTCTATGAGTGGAACTTTTTGATCTAATGAATGAGACCGAAGAAAATTCGGTTCGTAAACAAATTATCCAGAACAATATATTTTTACCCCGAAACCTCTATCCATTTGACAACACTGAAAATAAAAAGCAATGAACAAGACAATTACATGATACGAGTTTCAAAACTTACATTTCTATTCTCTTTGGTAATGAAAAGAATGCACATTCAAGATTATTATTCCTGCAATTAATCACCATGCATTCCGAATGTCGGCCAGTTTTTAACACAAAATTAATAACAGAAAAACACACGAACCAAGATTATGGAGTGAGCTAGGTGGTACTCTTGTAGATTTCGAGTTATTTCAGTGGAAAATACGCGAGAAAATACAATCATCATTCAGCAAAACTATTTATTCAAGTATTTCTCTCAAAAATGACAACAGCCTACTAATAATCTTTATATAATCTATGCCAAATGGACCCTAATTAAATATTTTAACCATAACCCGATTACTTTTGAAAAACAGATGTCGCTGACATCACTGTAGTCGCTTCGTTTCCCATCTTTATACTCTATAATCTTTGATTTAGAGCATATATGAGATTTTTTTCAAACATAAGACACATAACGGATCGTCACAAAATATTCTTCTTCTTTTTTTATTTTTGGCATCAATCATCGATACCACAATCTGGGAATTTGATTCTCGAGAAGAACTAGTACAATTTGACATTTCAATCGACTTTTCGTGAGTGAAATTTCTCCAAATGAACGAATCGAAACATACTCTGTGATCAAAACTTGAAAGGGATTAAAGTGATCTGTGTTGATCTGTTTCCTTCTGAAGAGAGATTAGTTGGACGGCACTGGATCCGCCGTAGTCCTCAATCGGCATCTATGTTTTATTAGTTCACAGAAAAATTCCGTCATGAAACGTTTAATTTGCTTCTGCAACTGTTCGCTCTTTTTTTGCTCGATGTACATGTACGTTCCGAACCTAATAGGAAATTCTATGTCCCTTACGGAAGTGTTGGTATTTATCCAGAGCCCGTATCTTCTTTTCTTCTCCTGGAAGTCCATTTCGAACGCAGCCCCGTTGTCATATTGACAGTTTATCTACACATACGGCATTTAAGTGACGTGAGAATATTTGTTCACAATTGTTGAGTAGATCTGAGGAATTTTTTCAAGGTTGAAGAGAGTTTTCGTCTTATGTCAGGGTATGAGATCGTGGTGAAAGGACGCAGGTTCCCGTTCAAAGCGAAATTGGTCTTCCGGAACGAAAATTTGGAGAAATGGGCCTCCAGTTCGATCACAACGGACAGCGAAATTTATACCAGGGAATGCCTGAAGAGAAGGTAGGACTGGATTAAGTAGATATTTAAAATCTTTAAATAACCGCATCCAACACAAGCCTTGGCAACATCGCTTGGGAGTCATATATTTAGGGATGTAGACGACAGAGGGCGCTTTGATTTGAGTTGCTCGTTCGATTTATTCAATGCAAATGCTACTATGAATGAGCCTCTTACGAATCGAGCGATAGGTATATTGTGGACACAAATTATAAGTTATACTGAAACTAATTTGATAAAAGTGGAGTTTAAAAAAGCGTCATCTGTCGAACAACTTCTGCAACTACTCTCCTAATGTACTGGCCAAATGAAAGTGTGATCGACCAATACCATGAGAATTAATATGTTTAAGTATCTGAATCTGTCATAGTAAGCTGAAAGCGCCACCTACAGTAAATTAATTGAAAAATTCCTGATATTTTCAAATTGACGGAACATCTTTTAATCAGTGCATACACCATGTAATTAGACATCTGAGTTTATCCCTACAAAACGTCAAAAATAATTTTATAAAAAAAAATTTTTCATCCTTTTTATTTTCAAGTTATATGCTCAATTAGATATAATTTTTCTTTTAAATATTCACAATATATATTATGCATGTGCACTGGGCTAAAATAATTTTTGGCAAAGACTTTTCCGGTCAATGATCATGAGATTTACACAAATAAATTTCTATATGTCGAGTAATTTCAGTATGAATAGTATGAGAAAGGAAAGATATATCGCTGACAAAACTGACATAAGAAGAATTCTATGAGTGACTTGAAAAAGAAGGTCTGAATTAGCAGCGATATATCTCCTCTTTCCTGGATGTATAAAGAATCTCGTGTGGGTGTGGTGAAGTCTATCTCCTTCAACTGTTCCTTCTCGACATCATCTTTATGAGCTCGTAAGATTCGATCAATTTTTGGAGCGCCTGTTCGCCGAGATGGTCAAGGATTCGCTCGTGGCATAAGGAAGGTACAATCGGGGTCAGAAATGAAAACGTATGATACCAGCACTCGTCCAACAACTTGCGTCTTTTCGATGCTCTAAGATTCTTCCTCACTATGGTCCCTCCAAAAATCGGATAATACAAGAAACCAACGTTGCGCCTGAAGTATTTCTGCACTTCTTCACGTCGTAAGAGGCACGTCATCTCCCTCAGGTTTGAAATTACCACTCTCCGCAAGGATATTTCCGTTTTTCTTATTTTGGTCGTTTTCAAGGTTTGCATTTCCTGCTTTGCATTCGAGCAGTGCTCTCGGTATACCTCGATCTGCATCATTTTGTCCAGGAAATCGTCGACGATCCTTGGTTTCCAGGATGGTTTCCTCTCTTTCCTCAGCAGGATGTGGGTTATCACAGTCTTGATCATCCCTTCGCTCTTGCCGCTTAAGATGTGGCTTAGATGGAAGCGGCCGAAGCTTGAACCGCTCTCCAGAAGTTCTGCTGTTAAGAATCTGAAGTCTGCCATGATGCTCAAATGGAATGGAATGAATCCTTTAACGTTTTCCATGTTCAAGTCGACGCCGTTGGCAATAAGGAATTCCACGCTGCTGGGGATTTTGTTGAAGGAGACGATATGCATGAGGGTGATGCCATCCTTGTCTGTGAGGTTTGGATTAGCCCCTTTTCTCAAGAGGAGCTCGTAAGGCCGAGAGCTGGGATCTTTGGACTCTGCCAAGTACATCAAGAAAACAAATATTTTTATCCTTTTTATTATAAAGTTTTATGCTTAATTAGATATAATTTTTCTTTTAAATATTCAAAAGATATATTATGCATGTGCACTGGGCTAAGATAATTTTTGGCAAAGACTTTTACCCGTTCAATAATCATAAGATTTACACAAATAAATTTCTATATGTCGAGTAATTTCAGTATGAATAGTTTGAGAAAGGAAAGATATATCGCTGACAAAACTGACATAGGAAAAATTCTATGAGTGACTTGAGAAAAAAGATCTGACTTAGCAGCCCTATATCTCCTCTTTCCTGGATGTATAAGAATCTCGTGTGGATGTGGTGAAGTCTATCTCCTTCAACTGTTCCTTCTCGACATCCTCTCTATGAGCTCGTAAGATTCGATCAATTTTTGGAGCGCCTGTTCGCCGAGATGGTCAAGGATTTTCTCGTGGCCTAAGGAATTTATATTCGGGGTCAAAAATGAGAACGTATGATCCAAGCACTCGTCCAACAACTTGCGTCTTTTCGACGCTCTAAGATACTTCCTCACTATGGTCCCTCCAAAAATTGGATAATACAAGAAACCAACGTTGCGCCTGAAGTATTTCTGCACTTCTTCACGTCTCAAGAGGCACGTCATCTCTCTCACATTTGAAACTACCACTCTCCGCAAGGATATTTCCGTTTTTCTTATTTTGGTCGTTTTCAAGGTTTGCATTTCCTGCTTTGCATTCGAGCAGTGCTCTCGGTATACCTCAATCTGCATCATTTTGTCCAGGAAATCGTCGACGATCTTTGGTTTCCAGGATGGTTTTCTCTCCTTCCTCAGCAGGATGTGGGTTATCACAGTCTTGATCATCCCTTCGCTCTTGCCGCTCAAGATGTGGCTTAGATGGAAGCGGCCGAAGCTTGAACCGCCCTCCAGAAGTTCTGCTGTTAAGAATCTGAAGTCTGCCATGATGCTAAAATGGAATGGAATGAATCCTTTAACGTTTTCCATGTTTAAGTCGACGCCGTTGGCAATAAGGAATTCCACGCTGCTGGGGACTATGTTGAAGGAGACGATATGCATAAGGGTGATGCCATCCTTGTCTGCGAGGTTTGGGTCAGCCCCTTTTCTCAAGAGGAGCTCGTAAGGCCGAGAGCTGGGATCTTTGGACTCTGCCAAGTACATCAAGGGTGTCACTCCAGTGCCGTTCTGAGCGTTTGGGTTCACGTGTTTGCTGAGAAGAAGATCCATGATGTCCAACTTGGTCTCCCATTTTTTCAAGATGGCTGCGAAATGGAGAGGCGTGTCACCCTGTAGGTTAACAGCGCTAACGTCTGCGCCGTTGCGTATGAGAAAATCGACGGTATGGAAGCAACCTCCTTCGATGGCAAGGTGTAGGGGGGTATCTCCCATCGAGTTGGAGGCGTTGATGTTTGCACCGGTTTTTAGTATCATCTGGATGAATTGATACTTTCCTGTAGCTGCTATCAAGTGAAGAGCTGTGTTTCCTGCATAGTCCGCTTTGGACCCGCTTTTGGTCATGAAGTTCAACATTACTTTGATGCAGCCATTGTCTGTAAAGAAAAAAAACATGAAGTTTTTTGGAGGCATTTAGCAGTTTATTTTATTTGTTAAGTTTCGTTTCGATTTAAGTCCTAAAATTGTACAGGGTGTCCCAATTGGATGCTCTCTAAAAGCATCTCGAAAACTATGATAATTAAAGAAAAAATCTCCGGGGTTCCAGATTTTTTTTTCTCGAAATTTGAGATCAGAGACTCGGCGTGTTTGAAAAATGACTCTCGCTTTATCTTCGTTTTTTCTGAAAAGTCCCTAAACTGCAGCTTTTCCCTCATATAGAAAAAATAAGAAAAATCAGTAAATTCCAGAAAAATCAGCATATCTGGCAACAGTTTCCTGAAGTGCTGGGCCAACTTCATTCACACTGTTGCCAGGTATACTGACTTTCCTACAATTTGATAATTTATCTTATTTTCTACATATGAGGGGAAAGTCTGTAATTTTTTCTGAAAATCTGACCAGCACAAGTTGTCACAATCGAATGAAACTAACAAAGTTTCTTTTAAACTCAAGAATCTTTCGACACTTCTTCTGTAATTTAATTTTGATGGAATTTTTTAGAGTTGATTCTATAGTTATCAATTATAGTCATATTATAATTATAAGTTGCTCTACATCGCTCCAATACAATTTTATAGTTCTTGGTTGCAATGATTCAACCAAAGGATTTGAAAAACTGATATATTTAAACATCATTATCTGTCGAAATTTCTCAATTATCTTCGAGATTTCTTGAGTAATTGATTTTGAATTGCATCTAATGTTTTTCATATTTTACAAGGGTTAATCTATGCAGTGATAACAAATTAAAAAAGAAGATAGAGGAATGCAGTCGATGGCATTTTCAATTTCTCTAAAAAAGACGACCGTTATGTGTCATTCAATTAAAAAGTTGTTTTTCATGTATCACCAATTCACAATGCGACAAAAATATTTTGAGATACAAAATGATTAAGATAAGCCGAAAAACGAATCATCAAAGGATATTCAAAGATTTTTCTCTGTTGAATGATACAATGATCAAAGGTTCTGTTATCAGAATATTTTTGTAATTCCAATCCAAGCGAGCACAAGGTGAGGAATTTTTCATATTTCTATACAAGGATCATTTCTTCAAGTCAAAAGTTACACTTTTTGTCCCTACCATTTTTTAAGTTTCGGCTCGATTGAAAAAAAACTGTGAATTAAAGTGTTCTTCGTAAAATCGCATAAAAGGGCTTTTAGAGTTATTCATCATTTAAAAAATTTCTTTATCGGCGAAATTAAAAAAAAAAAATTGTTACTTTTTCTGACTGCAACTTGTGAAATTTGAAATGACTTTATTTTTTATCTGAATCGAAAAGATTGGTATACGACAAAAATGTTTCTTTTGACCTCTCTGGAATTTCATGTATATGTACAAGTCGAAAATTCACAGTTAAATTGTTATTGTTCTAAGAAGTATATAAAGAATAATCATGATATATATTGAAGAAATTCAAAAATCAACAGAAAATAGGACCGAGAATGTTTAGGGTATCCTGAATTGCTCGATTTTGACTGTTTTAGGTACTTCTGGATCAATAGGTGAAAACTTTGAAAGGTGTCCTGGGCTTGATTTTCGTGAAAACACCATTAGTGAAAACCGTTTAACGATATCTTCATTTTTTTTATTTTGATATATTATCGATTTTGAAAATGTTCCATACCTTTTTTATTTACGAAAATATCTTAAAACGATAAAAACTTTCTAGAAGTTCTTTTTCACCGGAATTAAGAAACTATATTAAATTTTTTTTCTTATGGAAAAAAACACTTTTTTACGAACGCATTTTTTTTCATCTTATGTCATAAAGAAAAAATTAAAGAAAATTTAAACTAATGTCTTAATCCCAGTGAAAAAGTGCTTGTCAAAAGTTTTCATCTTTTCCAGATATTTTCTAAAATAAAAAAATTATGTCACATCTTTGAGATATAAAAAATATGAAAATTTTGTTATATCCTCAAAACAAATGAAGATATCGTGAAACGGTTTTCACTACTGGTGTTTTCATGGAAATCGAGCCGTTTTCACCTATCTAGTCTAGTAGTACCAGAGAAAGCCAAAATCAAGCAATTTGAGATACCCTGTAGGTACTCAATTTGAAATCTGAACTGAAAAATTTTGATTAATTCTAAAATTAAAAATTAGAAACTATTGAACAATTGAAAATTAAGTTTTAAATTTTACAACGGAAAATTAATTCAAAATGAAAGAAAAAACCATAGAAATACAACAAATACTTTCCATGAAAAAAAAATTTTTTACAACTTACCTCTCGTTCTCATCAAGCTTTCCGCGATCGAATACGGTTTTTTCCTGTGCATCCTCCTCAGAATGTCAGCTCCGTTATCCAAAGCAGTCTGGATCACACCGGCGAAAAAAATTTCGCAATGCACCAAAAAACTCGTGAGCGTAAAGCCTTTATCGTCTTCGGCGTTGAGCATCGAGATGTTATTCTCGATGATATTTTTCAGCACATCTGGATTACGTCTATTTGAGTAAACTTTCGATTGAACAGTTTCGGAAATCATTATTGCACTGTCGAATTCGAAAATTCAAAGTTGGACGACACTTAACGCGCTCTGAGGTTCGGAAAATATAAACGTTTGAATTGGGCACTTCTAGATACCCCTTTAAGTATTTCAGTGAAACAGGTGATTCACCCTTTTCTTTGAATATTCTTCTTCATTCTTATTTCCTCTTCTTCTTCTTATGGCCTCAGCTTTTACTCATACAATTCGCCCAGTATTGCTAATTATAGTCTTCAAAAATAATTTTACAAAAGGAAGAATTCAATATGAAAAAATCATAATGTAAATGATTATTTTTCTATATAGGATTATAATTTATTTAATAATTTACTCTTCCTAATGATTGAATAGCATGATCATTCGAATTTTTTGTACTGCGCAGTCAGAATGCCCCTGGTTAATATCCCTAAGACTTTCTCTGAAAATGTTGTCGAACTTTACTTCTTATCATATTGCCCATCATATCTGACACATTATTCTTTATGGGACAATCCTGGCAAACAAAACACAGGATCAATTCTTTTTACCCTAGCAGATCAAATAAAAATAGCCTCTTTTTGAAATCACTCTTAATCTCAATGATATTTGATTCGACAAAGAGTTATGTTTTCTCCATCTATCTAATTCTCGCACACTTCTCACGATGATATTAATTCTCCCAATCAATATTTGTCCATCCAAAAATCACTGAACTATATTTATGAGAACATTTCATTCATTTCCATGAAAATTAGAGAAAATAATTTTTTTTCGTACGTAAGGCTTATTATTATTTTCATTCAAAAGTTTGTTTTTGAATTGTGAACTGGTAAAAGAATTTCAGTGCCTTCTGCACTTTTATTATAAACTAGCTGCCCGCGCAACTTCGTCTGTCGAAATCGGCTATTAAAATTATTGTTATTATTATTATTAGTCCAATGTTATCTTCAAACACGAAAAATTTTGAAGAAGCCTAGATCCTGATTGCCACACAGCCTACCACTACCATATTCAATTGTATTTTTCTAACTAACTTTTCGTATATACATGTCCTATACCTAAATAACTGAAATTATGTTCCTATAATCATAGGAGTCAAGTCTTCTTATACTCGGCATCGCATATTGAAATTAACCAAGTTGACAAAAAAGTTCTCGCACACTTTGAGGTGGGTTGTATCTATCAAAAAAAGAGGACGTAACTTGAAATGAAGCGTCTGAATGCAAAATCAGACATTTGACAAAATCAGTTAAGGAAGGATTACAATAGAGAAAGTTGCTGGCAATCTGATTCTTATACCCTCAGGTTCATAAGTAGACTTCTGAAAGCCTCTATTCGTAATTCAAATGGTCGAAACTGGGAGTTTTTCAATTCAAAACTATGATTTTGGCTCACACATCAAATGTCTGGTTTTGCATTTAGACGCTTCGAATGTCACTTTCACAAATGATCACCGAAGCCGATATTGATATAGATAACCGAACATTAATTAATTATTCATGTATTATTAATTGATTACATTGGTGTTTTGTGCAAACTTTGCGTTGTCCTCACTTGAAGAAATTATTAAAATTGAGGAAAAGATGTAACGATGTTATAAATAATGCAAAATCAATTTTAAATCTTCGATGTTTAATTATTGTCAAACATCGATGATCATCGAGAATCAATGATAATTGATCACTTACATTTCTAAGGAAATAGTATATTCTGAAACAAGTTGCAGCATGTGATCCTATTCCAACACGGATGCGAAATTCGAAAACGAATGACGAAGGAGCGAGTTTTCGAAAGCATGAGTGCTGGAATTGCCTTCTGCAACGAGTATCAGACGATATCTTCTCTATTTCGGTCAAATTTTGTGAAATACTCTCGAAATTCAAATAAAAATTCAGATTTGTGACTTTTGTATTGTATCTTGGCAGTTGTTGTGACTTACGAAATTTGACAGATTACGGAATTTGAATTAATTTGATTTGAAAATTGAGAGGATCGAAGGTCAGTACTGACAACCAAAAAACGAAAAATATAACTGAAAACAATGCATTACAGTACTACTTTTAAATGAACTCTTCACGATACTGAAATAGGGAAAACCATATCAAATACCTTGCATTTTCATATTTTCTCACCTCTTAAACCTTCCCTGGAGTTCCACGAATAAGTCAAGACCAAAATTAGCCAAATTGGTCCAGCCGTTTTCAAGTTTTATCATACCTAACGCACAGCAATTCATTTTTATATATACAGATGGGTCATTTTTAATCAAGCCCATCTGTTAAATTTTTAAATGATGCAAAATTTTAAAAAATATAGATTTATTATCACAATAAAAACAAAAATAGCATAATTAATTTTATATATTCAATTTGGGTATAGTACGGTAGAATTCGAATCTTTTTTCTCATCATTTGATTCAGTTTCATGTAAAATCCTAATGATACAATATGAAGGGTCATGCTGGAAATGGTTAAAAGATTTCATCAACATTGGAAAGGTTTCAGGCTGACACCATCAATCTTTCATAAATATTGATAATTTTCGAACGAGACTGCTGATCAAGTTTCTTGACTATCATTTCCTCGCACAACAGCGGAAGGTTGTAGTTCAGGAGTACAGACAAACCCTCTACACTTCTTCTGAACATTTGACGCCTTTTCGTTGCTAAAGCACATTTCCTCATCAAGCAATGAGCGAAATTAGGAAATTTCGTAAAGCCATTGTTTTCTCTCATATAATCCATCACCTTTTCGATACCTCTGAATTTCGAGATGATCTTCACGTCAGAAGTAGCTATGTCCCAAAAAGTTATGGGCAAGTCTTCAATGGAGGTGTTCCTCATGGTTGCAATTTCGAGTGTGGCTGTCTCTTTATGGTGTTGGTACTCCTCGTGTTCCATGACATCGTCTAGAAAATCCTTCACGCATTCTGGTGACCATGTTGGACTTCTGGATTGCCTGAGCGCAATGTGGTTTATCAGGATTTTGGTCATGCCTCTGGTCATCGAGCTTTGGATGTAAGCCAAGTATACGTTCTCCATTTTAATGCCATTCTCCAGCAGTTGTTCAGTCGCCAGGTTGTTGTCTCCCAAAATGCTAGAGTAGAGAGCGTTGAATCCTATGTTGTTTCTAGCGTTCAATTTCACATCGTTGAACAACATGAGGGAGATGTTCTCAGGGGAGCTTTTAATGCACATGACTTGTAAGGGAGTGATGTTTTCATGGTCTCCAAGGTTTATATCTACCCCAGCATCTATGAGAATTTCGTAGGGTTCCCAGGTGTTCTCCCTGGCCTCTGCCAAACTGACAAGAGCTGTATTTCCTAAGAGATTCCTGGTGTTTGGCTTTGCCCCACGTTTTATCAGAAGGGCCATAACCTCTACTTTCCTGCCTTGGGCGCGAGCTGCCATATGCAGTGGCGTATCGCCTTGGTAGTCTTGGGCTTGGATATCTGCACCTCGATCCAAGAGCATTTCGACGATTTCGGGATGTCCATGAAGGGAAGCAAGATGCAAGGGTGTCCTGAGTTTTTCGTTTCGTACGTTGACGTTTTGGACGATGTTTTTATTTTTATATACAGATGGGCCATTTTTAATCAAGCCCATCTGTTAAATTTTCGAATGATGCAAAATTTTAAAAAATATAGATTTATTATCACAATAAATACAAACATAGAATAATTAATTTTGTATGTACATTCAATTTGGGTATAGTACGGTAGAATTCGAATCTTCTTTCTCATCATTTGATTCAGTTTCATGTAAAATCCTAATGATACAATATGAAGGGAAGTGTCATGCTGAAAATGATTAAAAGATTTCATCAACATTGAAAAGGTTTCAGGCTGACACCATTAATCTTTCATAAATATTGATAATTTTCGAACGAGACTGCTGATCAAGTTTCTTGACTATCATTTCCTCGCACAACAGAGGAAGGTTGTAGTTCAGGAGTACAGACAAACCCTCTACACTTCTTCTGAACATTTGACGCTTTTTCGTAGCTAAAGCACATTTCCTCATCAAGCAATGAGCGAAATTAGGAAATTTCGTAAAACCATTGGTTTCTCTCATATAATCCATCACCTTTTCGATACCTCTGAATTTCGAGATGATCTTCACGTCAGAAGTAGCTATGTCCCAAAAAGTTATGGGCAAGTCTTCAATGGAGGTGTTCCTCATGGTTGCAATTTCGAGTGTGGCTGTCTCTTTATGGTGTTGGTACTCCTCGTGTTCCATGACATCGTCTAGAAAATCCTTCACGCATTCTGGTGACCATGTTGGACTTCTGGATTGCCTGAGCGCAATGTGGTTTATCAGGATTTTGGTCATTCCTCTGGTCATCGAGCTTTGGATGTAAGCCAAGTATACGTTCTCCATTTTAATGCCATTTTCCAGTAGTTGTTCAGTAGCCAGGTTGTTGTCTCCCAAAATGCTAGAGTAGAGGGCGTTGAATCCTATGTTGTTTCTAGCGTTCAACTTCACATCGTTGAACAACATGAGGGAGATGTTCTCAGGGGAGCTTTTAAGGCACATGACTTGTAAGGGAGTGATGTTTTCATGGTCTCCGAGGTTTATATCTACCCCAGCATCTATGAGAATTTCGTAGGGTTCCCAAGTGTTCTCCCTAGCCTCTGCCAAACTGACCAGAGCTGTATTTCCTAAGAAATTTCTGGTGTTTGGCTTCGCCCCACGTTTTATCAGAAGGGCCATAACCTCTACTTTCCGGTCTTGGGCGCAAGCTGCCATATGCAGTGGCGTATCGCCTTGGTAGTCTTGGGCTTGGATATCTGCACCTCTATCCAAGAGCATTTCGACGATTTCGGGATATCCATGAAGGGAAGCAAGATGCAAGGGTGTTCTGAGTTTTTCGTTTCGTACGTTGACGTTTTGGACGATGTTTTTATTTTTATATACAGATGGGCCATTTTTAATCAAGCCCATCTGTTAAATTTTCGAATGATGCAAAATTTTAAAAAATATAGATTTATTAATATCACAATAAATACAAAAATAGAATAATTAATTTTGTATGTACATTCAATTTGGGTATAGTACGGTAGAATTCGAATCTTCTTTCTCATCATTTGATTCAGTTTCATGTAAAATCCTAATGGTACAATATAAAGGGAAGTGTCATGCTGGAAATGGTTAAAAGATTTCATCCACATTGAAAATGTTTCAGGCTGACACCATTAATCTTTCATAAATATTGATAATTTTCGAACGAGACTGCTGATCAAGTTTCTTGACTATCATTTCCTCGCACAACAGAGGAAGGTTGTAGTTCAGGAGTACAGACAAACCCTCTACACTTCTTCTGAACATTTGACGCCTTTTCGTTGCTAAAGCACATTTCCTCATCAAGCAATGAGCGAAATTAGGAAATTTCGTAAAACCATTGGTTTCTCTCATATAATCCATCACCTTTTCGATACCTCTGAATTTCGAGATGATCTTCACGTCAGAAGTAGCTATGTCCCAAAAAGTTATGGGCAAGTCTTCAATGGAGGTGTTCCTCATGGTTGCAATTTCGAGTATGGCTGTCTCTTTATGGTGTTGGTACTCCTCGTGTTCCATGACATCGTCTAGAAAATCTTTCACACATTCTGGTGACCATGTTGGACTTCTGGACTGCCTGAGCGCAATGTGGTTTATCAGGATTTTGGTCATGCCTCTGGTCATCGAGCTTTGGATGTAAGCCAAGTATACGTTCTCCATTTTAATGCCATTCTCCAGCAGTTGTTCAGTGGCCAAGTTGTTGTCTCCCAAAATGCTAGAGTAGAGAGCGTTGAATCCTATGTTGTTTCTAGCGTTCAACTTCACATCGTTGAACAACATGAGGGAGATGTTCTCAGGGGAGCTTTTAATGCACATGACTTGTAAGGGAGTGATGTTTTCATGGTCGCCAAGGTTTATATCTACCCCAGCATCTATGAGAATTTCGTAGGGTTCCCAAGTGTTCTCCCTAGCCTCTGCCAAACTGACCAGAGCTGTATTTCCTAAGAGATTCCTGGTATTTGGCTTCGCCCCACGTTTTATCAGAAGGGCCATAACCTCTACTTTCCTGCCTTGGGCGCGAGCAGCCATATGCAGTGGCGTATCGCCTTGGTAGTCTTGGGCTTGGATATCTGCACCTCTATCCAAGAGCATTTCGACGATTTCGGGATATCCATGAAGAGAAGCAAGATGCAAGGGTGTTCTGAGTTTTTCGTTTCGTACGTTGACGTTTTGGACGATGTTAGCAACTTCTCCGACGAAATTTTGTTCGCCAGCTGCGCAAACCAGATGCAATATGGTGTTTTTGGCGTGGTCTAAGTGATTCTTCTCGATCAGCATGTGTTGGATGGTGGCCCTGATGCATCCTTGGTCTGGAAAGAGAAAAAACAATGTTTTAGTGGATGAGGAAGTATCCATCAACGTCTGGAGGGCTTGAAATAACTGTAGTTCATTATACAAATAAAGTCGTGTTAAAGAATTCAGCGAAAATAGAATGAAACAAAAACCTCATAGAAGCCTAAACGTTCTCAAGGGTGGCTACTGTTATAATATTCTCCAAGAAATTCAATAATCTTTCAAATTTACGATTGGAACTCCCATGATTCCGACTGTATTTTCCTCATCTATATATACAGGGTTATTCACGAATATGGCTCTATAGAATATTTTTAGGAAAGACACAAACAAGATTCAGGATTGAAATTCTAAAAGTGAGCTTCAAGTAAGAAGAGGACTTCTCGTATATTTTTTTAAGGTTCTAGACCCATTGTTTATTGCATAAACAGATTCTCCATTGAATTCTGAGTCTTTTTGTTTCCGAAAGTTTGAATTTTCACGAGAAAATTCTCTTTAAATGACGAAACACGAAAAAAATCTCAAAATTGAACTCTGATGAAATACAGACAACTTCGTGGTTTTTTCATTGAAAATTCTCATTTTGGGAATCTCCGAGAAGAAAGGCTTATGCTTTTTTTTCGATAGGGCGATTTTCAGAATATGATACAGGAGGTCAAGAATTCTTTATCAAAGTTAGAAGTGACGAAACATCACAAAAACATTTTTTTTTCAAATTGAAACCCCATTTTTTCGAATCATTTTCGAAATCTTCGTCAAAAACTAATAGGAGCATACGCCCAAAACTTTTATCACAAAATGAATATTTTTCGAGATATTCAGGAAAAACGATTTTGTCTTCAATTTTCAATCTCATTCCGAATGTGTTTTTTCAATGGAAAATAATTAGCGGTCAAGTGAAATTTTTGGAAATCTCTATTTTAGAGAAAATTTTTTCTATAGTTCAGAATGCTTCTAAAAAAATTGGGTTCCAATTTGAAAAAACGATTTTTTGATGTTACGTTTCTTCTAACTTTGACAAAGAATTTGTGACCTCCTGCATCATATTCTGAAAATCACGCTATTGGAAAAGAAGCATCAGCCTTTCTTCTCGGAGATTCTCAAAAATGAGAATTTTTAATGAAAAAACCTCGAAGTTGTCCGTATTTCAACTGAGTTCAATTTCGAGATTTTTTTCTCGTATTTCCTCATTTAAAGAGAATTTTCTCGGGAAAATTCAAACTTCTGGAAACATAAAGAGTCAGAATTCAATGGAGAATCTATTTATGTTCAGTCTCGGTTAGAAATTAATTATATACTGCAATGTTCGAGAACAAAGTATAATTTATCGTATGCCAAAGTTAGTTCATGGTGAGTTTATTTGTTCATATTGCCTTGTTAATATTTATAACGAGATTTATGGTATTTGCAATTTATTAATCAGCTTGCCAAAAAAGTAACAGTATCTCGTCAAAAATTTACATACAACTTTAAAACAGCTGCGAATTGATGTAGAAGATCGCAAATAAAACAACAAACTAATATACACAATCCATATATTCCTATTATTGAGAAAAAACAGTAGAGGGTTGTGGAGCGTAAATGTACGATACTTTTTCCGCACGCTGTGTAGTTTATCACATTTAATGACTATAAAAGTGCTTTTCAATTAGTTCAATTTAACAATTATTTCGTATTTTTCGGTATTCATTTGGAAATCTAATCAAAAGTTTCGAAATATTTCACGATTTTTTACTTATTATGTAAAGTGAAACGTTTCAAAACATCATTGAGTTTTGGAAACAGTTTATGAATCTATTCCTGAAATAAAATTCTTCCGAAAAACGGGTAATTGAGAGATCTACTGGAGAGAACAGTTCATTTGTGGTAGAAAAGCTCCAGGTACCAGATAGTGAAATGTTAATTTTCACTTCCATTCAAAATGAAAAGGTCTTAGGCCCATTATTGTTAATGACTTTCTCGATTCATCTGCACACTGTAGGTATACTTTTCTAAAACTAATCGAAACGGTTTTTCGATTTCCGAGAATTTTCTTAATCCTTCAAGAGTTCTTCGAAAATTCGGTACTTCAGAGTTATTCAGATTTGTAGGTATAAAGAATGATTTATGGCTATTTAAAGATTCTTATCTTCCTTGTCATTTCGAATAGACCTTTTAGATTACAGTTTCGGACTGTCACTTGACTCAACCCTTAACTTTCTACTTTCGTAAGCGAATTTAACAGGTTTGGAACTTTATTAGATTAAAAAAAAAATTATTTCAACCTGCGCTAAAGAAATCGAAAATATTCATGTTATGGATAATGATTAAGATTCTTTTCAAAATGAAACGGTCATAGGCCTATTATTGTTAATGACTTTCTCGAATATACTCTTCGAAACGGTTTTTCGATTTCCAAGAATTTTTTTAATCCTTCAAGTGTTCTAGAAAAATTCGGTACCTCAGAGGTATTCAGATTTGTAGGTATAAAGAATGATTTATGGCCATTCGACGATTCTTATTTTTTTTGTTATTTCAAATAGACCTTTTCGAATACAGTTTTGGACGATCACTTGACTCAACTCTTAACTTTCTACTTTCGTGATCGAATTTAACCGGTTTGAAACTTTATTAGATTAAAAAAAAAATTATTTCAACCTGCGCTAAGAAAATCTAAAATATTCATGTTATGGACAATTTGAAGATGAATTAGAAATTTCGAAGAAACTTTCAAATACCTTGAATATTTCGCGAAATTAAATGAAAAAAAATAATAAAATGATATTAAAGAAATAATAAAAAATTGGTTTGTGCTATTTCTAAGATTCGAAATGGACAAGATTTCTTGGGTAATAATTGAAAACTTACCTCTCGATGCAATCAAATGTGCCGCAATTGATTCGTACTTTTCTTTGTTGAGTCTCCTCAAAATATCCGCTCCATTATTCAATGCACTCTGGATTACAGGACCGTAGAAAATTTCGTATTTGACGAAATAACTCATTATAGTATTTCCGAAAATATCTTCAGAGTTGAGCCGTGAATGATGACTCATCTCGATTAAATTTTTTAACGCGTCTGGATAGTTTCTGTAAAAATACATTTGCGTTTTGACAAAAGGAGAATCCATGATGCGGAAATTTAATTTGGACTTTTCACCGGTACAAACGTATACACAATAACAAATATAAACTAAACAATAGTTTCTTCCCTTTTGAATTTTGAAAATTTGTTCAGACCTTCTGTGTTCCTCTTTCTTCTTCTTGATATTCTTCTTCTTCTATTTTTGGTCGTATTCGACAACAAATATAAAGTTAATGAGGCAATTTTATAAATATCATAATTTTTTTCTACTTTTATTTTCTTTTGATATTTGTATTAAAGGAAAATATCTCAAGTATTCGTAATTCCAAACTTCTTAAAGTTTCAGGTTTAGAAACAACTTGATTCTCAGCTTCATTCATAACGCTCTGATGAAAAATATTAATAATAGTCAATCAAGTTAATTATCCTAAGAGTCATTAAATTTCTCTGCTAGGTATATAATTAATACACAAAAAGAAAGTGATCCATGAATATCAGGAATAGATTACAATAACTTATATTGAGAACAAGATATTTTAAGTATTGAAGCAGGTAAATTGAAATTCATCCATCTTAGATAAGAAGATATTGAAATTATTTCTTAACTAAATTGAAGCTTTTACAATTTAAGGGGTTGAAATCCATTATTAATATACTTTATTAGGAAAACTATTGAATTAAGAATCCCAACAAAGTAGCCTGCTGAAATTCGTATTGGAATGCAGCTCATTATCTGCTTACTCTGCTCTGCACATTCTCCCTACCGTACCTTGGATAGATGCCGTACATCTACGCTCTTACCCGCCATTGTCTGAATCCTGTTCCAGTTTTCTTCAATAATAGAATTTTCTCATTTTCAGGAACTATTATTTCTCCCAATATCCGAAGTACAGCGAAACCATTTGGAATTACACAAAATGGTAAGTTTCTCCTGTTCCAAGCTGCAGAACGATGTTTCTAAAAGTATTTAAGGTTGCATACACAATTCATTAGGAATTAGAGGTAAACATTCAAGAAATGAAGACCAAATAATAATATCCAATTCACGATTTTGGAACATATCCATAAACTGGTCGATGACACCTCGTAATGAGTGCATAAAGTTCTATGAAATATTCAAATTGAACAATGTAAACAAATGGGGTTGTCAACAAAATTAATTGTAATCAACAATGGTTACAAGTTGAATTATAGAAGTCAAATTTTCAATTTTTAGGAATGTAAAATGGGAATCGTGAAGATGTCATGTTTGACAAAGTAAAAATGTGTTGTCAATAGTTCATAAAATGTTTGTGTTCGTGAAACAGTAGGTTATGTGGTGAATTAAATTAATTGTTAAAAAACACATTCGCAGTAATAATTATTTAGTTATGAGCGATTCTGATGATACTGAGGAGTTATTGTTGATGACACCGCATATCCAAGATCATAGTATTGAAGAGGCTCACGTGCCATACTACGACATAGTGGACAAACTCATTACCCAAGTATCCAAATTGAAAAGTAGAATTACAAGTATTGAGAACTCATCTGACGTCAGTCTGGGCTCTGTTACCAATTCTATCGATACTTTTCTCAATATGCAGAGCAGCGATTCCAGTAATGCATGTCGAAGATGCTTCAGTTACGAGAGTTTACCTCAAGGCTCTGAGTATCGAAGGACTACAGTCCCCCAATGTTTCAGCACCCAAAGCACGCCACAAAAACCCAGGAGCAAGTTGATGTTGAAATCTTTTCCAAATTCCCCAAAGTACGACGAAGAATTGAAACTGTTCAAGAAACCGTACAGAATGGGGGCGCCCAAAGAAGGAGATAGGCTCGGGGAAAACGAGATACACAAGCAACCTCTGGTGGAGGAAAGCAACATCATCGAAGAAATTGACAATTTTCTTTCTAATGTGAAGCCTTTGAAACCGGATGCTGCAAGAACCTTAGATTTTGGGCATTGTGTGAATGAAAGTTTGCAGAAGCAGAGCAAAACAGCTGTTGATGTTCATCAGATTTTAAAAGGTATGTTTCAGATGTCATTGTTGTCAGAAGTATTTTTCATACAAGATGTGTACTGGTTTTTCTAAAATACTTAAATATAAGTCTTTTTTGTCCTTTTCGTTTCAAGTTGTAATTTTAAAATTTGTTTCTTGAAAGAAATGGATGAACAAGAAGAAAAAATCAAGAATATGTACGACAATAAAGCGGGGACAGTTTCTTCAAACTCCTCTGAAAAAAATACGGGATACCAAACTCCAATCGATTGGAAAAAAGGTGTAGAAACCTTGAGTATATCATCCACAGACTCTTCTTCTATAACTGATAAGTCAACCGTTCTTTACCAGCCAGCAAGTAAAAAAAACGAGCCGATTAATCTCGTGTTAAACGAAAAAAGCGCAATAGAAAAAAGACCGTCAAACAATAGTAATTTGGATACCGAAAGGACTATAACGGAGAACTACAGCACCAGCAGTAATTTTACAAGGAAAAGTTTGTCGTCTCCTCATTGTGATATAAATTCAAACGCTAAAGATATGTTGAGCATGCACAGGAAATTGATCGATGATACACATTCTCCGGAATTTAACAGTTACCATGATCCTACCAGGAAACTTATGAAGCCAGTAAGCGACCAAAAACTGGGTAGCGTAAGCTTAATAAACTTATGGAATAATGAGAGAAAGGAGACAAGCTCAACCTCAGATAAATGTATTCAGAGGCTGCAGGAAGAAAAGTTAAGACGCACAGTACGTAACGTTCATGATTGTTTTTCTTTTTTATAAAATCATCAAACGAAATATAGGCCCCTTTTTAGCACTGCGAAGAACTGATACAGCAATTGCAAAACAAGATATTGGAACAACAAGAAAAACTTGCAGTGGCCATTCAAGTAGACGAAGCAAAAGACAATGCTATTTTGAGGTTTCACGACGCATGGGAAAAGGCTTCTATGAAATTCAAGCTGGTGGTTAAGGAGAGAGATCAGCTTGAGAAGGAGGTGCAGAGCCTCGCTTCCCAAAATAAAAAAATTAACGAAGAAAGCGAAGAGGTTAGTTGGTCTAATTTTTTTTATTTTTTTTTTATTTTTTTTTTATTTTATTTTTTTTTTTTTAATGCAACTCTCGGGTAAAGACTGAGGTTTTCAAGCGTCCCGAGATGAATTTAGTAGAGATTGATTTGTGCATGTCAAGTTGTAAATACCATTCAACCTTGAATTTGTGCATGAAATAACTAAAGATTTGTTTAAAATTGTTATTTCGTAATAGAAAATTTTTTATTGTTTTTCAGAGAATAGAATTCCACAGAAAAGAGACAAATCAGGCTCTCAACATGCTGCATGAGCACAAGATCCGACTTGAAGAGTTGGATAAAAAATTCGAAGAAATAAAATCAGAAAGCGACAGATTAAAAGGTGCGAACAAAGACTTAGAAGCGAGGGTAGCGAATGAGGAAGAAAAAAACAGACAATTATCCAACATCCTGGCCAACAAAGAATTGGAACTGAATGAGGTAAACAATTTCGTTAAACACTTATTTCGAGGTGAAAAATTGATATTTTCAGTCTAAAAACATATTACTACATGCCAAAAAAGAAGTGTCGCAATGTCAAGCTGCCGTTGAAATGTGCCAAAAAGATTTCGCCACTGTTAAAACAGAATACGATCTTATACAAGAAGAAATAAAGGTCGAACGACAAAACGTTTCACACTTACATGAAGAGAATAAAGCATTGCATGATGAATTGGAATCGCAGAAGAAAAAAGAAGTATGTTATATTTGTTTTCGTTCTTTCTTTATTTTTATTACTTCTTTTGTATCAGAAATCATTGATGGACAATCTGAAAGAAGTCAAGGACAAATTGGAGACCAACAAGAAAGAATTAAGGAACTTCTATCAAGGTCAAGTGGAGCTTTTAGTGCAGACTAAACTCAAGGAATTTCAAGGTCAGCTTGACGAAGCCGAACAAAAGATGAAGGAACAGCTGGAGAAGAAAGAATTGGAGATAGCAAAATCTGCAGCGATGCATATTCAACAAATAAACGACAAGTAGGGGTTGAATTTTTTCTCTTACGCTTTGATGCTGAGTTAGATTATGCTTCAGGTATACCCTGGAAATAAACTTGATCGAGCAGAAGCATCAGGAAGAGATGCAGTTGAAACAGGTGAAAGTAGCACAACTGGAGCAGAGGCTCTATGAGATGCAGACTAAATTCGAACGACAGCAAGACAAGAGATCGGATTTGATAAAACAGCTGCAGAAAGTCATGGAGGCTCAATGGGCGGAAGCCCTTCGCATTATAAACAACGGAAAGAGTCCGGTTTCCCATGACGACAGCTCTAGTACCATCGATCAACTCCATTCCCTCCAATCCAAGTCCTACCAAAACATGGAGGCTCTGTTGAGTCAGGATTTCGATGAGAGGATGAGGAACCAACATCATGGGACTGAAGGTCATCATAACGCGCAAGCCGACAGGAGGAACCATCACAGGAAGGACAATCAAGGTCAGAGGAACGCACCGCAGTCGAAAAATAAGGGTGGAAAGCAGCAAGATGATGGTCATCTTCAGAGATACATCAATTTGGTAGGTGAATGAATTCTCGATCAGATGTGTAAGCGGATCTGTCAGATTGCGAAATCTGTCAACTGTCATCTGATTGCAACTGTCAAAATCTGAAGTTTCTCTCTGTAAACCTTTTCAGCTTCTTCACAAACAACCTGGTAACCCTTTGGATAGCAAGGAGAAAGGGGGTGCTCCGAACGGTTTCAACGAACAACCTACTACGGACGTTTCTATGTGGCAACAAACGGTACGTAATCCGAATGTCTGAATATTCTACAGGGTGTACCAAGTTCGACGGCCTATAAGGCGTTTCTGGAGAACTGGATCTATTTGAAATCTGAAAATTGGGAGTATGATATTGTTTGATATTATCTACCGAGCTAAAACATTCTTGAAGCCTGACCACTTTCAGTTAGTTATGCAGGGAGTGAAAAAAAAATTTTCAAAAACTTTCTTTTTTTGTTTGCGAATTTGATAGAGTATCCAATTCTGAATACTCTATCTCCCATTTATCTTCAGTTTTTTGTCGATGTTTGGGAAAGTATTATGACAAATGCAACGATTTGTGTACGAATGTATTCAGAATTGATTACTCTATCGAATTCAATAACAAAAAAACAGAAATAAAAATTTTTGGAAATTTTTTTTTCACCCCCTGTATAACTGAAGGTGGTCAAGCTCCAAGAATATTTCAGCTCGGTAGATAATGTCAAACAATATCATAATACCAATTTTCAGATTTCAAATAGGTCCAGTTCTCCAGAAACGCCTAATAGGCCGTGGAACTTGGTACACCCTGTATAATTAACGATTTTTTCAGCAGGAGTCTTCGCAATACGTGTCCGATTTACTCGAGAGTCATAAGCAAAAAGAAATAAACAGGAGAAAAAATTCGTGGAAATAGCTTTCGACATAGTTTTGTAAACATTTATTAAATTATTTCATACGAGAAGTTTTTTAATGCAACTTCCGGGGTGAGAATAGAAACTATATACTTTTAAAATTTTATATACAACCAATTTACAATAAATACAATCACTTTCTACATGTTTTTGATTAAATTATATAAAATTAGAATAAAAATAATTGAAAACGGTAAGCAATTTTTTAACATTTATTTTGATTTGATTAATGTTTTTATGCCATTGCTGATACCGGCAACGAACTATGTTTTGGTTTCATCTTGTTTATGAATACTTTGATGCATCCGTTGAAATCTGCTGACACCAAGACATAACCACCACAACCCTTTGTATGCTGTTCTACTATTGGATCCTCCACCTGAAAACAAATTAGGAATAAAACAATGAAATACAAAAGAAAAGACTGAAAATAAAACATAGTTTCACAATGAAGGTTTTGTGTTCTTTTATTTGCATTATTATTTATTATTGCATTATTAGGAATGTTGGGGAGTATTTTAATATAAATACAACAATATTGTTGAGGTTATGTACTCATAGATGTACCTTATTATCCTCGTCTTCCACAGTTTCAGACCTAGAGGCCTCTTCAATCATTTTGATGATGCTCTCAGGATTCGGGGCGAAAATAGCGCAAGTCACGGTGTTGTTATGCGCCTTTATGGCTTCCCAAAAATCGTTGCGGTCCCTCCTCACCGAAGAAAACTTTGCGTAATCATGATTCGTCTTCCAAATGTAAACATCTCTATTCTCTGATCCGCTCACTATGTACTTCCCGTCGTGACTGAAGCTCGCTTTGATCTGACTGCTCATGTTGACGTAACCCTACGACAAAATTCGAATTAAAAAAATTTACACCATTGTGATCATTTTTCACCTTGTATTTGCAGCTGACGTTTAGGTCGATCAAGTCGTACAACCTTATCCGACTGTCATTCGAAGTTATCAGGATTTTGTCTTGTCCAGGCATCGGTTCAATTCCGCTTATCTTTCTCCCAACAGCATTCCTGCCCCTAGAAGACCTCACGTGGATTTGGGTGTGATACTTGAGTTGATCGGTGTTGTAGAAGATGCATCTGCCGTCGTATGTGCCCACCACTGCAAACATACCATTTTGGCAGAAGTTCGCAGCTGTTATTAGCTTTGTTGTGCCTTCTACTTCGTTCCAAACGGCCACCTATGTGAGAAAAAAGCTTCGTTTTGACTTCAATTCGTCATTGTGACAGTTGAGGTTAGAAAAACGGAAATTGACAACCTGTCAACTGTCAATAATGACATTTGTTGACGCTAATTAATACAAATGACAACAGCGGAGTCTTTGGTATTAACCTTTTTATCAGGAATATTCCATAACCTCAGCTTGCCGTCCAAGGAACCGCTCAAGAAGTACCTGTCATCGCGAGGGTGGAAGACTATAGCCGTTACGAAATCTATGTGCTGGAAGCAACAGAGGCATTCCTTCCTCGATATATGCCACAGTCGGACGGTCTTGTCCATCGAAGAAGACAGAATGAAGTAGTTTTTCGACCAGGAAACATCCAAAAGGTCAGAGGTGTGACCAGAATAGGTACAGAAAGGTTTGGGCATGAACACCAGCTTCGAGTTTTCTTTACTCATGGCTTCCATGTTGGCCAGACTGGCATTAGCGTCGTTTGAATGATGAGACACCAGAGATTCTTGCGAAGGTGTCGGAGATACTTTCTCAGCGTTGTATTTCGTCCTCATCTCCTGAAAATTAAGAGTTAAACTCACCGCAATCTGCGACCAAAACACATTTTACCTGGAAGAACTGGAAGGCATCCTTAACGATCCATATCCTAAGAACCTTGTCTTGACCTGCAGTAGCCAACAACTTACCGCAGCAAGAAAACTTCATACACCAAATCGGACCTTCATGTTCATCATTTATCTCTTGAACGTGTTCGACTTTCTCGAATTCATACGGACCTTTGTGAGAATTCGAAGTCTGAAAAACGAACAAGTGTAAGGAATGAAACTATTGTGAATTTTAACCGCTCTAACCTTGAGCTTGATGTTCTGTTCGCCTGGATGAACGTTATCAATGATATCTATGGTATCTTCTTTGTGACGAGCATGGGATACCTCTTGTGCGATGCTCTTAGCTTTATGCATGGTTTTCTTGACCGTCGTGTCCAAGAACCTCTTCAGTTTAGCAGTCTTCCTCCGAACTCTGCCCCCTTCAGAACTCTCAGCGTCCGCCACTGGTATCTCGGATTTTTTCAAGTCTACACTCTCTTCATCCGACTCCTAAAGTTTAAAATTTCCAAAAAAATATTTAGCCTACATATTTGAAACTTTTAATCGTGTTTCTTCAGAAAGAAAGAAAAATCAGGAGCCACGAATGGTCCCATGAGGAACACCATCAAAACAAGTAGGAACATAGATTTCTTAGTTGATAAATTGATGAAAATATTTAGTCCACATATTTGAAACTTTCAATCATGTTTCTTCCGATTTAAAGAAGAGTCAGGAGCCAAGAACGGTCCTCTGGGGAACACCATTAAAACAGGTAGGAACATAGATTTCTTTGCTGAGAGAATTCCAACTTGTTTGAGAATATTGTATAAATTGTTTGAATCTTGTTTCTTTTTTTTTGTATCTCATAAGTAAGAACACTTCTTTCCTATGTTTCGATTGTAAGGCTGCTTAAGTATTTGCTAAATAGGTGATGTTAGTGTAGTATGTTTTTTTTTCCTCAACACATACAGTTATTAATTTATCTAGGTGTTGTGATGTGATCCTTTCTGAAATTTAGATCATTGTTGCATGTATTACAGGATTATTATTATTGAATAAAAGATATCTAATGTTTCTTCTGAATTAAAGAAGAGTCAGGAGCCAAGAACGGTCCCCTGGGGAACACCATTAAAACAGTTAGGAGGATAGATTTCTTGATAAATTGATGAAAATATTTAGCCCACATATTTGAAACTTTCAATCGTATTTCTTCTGATTTAAAGAAGAGTCAGGAGCCAAGAACGGTCCTCTGGGGAACACCATTAAAAAGGTTAGGAGCCCAGATTTCTCGGATAGTTTTATAGGTTTACCTTGATTTTATCCATGCTGGAACTGCTGACGTACTCCGATGTTAGCCTCATTATGTGCAAAGACAGCGGATTGATGCATTGGGGAAGCTTGTCTTCAGCAACGCTCAATGGAACTCTCTCTCCTGTATCTAAATTGAGGACGGTAACTTGTTCCAATATCTCCAGATCGGATAACTGCTTTCCGGAGTCTGTATGGGTTCTTACCTTCATCGCCATCATGTTTTCGTCCCCAGCGGACTTGCGTCTCTCTTTAGCATTGGAAACCGAGGATTTATTTGTGCCCCTTGCGAAGAGGAATAGAACGTTTAGTACAATATTGTGAATAACATGAATATATCGAACCTGTGAGGTCCTAAACTGTAATGTCCAACGCTACTCCTTCCGTAGACCCCCTAGTACTGGCAATTACAGTGCTCGAAGAATCCGCGACAAGAGACATACAGCCTGTCTTTTCCGTTACATCCACCTTTGAATTCTTCTTCGCCTTGTAACTGTCGGTGTCTTGCGGCTTCACCACAAACTGCCCCTTCAAGGCTTGGTTTATGTCGAGTGAATGAACCGATTTCAGAGTTGAATTTCTGGAGCTCTTGAGATTCTTAGGTTCCGGCTCTGGTTCTTTCTCGGACTTTGTCGACGAAGTTAAGGAAGATTGCTTCGGAAGGGAATGCTCGAATTCTCTAGTCAGGGATTCTACGGTGCTTACCGGACTGGCCAGGTGGTGGGAAGAAGTTTGGAATGTTGACGTGGAAGCCGATTTCTTAAACGAGAATCTCACTAATCGATTCGGGATGGATGATTCAACACTTACGGTCAAGTTTAGAGATCCGAGGTCCTTATTTTTCTTCTTTCGCCTCGGGGGAGCTATGGGGGCCTTGATCAGGGAAGACGATGTAGCAGTGGATGTCTTAGTGCTCGCTATGACATCTGGTTCTTGAAGTTTAGCAGGTGTATCGGTATTTTGTGCGGGTTTTATGGAAGTCAAGGTGGAAATGCTTGGAAATTGCGATACACCTTTTGAACTTGGAGTCGAACCAGAGTCCAGGGAGCTCGAAGACAGAGCTGATACCGACAAGGCTTTTCGACCATTTTCTGTTATCGTTCCTGAAAGTTACATTGAAATTATACGAATTTAATGGCGGTATTCTGCTTTTTCTCTTTAAGCTACAAATCTGTAGCGTACAATTGATCTGTATCTATGTGGCTGTCTTACAGATTCATAAAGAATGAAATTCTGGAAGTTTTTCTGTAACTGTCGTATTAGAAGTGTCAATTTTGAACCACTTCATATAAGATCATAGCATAGAATTTATTTCTCTGTAAAATTGGACCAATTCGTGTTCTTTTTAACAAGAAAAAGAAATTTACAACCTAAATGTGAAAATGAAACACAAAAATAGTTGGGTATAAAAAAGTATTTTATATTCTGTGTCATATTCAACATAACCTCACAATATACCTTTCGATGTGTTTCCTGTAAGCTACAGATTTATAGAAAGCATCGAGAATCGTAATTTTCCTGTAATCTTATGAAAAGTTACAGATTTCTTACTGATGAAAGCAGAATACTGCCATAAGTTTGTATCATACTAACCTGAGTCTGATGCATTTCCCAAAATCCTACCCAACCTTCCAAGCGAACTATGACTTTGCAGACTAACCGTATCTTGCTCGATGACCCTAAAAGGTTGTGTTACTTTACTCGGCCCCACTGAAACTCCCTCAACGGATGAAGTTTGGCTATCTGGTTGGATAGATTCACCAATCGGGGGATCATCATCGTCGTTTTGAAGCTTTTGTCTCAACTCCTTGAATTTCTTCCTGTTACTACCGAGTAAATCTGAAGAAATTCCCGACTAGAATTGAATTGGTGCTATAATTACACCCTTGAAAAATCATGAATGTACGTACTGTTTCGTCTTCATCCTTACACTTCGATCTGCTTACATTACTGGAGGTATCTTTGGTTGATTCGCATTTTTGAAAAACGTTGGGTTCTGAATTTGCTCGGTGCGTCAAATCTCTGGATAATGTTCGTGATTTTTTGCTGAAATTGTAAAAAAATATGGAATTTGACGTTACCAAGCATCATATGACTTTCAATTCCCTTTAAATTTCAACTGTTTCGAGAATAAGTTGAAAAGTGATTGTCAAAAGGAACTGAATTGATATTGAAAGTAATTTCAGAATATTTAAATTCTACATAAGGTATGTAACAGGTCAAAGTTTAGATTTGATACCTTCTATTAGCTTGACTCGATATATCCTCCTCAGCATCGTAAAATTCATCTGAATCACTGTTATTTGACATATTTGAGATTGTTGAAATTCATTTTCGAACGAATATCAATCTACCGACAACATTGAAATTTTTGAAAACATTTATTTTTATTTGTACTCATGAATAAAATTCACTAGAATCCCCTTCTCACTAGCGCCGCATCTGTCAAAATTTTTAATCTTCCTTCTCTCCCTCACTTATGGCGAGGTAGGCTGCACAACATTCGTCATCTTTCTCTTTTCTGGTGTAGAGTGTGGCAGAAACTCGTTTCAACAACTCGACAGACAGAAGAGAAACAGAACAGTCGAAAGACTTTCCTCTCCCAAGAAGTAAATTTAAGTAAATCAACATGGAGGACGTAGCTGTGGAAGTTTGCGGTGAAAACGGGGCTCTTTACAAGGTAGGTTCGGCGCAAAGTATGAAATGGTGTCGATTATGGTCGAGATTTTCCTGTTTTTTGTAGATCCGACAGTTATTTCGTGGTAACTATTGAGATATTACTCATATACTTACGTAGAAATGACGGGATTAGAGGAATGCTTAACGCGGTTCTTTTGACGCCATGACCATTTGACAGGGCGTGAAAATTCCATGTGTTCGTTTTATTGTAAGCCCATCGTGAAAGGGGAAAATTCTTCATTTATTATGTTCCACTTTATTCTACAGTTGACATAGTCTGATTCGTTATCGCCGCGAATATTAAAAGGTTATGTTCTACCATATCAAATTACCTTTCTCTGGATAACATTTTCGTGAAATAAAGACACCCAACACTCTCAATCATTTGAAGCTGATTCCCCCAAATTAACCCACCAAAACATTATTTGCAAATTGAGTAAGATAATCAAGTTGTCAGCGATACTTTTGTAATTCCCCAATCTAATGTTCTCATTCACTTCTTTTATATATGAATTACAACCGTATATAACTTGTGGTTCCTCTTTTCACAGGGTTACGTCTTAGACGTATTTGATGATGAAGTTCTTATACATTTCGAAGATGAGTAAGTTCATCCTTGAATTGGTGAAACCAAAATGAGTGATACTTTTTAATTTTGTGCTAGGTGGCAGCCAGATTCTAGATTTCCCTTTTCTCAAGTCAGGCTTCCACCAAAGATTGATCCAAAAACAGAATTCAATGAGAATATGGAGGTTGAAGTGTACTCAAGGGCGAATAATCAGGATGGATATGGCTGGTGGAAATGTAAAATTAAGGTAAGTGATTTTGAATGAAGAATTCTGGGATTTCTAGTTTTGTTCCCTTTTCCTGATTCACAGATGATGAAAGGAGATTTCTACGTTCTCGAGTACCAAGGTTTCGACACAACATACACAGAAATTGTCAGCGTGGACAGGTTAAGGCCGAAAAACAATAATCCACCCATCACGAAAAACATGTTCTTCAAATTCGAGATAGAAGTTCCGGAAGCTCTCAGGGAATGGTGAGTTTTTACGATGCGAACAGACAACCTGACTTTTCTTTTGGCTAGTCCTTTCATCCTCAGCGACAAGATCGAAAACGCCCACAAGGAATTCCAGAAGGCCATCGGGGCAGCTCTCATAAGGTACATTCCGGAGAAAGGGGTACTGTTAGTCATATCTAGGAACGAGTCGAGCGCGAGGACTGCATCGTTGCTTCAAGACATGCATTTTAGGAGCCTCTCCCAAAAGGTGTTCTTGCTGAAACGTACAGAGGAGGCAGTTCGACAGTTGGAGAGCACCAAGCTGGCATCGGTGGGAGGGTGAGTGAATTTTAAATGAGTTTACTTATGTGCATTCACAATAGATTTAAAAGTGATAAAATTAAGCCCTCCCGTACTTAACCTGAATAAACGACAGCCTTATTTTAATGAAAGATCCCTTGTTTTGACAGTTATTTCAATCTTCTGTGTCAAACAACTTCTCACAACTGTCAAATTAAAGGAAATGTCATAATAATGTCAAAATAAAGAAATGTCATGAAGAAGTTGACAAGAAATTAGTCTATTCGATAGCTCAAATATCCAACCAACGATAAAGGATCTTTTATAGCTCTCAATAAAATACAGGTTTCCTGTACTCAACTTGAATAAACGACAGTCTTATTTCAATAAAAGATTCCTTATTTTGACAGTTCTCCTAATCTTCTGTGTTAAACAACTTCTCACAATTGTCAAAATGAAGGAAATGTCATAAAGAAGTTTACAAGAAATAGGCCTTTTCGATAGCTCAAATATCCAACTAATTTTAAAAGATCTTTTATAGCCTTTAATAAAATGCAGATCTCCTGTATTCAACTGGAATAAACAACAGCCATATTTAAACAAAAGATCCCTTATTTAGACAGTTCTCGTAATCTTCTGTGAAAAAACTTCTCACAACTGTCAAATTAAAGGAAATGTCATAATGTCAAGAAATAAGTCGTTTTGACAGCTCAAATATCCAACCAACGTTAAAGGATTTTTTATTACACGATCCTTTAATAAAGTTAGGCCTGTATTTGAGTTCAATAACACTATTATTTCCCTGAATGACCATATTTCAAGTAATTGGGTGCTTGTAAAGAAAGTACTTCTGACAGATTTACTTTTGTATGCTTGCCTTCCTTTTGTCCTCATCAATTTCGTTCTAGAGCAGTTTTTCCACCCCCCAAAACAAATTTAAGGTTTTTAGTCATTCGTTTGACTATTGGTGATCCGAAATTGCCAAAAATTCGCCAGAACAGGACCTTGACATATGCCGTATGTTTATTTCAGGAGGCACAAGCCCTCGCACATGCGCACCTCGAACTACGAGGTTTCAAGGTCGCACTCCAGGTGAGGCTCAAACAAGGTACACCCACACATAGCATGATTGTAGCTGGCAGAATCGGAAGGAATATACCTTTGTCATTGGCCCCGCTCTGTAATCTGGCTGTTTTTGGCAATTATCGGATTTTCGTTGGGTCTGTGGCATAGGATTATTTGTTATTTTGTGTATTCTCTTCTGAAATGCATGTTTGTCGGTGTAGCGTTTTGATTTTCGGATTTGTCGGTAGCTGTATTGTCTGTTGGCATGTTATATGGTTTATTGATGAATTATCGTGGAAGCCTATTTAGAAATATGTTCGAGGAAACTGATGTAGTTGTCTAACCATTGAACAATTTTTTCTTTCTAGATATTCCGATGAATTCTGCGTAAGAGATGATCTGATGGGGCTGGCGATCGGTGCTCACGGGGCCAACATCCAGCAGGCAAGGAAAATCGAAGGGGTCACGAACATAGAACTAGAAGAAAATTCCTGTACATTCAAAATATACGGAGAGGTATGCAAAAAAAATATCCGATAGAACATCTCTGTTACCCTTGTCTTTCAGTCTGAGCTTGCGGTGAAAAAGGCCAGGTCCATGTTGGAATACAGCGAGGAGTCCTTACAAGTGCCCAGGAACTTAGTCGGTAAAGTAATAGGAAAAAGTGGTAGGATTATTCAAGAAATTGTGGACAAGAGTTGTGTGGTGCGGGTGAAGATAGAGGGAGAGAACGAACCCCAGCCTACGATACCCAGGGAAGAGGGACAAGTAACTTTCGTCTTTGTAGGAACGGTGGACAGTATAACCAATGCTAAGGTTCTGATACAGTACCATCTGGCGCATTTGAGGGTAAGTTGGTGAATACGGAAGGCAATTTGAACACTCATGAGCTCTTTCGTCGCTCTTTTTCGAATTTCTGCACATACAGACTGGGCAAAATTGAACTAAAACTTTTTAACCGTGAGATTTTTTTTTTTTTTTCATTTATTTTTATCTAATAATAACAATGATAGAGGAAAATGAATGACACGTTACGGTGGTCTTTTTTGGAGGAACTGATAATGCCATCAACTGCATTCCTCTATCTTCTTTTGTTTTCGAGTTATAGGACCAAATTGAAATTTGGGCGATTTCAACTTTGGCCATTATCTCGGTTTCTGTTTGTGCTAGGATGTTGAAATGAAAACATCCTACAGGCACTTTTTTCATAACAATCCAGTAGCGTACTTTGTTTTTTTCCAAGAGGTTTCCTTGCTGAGCTATAACATAAACTTGTGTTTTTTCTTAAGGAAATGGCTTAAAAAGAATCGCCATTTTTTTCCCGTTTCAGAAATATATCATACATCGCCCTCAGATTCATTCAGATATCATGAAAAATATAGTTTGTATGTGAAATTTGAATTATTGAGTATTAAGTAGGCTGAATCACAGAATAATATGTCTTTACGCATGGTGTCATTATTATTTAGCAATTGAATACTTGATTCAATTCTCCGTGGTTTGATCTCTGTTCAGAACAACTGTCAATTATTAGAATTTGAAGTCATTATTGCCGGCAATATGGGAATGCTCGAAAACTACGAGCAATATGATATTTTTAAATGTTTAAGACCCGTTTGCACCAACATTCTTTAAATATTTAAGTGACGTTTCGATCCTTTAACCTAACCTCAAATTTAAGGACGGGATCACAACTTGAAATAATTTGTCAAACTGACTGAAAATTTGTTTTGTGTAATAATTTTTATGATGAATTCATCAGAATTCGAAACAGAAGCTCTGAAAGAAGACTTGGAAGTATTAGAAATCGTAAACTAGGATTTCCGAGGCATTCTTATTTTAACGAATTGGATGAGCTTTCATTTTTTCGAAGGTTCTGTTTAGAAAAACAGACTGTCTTGTATTTATCATTATTTATTAGAGATTACTTCAATGAATAATGAAATCTCTGGATAAAGATAGAGCTTTTTCAAACCAGGTTCGGTGCGATGATTTTTCGCAACTTCATATTTTCGAAGATCGCTACAGATCATAAATGAAGAGAAATTAATCATTTCCAATATGGAAATCAATGAAATTGTAATTTCAACAAGCCAATATCCGTCTGTTGCATGAAATTATCGAAACGAAATGATAGTAGAGTTAGGTTAGGTTAAGGAAATAACAACTATCATCTGTATCCGGCCAGCCAATAAAAAGGCTTTATTGAACTAGGGTCATTATTGCAGGCAATATGGGAATCTTCGAAAACTACGAGCAATATATTTTTAAATGTTTTATTTCAGCGGCAATAATGACTTCGAATTGACAGTTGTTCTGAACGATCAAACCACGAAGAATTGAATCAAGTATTCAATCGCTAAATAATAATGACACCATGCGTAGAGACATATTATTTTGCGATTCGGCCTACTTAATACTCAATAATTCAAATTTTAAATACAAACTATATTTTTCATGATATCTGAATGAATCTGAGGGCGATGTATGATATATTTCTTAAACGGGAAAAAAATGGCCATTTCAAACTACAAGAAAAACACAAGTTTATGTTACAGCTCAGCAAGGAAACCTCTTGTGAAAAAGCAAAGTACTCTACTGGATTCCTATGAAAAAAGTGCCTGTATAATGTTTTCATTTCAACATTCTAGCACAAACAGAAACTGAGATAATGGCCAAAGTTGAAATCGCCCAAATTTAAATTTTGAAATATAACTCGAGCACAAAAGAAGATAGAGGAATGCAGTTAATGATATTAGTTTCTCTAAAAAAGACCACCGTAACGTGTCATTCATTTTCCTCTATCTCTCACAGTTAAAGAGTTGTAGTTCAAGTACCACCAATTTTGCCCACTCTTGTTGCGAAACAAGAGATGGCGCTCACATAACTGTCATCTTTGGGACAGAAAGGTTGATTGGTTGAAATTGTTTTTCAGGAGGTGGAGCAGCTCAGGCAGGAGAAGCTGGAGATAGACGAGCAGCTGCGCAGCATCCACGGCACGAACCTGGGCTCGATGCAAAGCCTGCCCATGGGTCGTCGCAACGACAGGGGCTACAACAGCGACATGGACAGCGGCGGACGTCCCAGGGGCTCGATGAGGGGTAGGGGGGGCAGGGGGGGCCGGGGCTCCGGCTACCGTCAGAACGACAGATACAACAACTCCGGTAGTAACTTTAACGACTATGTAAATAACGTCGACAGGCATAACCACGAAGGAAATGGCAAGGGCGGCAGGGGGGGTCACGCGGTCAACGGCCGCCCCCCCAGAGGCAACAACAACAACAACAGGGAGCGCTCCAATCGCGGCAGGCTGTCGGTAGACTCGGCCGGCGGTGGCGATAGAGAAAGAAAGTGATTTTCATTATTTAACCATTCCGTTTACCGTACATCAGACACCTCTGCTGGTCTAAATGCATTTCACGTTTGTTAAACGAGCTGATCGGCTTTGTGCATCACGGTACGAACCATTCGGCTGGACACTACAAGGGGCCCCCTCGAAAACACGGCTGAAAACTTGGAAATTGTAAAAATTAGAACGCTTGTGGTCATAAACGTACGTACAACGTTAGATCGTCAGCCAATTCAAGAAATCATCATTAAATTATCTCAAATGCTGAGTGCAGGTTGTTTTAAATAAATAATTAACATCGCCAGACACTTCCTGTTGTATTTAAAGCTCTCCAAGTACCCTAGTGCTAGTTTTCAACATTCCTCCCGCCATAAACATTTGGCTGCGGAAGGTACAAAATCACCGTTGACTGTTAATTCTCTAATTTTGCTGATGGAAAACCCATCGGGGGCCCTTTAGACGTGTCCAGTTCCTCACACCCCTAAACACGACGAAATTGCATGTGCGAATGTTCGACCACGATGATGTACAAAGCCATAAATCAAAAAACTTCTCTTGGTGACTTTGACCCGGCCGATGACGTTACAAAAAATATAATAAAGTATAATGAAATCTGTATTATGCACAGATATGATGGTGGAAAAAAAATGCTAAAAATTAAAAAAAAAACTGGAACTGAAATGAGGTGACGTTTAATGCAGAGATTGTCACGATTGTGATATCGATGTCCTTGGAAAGGAAAGATGGATGATGCCTTGCGGCATTAGACGTAACCTCAAACAGTTTGTGAATGTCATGTTCTTTTGACACTTGTCATCTAACTTGCTAATTTCTAAGTCTTTATCGTTTTGTTAAGTATTTGGGGAAATTCCTTTCGGAAGCTGAAATTTAATTCTGAATTCTCAAGGGATCGAGTTGTGGATTGGAGGAAATGAACTTGTTTGTTGTTGGAAAAAGAAACCTGATAGTGACGGCTTATTTTTCCAAGTGTCGTGAATGATTTTCGTTCTGTTCAGGCCTAATCTTGACATTTCCTTTGTTTTGTTTGTTTTGTTTTTAGTAGCCTTAACCGCATTAGTAGCCTTTGTCTTTTTTTCGTAGTTTTTGTGTTTGTTCAATTGATTACCCTGGATAACTTTGAGAGTTCTTTTTTTTTGTATTGTACAGTACTCAAGTATGATATAGATTCGGTTTAAATACTTACATGGCGATTCCATCGCTAGCTTTTAAAGTATGGACATTTACTAAATGGCTTTGATGTAACGGAGAATGCGATGCTAGAATTTTTGAGGAGTCAGCATCCGCATATTCCGTATAATATTGTCATAAATTAATTAGATGTAACTGAATAGCAAACAAAACCATTGTCGCATGCTACTTACCAAGTAACAATACAACAGCGGTGGGCATACAAGATAACGTACCCGCTTGCGTACTTACGACCCTATCATGAACTATCCGAATGAATCTAACATTGACTATATCCCGCACCGATTAGACGTCTGATGGCTGTGATTTTTGCAACTTTTTTAAAATCCGACTAATAGCGAACGAATCTGATGGTTTTGCTTCGATGAAACCACTTTAAGTCTTCACGAGAGGTTTGAAATATCGACTGGAAAATTATGAGTAAATGGTAAATTCGTGGAATGTTGTTCATCGTGTAATGGAAGACAAAATTAACCCGAAAAGTCAAATGGCACTCACAAAGGTTCTTGACATGGAGGTATGTTAATTAATTTCAGATCTTTTCGAACTTGTATGCCCAAATCTGTTGGAATACATCGCTGAATGCCCAGTTTCGTTCAGTCTAAATTTGGAGTAACAAAATTTCCAAATTGAAACTGCATTGGTTAATGCGGCATTTTTTCATATCGGAAGAAACTTTCCCTTTATGATTTGTTTGCTGTGAAGTGAATTTGACGTTAGTAGACCCTACGAGGTCCAATGATATCTCTCAAATATGTATGTAAAACTTATGCTGGAAGGGTACGCAAGCCAAACTGATCTAGCCATGTCACTCGAATTATAAACGAAAAAAAAATCAACTATGTAGTCGTGTCCAATATCGACTTTTCAACTTGATCGTTGAAAAATCTCATTTGGAGTTTGCTAACCGAAAGAGCAAAAGTGATTTTGGCTCACTTATTGCATGGTCGTATCTGTTTGTGAAAGACTTTTTTAAGAAATATAAACTGATTGAAATGTCATGTGTTTTATTGATTTTTGGACTGTGCGCCCTTTCAGCAAAATGTGCGGTTCTTAACTCTTACTAACACCCAGGTTCTGCATGTGCATGTTTGCTCGAAGGGTTAACAGACCATGTGTAGTTTGACAATGCCAATCGGGAGATCTAACAAATTTGTTTGAGAAAGAATTTTCAAAATTTCACCTTGGGGATTGATTTTTTCAATTTTTAACACTGCGGTCATCAAAATGTCAGGGTTATTCATGAATATGGCTCTTCTCCATTGAATTCTGAGTTTTTTTGATTCACAAAGGTTCGAATTTTCCCGAGGAAATTCTCTTTAAATGAGGAAATACGAAAAAAAATCACAAAATTGAACTCTGTTGAAATACAGACAACTTCGGGGTTTTTTCATTAAAAATTCTCATTTTTGAGAATCTCCGAGAAGAAAGGCTGATGCTTCTTTTCCGATAGCGTGATTTTCAGAATATGATACAGGAGGTCACAAATTCTTTGTCAAAGTTAGAAGTGACGAAACATCAAAAAATCGTTTTTTTCAAATTGGAATCCCATTTTTTCAAAGCATTTTCCAAATCTTCGTCAAAAAATAATAGGAGCATACGTCCAAGACTTTTATCTTAAAATGAATATTTTTCGAGATATTCAGGAAAAACAATTTTTACTTCAATTTTCAATCTCATTCCGAATGGGTTTTTTTTTACTGGAAAATAATTAGCGGTATAGTGAAATTTTTGGAAAACTCTGTTATAGAGAAAATATTTTCTTATAGTTCACACGAGTTCAATTTTTCTTTATTTTTCATAGCTTAGGATAATTTCTCGAAATTCTTAATTCTGGAGAATATCTTTTATGTCATGGTAGAGAAATTTGAATTTTCAGTAATGAAATTGTTACATGTTCTATTAATTAATCTTTCAAAAGCATTAAAAATTATTACAAATTATTTTTTTCCGCATTCCTAAGAATTTTTTACGTTGAGTTTACTAATACTCACATTGAGAACTTTAAACCAGTTGTTGTTCTCGCATTACAGATGATAATTCAAGAACTTAACTCTTCTGAACTATAGAAAATATTTTCTCGATGACAGAGATTTCCAAAAATTTCACTAGACGCTAATTATTTTCCAGTAAAAAAACCCATTCGGAATGAGATTGAATATTGAAGGCAAAATCGTTTTTCCTGAATATCTCGAAAAATATTAATTTCGGAATAAAAGTCTTAGACGTATGCTCCTATTATTTTTTGATGAAGATTTCGAAAAAATGGGGTTCCAATTTGAAAAAAAACGATTTTTTGATGTTTCGTCACTTCGAACTCTGACAAAGAATTTGTGATCTCCTGTATCATATTCTGAAAATTACGCTATCGGAAAAGAAGCATCGGCCTTTCTTCTCTGAGATTCTCAAAAATGAGAATTTTTCATGAAAAAACCTCGAAGTTGTCTGTATTACAACAGAGTTCAATTTTGAGATTTTTTTTTCGTATTTCCTCATTTAAAGAGAATTTTCTAGGGAAAACTTTTGGAATCAAAAAGAATCAGAATTCAATGGAGAATCTATTCATGCAATAAAAAATGGGTCTTCCCATTTGAAAGACGAAAGTCCTAGAACCTTCAAAAAATATACGAGAAATCATCTTCTTACTTGAAGCTCACCTTTAGAATTTCAATCCTGAATCATGCGTCTTTCCTAAAAATATTCTATAGAGCCATATTCATGAATAACCCTGTATAATGAACAAAAGGTGTTAACGGCACTCAAAAAGAAGACAAATTGAAATGAACATATCACTTATTGAAGTATTGACAAGATGTTCTTCGGTATGAATTTGAAAAAACGTCAATATTGGGTCCATCTTCATCTTATTATACACACAAGTGGGCTAACACTAAATTTCTTCACGAAATTTTCATTTGACTCAACAGAGTTTGTAATCGGTTTACTAAATTTCGAACAAATTCTCCGTTCTCGAGAAGAAAAAACTCGCTCAAATATTCATTGCCTCTGTTTCCCAAACAGATTCGAGACATCAGACTCCTGAAGGCGAAGGTGAGGAACACCATGGCCCTTACCAAAATCGCTACAAAAGAGGTGGTTTCATGAGGAGGGATCTCCCAAGGAAAGACAGTCGTAGAGATGACAGACGTAGGACAACAGATGAAGAAGAGACAGTCTTAGATAACCAGGATGTTTCGTCTAGCGCTGATAGAGGTAGGAAAATTCAAATGAAAGATTTGCGAGAGTCTATTGAATTTTTTCCGTAATCTATGTTTACTTTTGATATTTTTAATGTGTTCGTTGTTTTGTCGGCTGTTTGTTGTATTTATTTCGAGGGCTTCGCAGAATCACCCCAATACACTCTCGTATTAAGGGATTAGTTTTGTTTTTTTTTCATCTTGTTTACTTGAGGAGATATGCTCCAACTTCAAAATTCCAACGGTAGTTTTGAAGATTGATACTATCCAAAGGTACCAAGCATCGATTTGGTCCCTCATTCGAAGGCATATTTCCTCAATAACTCTTTATCTGCCATATTTCGTATGTTGCTGTATGTTGTTGGGGATTCTTTAGAATCTGTGTCAAGTGTGGAAGCCTCTTGGGCCTCAGGTTCTCAAAGGAGGAGGAGAAAGAGGTTTGGGAAGTCCCAAAGCGTCCCTCCTGCACCGCAGAAATCTCAATCGCCGACAAACAGCGAGTCAGGTAAGCTGTCTGGGGACCAAGTAAATGCCAAGTGTTAACCTCCTAACATTCCTAATACCGCAATTTGTGTAACTCTGGTTAGTCTATGGATAGTAGTTGGGAAGGTAGGCGATAGAGGGCGCTTTAGTTTGACAGTTTAGAAGCGTCATCTGTCAGTCAACCCCAACTACACTTCATTGAATAACTGGAGATCTATGAACAAGGCTAATACTGAAGGACTAATCAGAGGGTGAGACAGCTAGTTAGGTGAATATTTCGTGTGACTGATATTTATTGAAACATCATTAGTGATGAATTTTTTTTTTTTGGAGAAGCAGATCCTGGCTGTAAGCTTTTTCAGAGCAATTCATAGGCGTGGGCTCTGCTTGTTTCAATATGGTATCAAACGTTTCTTTTAACAGATATTAATATGATTAACCTGGTAGAATATGTTCTGAGCATGTCAACGGATATCGTTGAAAATGTTAATGTTGAATGATATTTCTTGTTTCGATCAGATACACTGCGCAAACAAATTAACGCACAATATGGAAATCTCAAATTTATTCTACAACTGAAGGTATTCTCAATGATAATTATTTTTATCAGAATTATGAATGCATATGTTATCCACTTTCAACGTTTTTCTTCAATACAGATGTTTTTTCCCAGCAGGAATAAAAAAAGATGATATCATCAGATTTTGAATGTATTGGCTCCATTCTGAAATCAGTTGTTCTTGATCAATTCTAATGATCAATAGTTTTTCTTTCGTTTGATTTTCTACACTCGATCGCTATGCAACGCGAAACACGCAATTTGACCCAAGAGGAATGTGCCCAAGCGGTAGTTTTGCGAGGAGAAGGGTGGACATACACAAGAATTGCAGAAACTTTTGGAGTTTCCCATACAAATGTGTCCAGAATGTTGAAGGGTAGATCACGGGTAACAACTGCCATTCAAGAACGTTACTTGAGAGTTTCTTCGTTGAGACAACGGTTTGCAACCGCTCGCCTCCTTCTAAATAAGCTTGAGCAAACTCATGGGGTGCAAATTAGCACTCAGACAATGAGAAATAGCCTCAGAGAATACGATTTAAGGCCTCGTGTCGCGGCAAGAGGCCCAGCTCTTACCCCAGCCCATCGAAGGGCGCGTTTGGATTTTGCGAGAGAGCATATTCATTGGAAAGAGGCCGATTGGGAAAAAGTTCTCTTCACAGATGAGTCTAGATTCTGCCTCTACCATTGTGATCGACGTTCCCGTGTATACAGACGTCCACATGAAAGATATGCTCAGTGCAATTTCCTGAATACTACTGGTTTCGGGGGAGGATGGATTATAGTATGGGGTGGAATATCTTTGACTGCTCGCACAGACCTAGTGGTCATTGATAATGGAGCTATGAATGCTGATAAGTATATAAGGAACATTCTTGAAGAGCATGTAGTGCCATTTGCCCCATACATTGGTGAAAATTTCATTTTTATGGACGATAATGCCAGACCCCATCGTACGCGCATCGTTCAGGAGTACCTTGAAGAGGATGAAGTCTCTTGAATGGAATGGCCAGCAAGAAGTTCAGATTTCAATCCGATTGAGCAGGTTTGGGACAACCTCAATAGAAGGCTGAAAAGTTCAGAAAATCATCCAGCTACTCTTAATGACTTAGGAATCCAACTCGGAGAAATCTGGGAAGGATTAGATCAGAACATTTTAAGATCACTCATTTTGAGTATGAACCGTCGTTGCCGAGCTGTAATTAACGCAAGGGGTGGAAATACCAAGTATTAAATCACTTATCAGCCTTTCAGTATTTTGAAAATTGTTCATTTCTCTTCTTTCACATAAGATTCGGTGAAATCCTGAATTTGTGTCTTGTTTCGTTCAAAACCTTCCCGAGAGAACATAAAAAATAAGTTATAAAGTCAATGTAGAGTTAACTTTCATTAAAATTGAGATTTTCAGAATGTGCGTTAATTTTTTTGCGCAGTGTATTTTATAACAAGAAATATAGTTTTTCAATTTAAAAATTCTCTTCCAAATTTTCGAGTGTATAGTTGAATATTTTCTGTCTGATAATATTCGCTGGTTATAATGAAATCATTAAGGGGGCTGTGAGAGTTTAGACAACTCTGTACTAACCTAACATAACCTCACTGATTATTGGACAGGATCGCCAACATTCAAGCATAAATTTGTTGCAGTATCGAACCAAACCGTCGTTGAGCTGAAACCTTTCGAGGATCAACGTAGACCGTATGATCAGGGCGCTAACCTCCAGAACTCAAAATCCCGCTCTAGCAGGCTTCGTGCGAAGGGAAACAAGCCCCCCAAAGACCCGCTGGTCAACGGCACAACAGCTTAAAAGGAGACGTCCCAGTGCCAATGTTTTTTAGGTTATTATGATACTAATCTGTATGCTCAAGTTGTACGCAAACATGTTTGAAATTTCAGTTGACTTTTTATTTTGTTGAAAAAATGTAAAGACGTGGAGCTTGATGATGGACTCACCCTCGAAGCAGTTGGAAAATGTTTCCCCTCGGGTTGTTTGAAATGGTAGTTGTTATCATATCGCTTTTTGGTGCTCCTGTATGACCTATCAAGTTCCTTTGACTATTTTTGAAAAACTATGTTTTTTCAATTGAAGAATTTTGATTGATATCTCCTAAAGTTGCATTTCTTGTCCGTTTTAATGTTGAGCAGCAGTTTACTTGTAGAAAGTATCCATTGGGTTTTGTGATGAAATGAATGTTTTTGATACGCTGATAATTTCTTTCAAATTAAACTGTTTTCGTTTTTTTTTTTTTGGAATTCCTATGTGATTTCATTTTCCTTTTTATGTGGTTTAAATTCATAAAACTCTTTGTTAAAATGTATAAAAGAACTGCGTGACTGATTTTGGTACGCTTTCGCTGAAATTGAATTCATCTTGTCTTTTCAATGTTGCATTTCTGAAATCAACGAATATTTGGAAAAGGTGAATTCAAGACTTGACTCTTTGGTTTAAACGATATATAACGTAAAAAAAGATTGAACTTATGAAATATTTAAAATATATATTTTCATAAAAAGTTTTATTCAGAAACAGGAAATTACATCTTGAGTCGATAAATGAGAGTGTAGAAAGTTTGATAAGTTTTAAATTTCGGATGGAGGAAGTTATGAATACAACTTGATATTCTGAACTTTATATTCTTTCATTTCCGATGTTGAAATACGCAGGAATCTCATTCATACTTGTTGTTAGTGATAATTAGAATGTACCATCAGTTTTTCTTTTACTCTCTATATGACGAAATTAGGTTCCATGTTGGCTGTTTTTATGTACTCTGCATATATTCTACTTTGTGAATTAAGGGGGTGGTTTTTCTGCCCGATACTGGATAATACGTGAGAGACTCTTGGTTCTGTGAACCTAACATCACAGTAAATCGAAGAACTGCCTGTGCTAGTGTAAACACCATTAAGCGGGTAAACTTAGTGTGAAGAAATATTCGTATATTTTTTCGTTCATGTGACTTTTCTAATATTTCATATATTAACATGTTTAACGCACATAAAAAATCCTAAAAATGAAACCTTTGTGCTGAGACGACGCGTTTGAATCTACCATACTGTAAACGTCGCACGACATGAAATTTTATCTTTTGATATTCCGAATTTCTCCTCTTTTGTCTGTCGTGTGACGTTGGCCAAATTCCGAATTTTTTTTTCATGTGTCCTTACGTTCTGGGTGATTTTCTTAAGTAAATATTTTTAAGTATTTATTCTTATTTTAATTTCGTTTCTTTTTGTAGAAAATGTACATTTATTTTTAGATTTTCATGTGTTTTATGATATCTTGCGTTTGTAAATATTAGTTTTTGCATAGACGACAAATTGAATTCATAGAATATTCAGTATTTCCTTGTTACCAGTTTTTTTTTTTGAGAGAGTTGAGATTGTGAGTAGTTTTTAAAATGTATATGATACGTAATTTTTACGGAGGTGTAGCTTCGTATTTTAGTTGTTCAATATTTTGAAAGCTATTATATTGGGTTCAATTTGTCGTTTTGAAACTCGAATGAAATGGAATATTTTGTTGATCCATTTCTTTACCCTGTCAGCTATGTAATAACAATTTGCAACAAATAAAATGCTCAGAAACTTCGGATCGTATTTTATATTCTTCAAAACTTTTGTTTCATTTTTCCATCACTTTAACAAAGAAAGAGCCACTAACAGTGCATCGATTTCGACGGAATTTTTACCCAAAAACCATCGTTTCAATAGCAACTTGGTCGAAGTTGTGTTGAAATTACTGAATTTTGTGAAAATTACATTAGGACCACAAGAGAGCGAGGAGGTATTCAGATACCTCGAAAAGCGCCTGAAAATTATCGAGACAGGCAACCCGTCATTCGTAGACTGTGTATTGTGGGTTGCCGATCTCTAGAATTTTCAGGCGCTGCTCCGGGTGTCTGAATACCTTTTCGCTCTCCTGTGATCCTAATACCATTTTTCCGGCTTTCGTTAAATCCAACAAAATTTAGACCAAATTTCTATCGAAACGAAAATTCTTGGGTGAAAATTCAGACAAAATCGAAAATTACATTAGGATCACAGGAGGGCGAGGAGGTATTCAGATACCCGGAGCAGCGCCTGAAAATTTCCGAGACGAGCAACCCGTCATTCGTAGACTGTGTATTGTGGGTTGCCGATCTCTAGAATTTTCAGCCGCTGCTCCGGGTATCTGAATACCTCCTCGACCTCCTGTGATCCTAATACCATTTTTCCGACTTTCGTAAAATAAAAAAAAAAATTTCGACGAAAATTCTATCGAAACCAAAATTCTTGAGTGAAAATTCAGACAAAATCGAAAATTACATTAGGATCACAGGAGGTCGAGGAGGTATTCAGCGCCTGAAAATTTCCGAGACAGGCAACATGTCATTCGTAGACTGTGTATTGTGGGTTGCCGATCTCTAGAATTTTCAGGCGCTGCTCCGGGTATCTGAATACCTCCTCGACCTCCTGTGATCCTAATACCATTTTTCCGACTTTCGTAAAATAAAAAAAAATTTCGACGAAAATTCTATCGAAAAGAAAATTCTCGAGTGAAAATTCAGACAAAATCGAAAATTACATTAGGATCACAGGAGGGCGAGGAGGTATTCAGATACCCGGAGCAGCGCCTGAAAATTTCCGAGACGAGCAACCCGTCATTCGTAGACTGTGTATTGTGGGTTGCCGATCTCTAGAATTTTCAGGCGCTGCTCCGGGTATCTGAATACCTCCTCGACCTCCTGTGATCCTAATACCATTTTTCCGACTTTCGTAAAATAAAAAAAAATTTCGACGAAAATTCTATCGAAACCAAAATTCTTGAGTGAAAATTCAGACAAAATCGAAAATTACATTAGGATCACAGGAGGGCGAGGAGGTATTCAGATACCCGGAGCAGCGCCTGAAAATTTCCGAGACGAGCAACCCATCATTCGTAGACTGTGTATTGTGGGTTGCCGATCTCTAGAATTTTCAGGCGCTGCTCCGGGTATCTGAATACCTCCTCGACCTCCTGTGATCCTAATACCATTTTTCCGACTTTCGTAAAATAAAAAAAAATTTCGACGAAAATTCTATCGAAACGAAAATTCTCGAGTGAAAATTCAGACAAAATCGAAAATTACATTAGGATCACAGGAGGGCGAGGAGGTATTCAGATACCCGGAGCAGCGCCTGAAAATTTCCAAGACGAGCAACCCGTCATTCGTAGACTGTGTATTGTGGGTTGCCGATCTCTAGAATTTTCAGGCGCTGCTCCGGGTATCTGAATACCTCCTCGACCTCCTGTGATCCTAATAACATTTTTCCGACTTTCGTAAAATAAAAAAAAATTTCGACGAAAATTCCATCGGAACCAAAATTCTTGAGTGAAAATTCAGACAAAATCGAAAATTACATTAGGATCACAGGAGGTCGAGGAGGTATTCAGATACCCGGAGCAGCGCCTGAAAATTTCCGAGACGAGCAACCCGTCATTCGTAGACTGTGTATTGTGGGTTGCCGATCTCTAGAATTTTCAGGCGCTGCTCCGGGTATCTGAATACCTCCTCGACCTCCTGTGATCCTAATACCATTTTTCCGACTTTCGTAAAATAAAAAAAAATTTCGACGAAAATTCTATCGAAACGAAAATTCTCGAGTGAAAATTCAGACAAAATCGAAAATTACATTAGGATCACAGGAGGTCGAGGAGGTATTCAGATACCCGGAGCAGCGCCTGAAAATTTCCGAGACAGGCAACATGTCATTCGTAGACTGTGTATTGTGGGTTGCCGATCTCTAGAATTTTCAGGCGCTGCTCCGGGTATCTGAATACCTCCTCGACCTCCTGTGATCCTAATACCATTTTTCCGACTTTCGTAAAATAAAAAAAAATTTCGACGAAAATTCTATCGAAACGAAAATTCTCGAGTGAAAATTCAGACAAAATCGAAAATTACATTAGGATCACAGGAGGTCGAGGAGGTATTCAGATACCCGGAGCAGCGCCTGAAAATTCTAGAGATCGGCAACCCACAATACACAGTCTACGAATGACATGTTGCCTGTCTCGGAAATTTTCAGGCGCTGCTCCGGGTATCTGAATACCTCCTCGACCTCCTGTGATCCTAATACCATTTTTCCGACTTTCGTAAAATAAAAAAAATTTCGAAGAAAATTCTCTCGAAACGAAAATTCTTGAGTGAAAATTCAGACAAAATCGAAAATTACATTAGGATCACAGGAGGTCGAGGAGGTATTCAGATACCCGGAGCAGCGCCTGAAAATTCTAGAGATCGGCAACCCACAATACACAGTCTACGAATGACATGTTGCCTGTCTCGGAAATTTTCAGGCGCTGCTCCGGGTATCTGAATACCTCCTCGACCTCCTGTGATCCTAATACCATTTTTCCGACTTTCGTAAAATAAAAAAAAATTTCGACGAAAATTCTCTCGAAACGAAAATTCTTGAGTGAAAATTCAGACAAAATCGAAAATTACATTAGGATCACAGGAGGTCGAGGAGGTATTCAGCGCCTGAAAATTTCCGAGACAGGCAACATGTCATTCGTAGACTGTGTATTGTGGGTTGCCGATCTCTAGAATTTTCAGGCGCTGCTCCGGGTATCTGAATACCTCCTCGACCTCCTGTGATCCTAATACCATTTTTCCGACTTTCGTAAAATAAAAAAAAAAAAAAACGACGAAAATTCTATCGAAACGAAAATTCTTGGGTGAAAATTCAGACAAAATCGAAAATTACATTAGGATCACAGGAGGGCGAGGAGGTATTCAGATACCCGGAGCAGCGCCTGAAAATTTCCGAGACAAGCAACCCGTCATTCGTAGACTGTGTATTGTGGGTTGCCGATCTCTAGAATTTTCAGGCGCTGCTCCGGGTGTCTGAATACCTCTTCGCTCTCCTGTGATCCTTATACCATTTTTCCGACTTTCGTAAAATAAAAAAAAAATTCGACGAAAATTCTATCGAAACCAAAATTCTTGAGTGAAAATTCAGACAAAATCGAAAATTACATTAGGATCACAGGAGGGCGAGGAGGTATTCAGATACCCGGAGCAGCGCCTGAAAATTTTCGAGACAGGCAACCCGACATTCGTAGACTGTGTATTGTGGGTTGCCGATCTCTAGAATTTTCAGGCGCTGCTCCGGGTATCTGAATACCTCCTCGCCCTCCTGTAATCCTAGTACAATTTTTCCGAAATTCATGAATTTCAACACATTTTCGTTCAATTTTCAATCGAAACGAAAATTTTCGATTCGAAATTCCGTCAAAAATTAGGGGAGTTACATATAAGCTTATATAGGTATTTCATTGTCTACACAGAGTAGCTGATTTGGTCAATTTTTAAGGAAATGTACACAAGAATTAAAACCATTATTTCAACATTTTATTACAAAGTCATCATGAGTTAACAAAACAAGTAATAATAAAACATACAAAAACAACTTCTCAAATATCAAATTCAGATTCGATTTATGTAAAACCATAACGAATAATCAGAGATATTCTGAGTTAAAGTCGGGACCCTTAAATTAATGTTTGTTCAAGAAACAAAATAAAATTTTGAAGTTAATTCAAAGCAACAGCTGAGGCAATTAATTAGTTTACGTCTAGTCTACGACTTATTACTAACAAATTATGTTTGAAATGGAACTATGGAATCTAATAAATTTGACAAATTGGCTAGCAATGAAGAGGAAGACATAAAAAGCAATATACAACAATTATTGTTTAAATTTTTTAGATCGAAAATGGACAAATTCAATCCTTTCAACAAGGTGAGGTACCAAAATATATGTAATATACATATACCTATACATTTATCTACAGGGATATGTTGAATTAAACATTTTATGATTTTTACAATAATCTCTCGCATTCCTCGCTGATAACAGTATCGTTTTCTTCTTCCTCTGAATCGGTACAGAAGTCATCTTCATCGCCTGACCAATGCTCGAACTCTTCCTTGTGGTGCTCCAGAGCCATCAATGTTGTGAACAAGCTGTCACATGCTGAGCACCTACCAAAAATTTTCACATTAGCATTCAGATATTGCTCGAGGAATGAAAAGTACAAACATAAAGGAATGTTAAAAACTCTAAATCTTCGAATGAATGAATGTTTGATTAATGAAATCTCACAACTTCAGAGATTCTGAACTAAATTTACCAATAAGTCCTTCGTTCAATATTTTTTCAAGTGGATTTTCGAATGTTGAAGATGAGTTTTAGTTTACCCTTCTTATCCTTTGGGATCAACCTTTGCAAACATAATCTAACTCAATTTACACAAGAAGTCATCCTGAAGGATGCTAGCGATAACCCAACAAGAACCCTTAACTAAACTAACTTTTGTGATGGAACCCCTCCACACTTAGCGAGTTTAAGTTGGGGTGTTTGGAAGGAAAGCGACTATTCTTCGGAGTTTCTCCAAATCCCTTTATGAAAGTATGAATTGTATGTAAATGAAGAATTTTTTTGTATCTTTTGAATCTGACTACAACTATATGGTCTGGTTTTATGAGTTTCAAGGGTTAATTTTCTCAGGAAACAAACTGGCAAAAGCCAACATAACGAACTACTTAATCAGGGAATCTCTGGGTAACAAAGAGAACTTCATTCACCTCGTCAGAAACTTTTGATGAAAGACATTGCAGCAAGGGTGGTTCAACGGCCTGTACAATTTGTTAATTGCCTTGTCTACCCCTACCAAATTACCCTTCATAAAAGAAAACGACGTAGACGTCCTTATGAATTAAGGTGTGTCTTGCGTTTACTACAGAGATAACGAATTGGAGTGAGTTTATTACTGTTGCCCTTCAGCGGGGTAAATTGATCATAATTCTGGTATATACGTAAACGTGTTTAACGTAAATGGGGTGAAAATATTTCACCTCAAGTTCAGATTGATCTTCCAACAATTGGATACTCAATTACTGAACTTAATATAGAATCAGACGAGGGTTCCTATATTGTTGGGCTTATAAAAAGCCATCCATTGTATGCATTCAACTCGAACTCGGTATAATAGGGCAGATATAACTCGATATATTACATTTCCTGAGTGAGCGAATTCCTTGGCATAATATATGGGCTCTTATAGGAAGAGGAAGCTCTGGAATGCTGCGAATATTGGGAAATTTCTTTCGCTTTTGGAGCTTCAAAGGTGAATCTTTATTACTCGAACACAGTTGTGAAATTTGGTCGAATCCTGAACTTGAACATTCGATTTGAAAACGCAGATCTATATATTTTATTGCAAGCATGATAAAACAATTTAACTTTTTCGAGAACGTGATTTAATCGAGTTTGTAAAAACGGCTCAGTAAAAATGGGCTTAAACATTGTAAAAATAACCAAAATATTCAAGGTCCATTTGAGCCTTTGCAAAAACTGTTCATTAAAATTACGTTTTTTATCCATAGTTGTGAAGAGGCTTCCAGATCTTTGAAATGAAGTTTCACTCGACCCCTCTTCAATTTCGAGAATATAAAGAAGCTCCCCTTTTAGGGGGTTGCTAGTTCAATTCTCAAATATAAACTGCTCCACTTGAGTTGGGGATATCGACTCAAATTGCAAAAAAATATAGTTTAAATGAGATTTTGTGATTAAAATTCATATAAATATGATTTCAAGTTGCAGTAAATAAAATTTATTTTAGCCTGTAGGTCTGCAGCGTCAGGGTGGTTAAGAAAAATCGAGTAAAATAACGAAATTTTATTCTCAGAAATTGTCGAGATATCACACTTTGGCTGACTTTGAGCCTTTCCGCTACAACAACCTGAGTTAGGCCACCCTGTAGCATTTCGATAGCCCTATAAGCCTCAGCTTATAGAACATTCATGAAGCATATGCAAAGAACCAAACTTCAGAAAAAAGGCGACCAGATTGACGAAATGTCTCTTACTGATTTTGTTTGGATCGATTCAAGTTGTTATTGAGTTTTAAATGATTTTTCAGCGATTTTCTCGAAGATTACATACTTTTCAAAACGATTGAATACGATATCCTTAACTCTTGTGGAGCAGTATACTTCAATAGTTGCTGGACATAGTAATTAATTAATCTTGTTATCAAAAAGGTAGTATTTGTACAGTTGGGACTTTGTATGAAATATAAACCGATTTCAAGCGAATAACCAGTAATGACCGCGGTTATCTACGGTCCTGCCTGCGGTTATCTACATTTATAGTCTTTAGGGATATTCCTTGTAAAATGATTATAACCTACAATGACCGAAGTCGCTTGAATGCAGTTGGTCCTAGTTGGTAATTACCAATGAGGACCAGGTTATTCGCTTGAAATCGGTTATGGTTTGAAATTTATGTAAACCTAACCTTATTTAACCTAAAGTAACACCCTAAATTCTGCGCATAAAATCATTTAAACTCTTGCCCCCCCCCCCCCCCCCCAGTGATTCTTATTCTATTCTGTTTTTAAGCTGAAGCAAAATGACGTTATAAGATTTGAGAAACAAGAAACAATGATCTTCAAAAAAGAACTTTATTCAATATGTACATGACAACATGAAACATTATTCGAATCATGCTTTAAACTTCTTATTTTTCACATTTTTACTGTTAAATTTCCCTTTTCGCTTTTTCCCTTTGGTCCAGTCGTTGTTCCTCTTCATCTCCCACATAATCTGCTTCTTGTGCGATTTATCCTTATTGGAGAGTGCATTCGAACTACCGGGTTTGCCAAAAGAACTACCCTCATCTTCGAGTAGTTCTGCGAATTCTTCCGCTGGTGCAAACACAGATTCCTCCTTTTTCTCCTTCTTTTCTTTCTTTTTCTTCCCGTTGTACTCTTCACCATCATCTCCAAACTCTATTTCTTCGTCTGAATAATCCTCGAAGTCTTGGACGTCTTCGTCTAAAGAATGTTCATCTTCATCCATCGAAAGATCTTCCTCTTCTGAATCTCCATTATCTTCATCAAAATCATCGTCATCTTCCACTTTAGACTTATTCTTCTGTTTCTTTAGTCTGTCTCCGATATCTTCAATGAAATCAATATCTTCTTCTTCTTTAGTTCCAGCCATTTTTTCGAGCATCTCTTCGAATTCAACGCTCGTTACAGAATCCACATCACTGTCATCATCATCATCTGCAGTTTTGTTGTTGTTTCTTCTCTGCAGATACATGTATAAAAATTGTTCGTCCACTGGGATATTATCTTTATTCGTGTGTAAATATTCCGCTGAAGTTACTGACAACGTCTTGACTCCTTTTGGCTTGTAGGATTTTCTTTTTCCGAAAGTAGGGTGTGATCCATTGTTGAATTCGTCAGGTTGTTTAGGATTCTTGAAAACAAACCTGTCGAGGAATCTTATTAACGTGAAATCTTTGAGGGGGTCTCCTTGATATTTGATGAGGTCCCCATGCAATATGTTATTCGCGTATAAAGAAACTGTGGGGTGGAAATGTTGCTTTAAATAATTCAACTCGAAAAATGCCGAATTTTCAGCTCCGGCAAAAAGAGGGTTTCTGGCATGGGCATTATATTCGTTACTTTTTGTCCCTCTAGGGTTCAAATTAAAGTGGTGCCAACTGCAAGGTTTCTCATCTTTCTCATTCTCTGTTTTTGGAATTACACCATCAATAATTTCGACCGACGCATTCAAATCTAATGCGGCACTAGACAGATGTTCTTTTTGACCATCCAACGAATCTTCTTTGTTCTCGTCTTCCTCTATTTCTATTTTTACATCACTATATTTCTCTTCCTCTTCATCTTCTTCATCGAAAGCTGGTAATCTTTGCGTTTGAGTAATCGAAAGTAGATTCGAATTTTTATTTACGAGTTGAGAGATCAAATACAGTATTCCACATGCGAAACTCGTGTTTAAGTGTAGACAAAGTTGCAGTAATCTCCTCACGATCGCTTTCACTCGATTAATTTCAGTGTCCTTCAAAAGAGACTTATAGATTAAATTCAAGAGCATCGCTTGGTTGCTTGTCGAAATGATTTTGGGGTCCAGCAATTTCCTATATAGGGCGGAATAGTACCGATCGGCCACGTTATTTGTAAAATCAGATACTTGGTGAAGAAGGCATAAAGCTTGTAAGCTAACGTTGAAATTTGCAAGATGTACAATTTTGTAAATTGTATCCAAATGTTCTGTTATAACTTTTTCCTCCAATTTAGCATAAGGGTAGGCTCTGTTTACCCCGATCAGTAAAGCCGACATCATTCGACTATCAATCTCCCCTTTTTTCACACAAGCTTTGAAGAAACCAAAATAAACTTTAATTAACCTTTCAGCGACTTCATGTTCCTCATGATTCAAATAAAATTGGGATAAATAACAAAGTCCATAATATTGCGCCTTCGTAGAAACATTTGGTCTGAAAATAAGTTTCTCAACTTCATTCAATATAACTCCCTGCATATTAGAATGTGTCCTTATTAACTGTCCCAGGCAATAAATAGCTTTAGATGCAACTTTTTGAGAGGGATCCCCAAATTTGTTGACGAGATACGCTAATAATTTTTTTTCTTGCTCTGGATTTCCAGAGAGTAGTTTAAACATTGCTGTTATTGCTTTTTCTTTATTGGCATCAACGGAATCATGCGCTGCTCTATTTAAAGCGTCGATATAGCTGTTATAAATTTCTTTCAACTGATCTTCGAAGTACCAAACACTCAATATCTTCCTTCTCGTTATTGCGTTTCCAGAAGATATATCATTCAATGCAGACAGTGGTTTCTGATGAAACGCTTGAAGTTTTTCGTTCGGTTTGAGTAAATCTTCGAGGAAAAGATCGGTTAGAGCATCCATAACTCCAATGCATTCCTTTTTTTTAGCAACCTTGACCATTCCAACGAAACTTGTCAATAGTTCCAGGTTATGAATGGGGTTATTTTGGATCATCACTGTGTGAGAAGCAATTTTATCGGATACAGTACCTTTAGTCAAAACTTTTTTCATCCATTGAAAATTTGAGTCGGTTTTTGAATTTTTAATGTTATAATTTGCTGTTTCTGATTCCAGGCACTTCTTCGCCTCCTCCTTCAACTCGATAATAAGTTGTTCAGTTACCGGTGGAAATTTCTTGGGAACACTTGGACTTTTCTCGTACCATTTTCGTGCACCTTCTGAATAATCTTCGATGTCATCTTTGGCTTTGTGATTTTTAGGTTTGAACTTCGGTTTCATTCTGTTCGTTTGGAATTCACAACACTAAACTATTCACTATATTGTTTCTCAATGCTGTTTTCGTTCTATTTTAAAATTCGTGGTTTGAGGTTAGACATGGACAACACAGAACACAGATGACACAGTCACAGAATGAGAGGGTTCGTGAATTTTGCGCATAGAGTGCGAAGTCAAGACAATTCGATGGTTCAGCGCAGAGTCTATGGCAATAGGTGCGTTCGATTTCTAATTTAGTTCAGATTCATCCGCTGTCGGCGCTGCGCTATTCATTTGAGTTAATGAAGAAAATTTGGTTGAAACTTTGTGATGTATCGCTTTTGAAGAGTGAAAAAATGATTTAGAAAGGATATAAAAATGTTTTTCTAGAGGGAAGTCAATTTTGTGAGCCTATCTTGAAAGCTTATGATTCTTTTTATATGAAATGTCAAGTCAAGATTCTTTCAAGTTATGCTTTTCCTATATCTCAAATTCTGTAGTATATATTATATTTGTGTTATTCAAGGACGAAAATGAATGAATACCTCGTGCACAAAATATGAAAATCATAAAAAAAATAGCAGGGTCAATCAGCTCTTGTATTCTTCGGTTATATCGACATTTCTCGCTCTATATGATTGTCACGTTACGGAATTGTATGGATTCTCTTTAAGGGCCGTTTAATCCGACCAATAAGTTAAGTTTTTCCATTTATGGGATGTAATCAAGGAAGCGAGGTCACCCCACAGGAGCTATTCCAGGATTAATCAAATTCCTTGCCGAAAACACCTTTCAATCAATTAATTTCCAGTTGGCCGATCGGGAAACTAATTAATACCGAATTCGTACTGATGATTAATCACTTCGGTGTCAGAAACGTTGGGGATCTGAGGCGTGAAACATTTCAACGTTATCCGTATGTCCGACATCGATCATCTTATCAAACTGCAATAAGATTGTTGCCGATGGCAGCCATTCGCATTCATCATTGAGAAAAGACATTTTATTTTCATTCTGATTATACCATTCGACCTTTCGCATTGATGGGCAATAAAGCCGTTTTATAGCTCTTGATAGCTGTAATAACCAGGCGACGTTGGAATTATTAGTGGACTCAGTGTCCCTTGTATAGTCATTGTATGACTGCTGTATCAGATTCCCATTTATTTTCATTTATAGCTTTCATTCCGATTATATTTTATGTGAAATAATCGAATGAAGCATTTATGCACAGCTTCTGAAGTACTGGTGCTGAGGTCTTGAAAAAATGGCCCAGAAATCTTATATTATATCCTAAATTATTAGATTATATTCTAAAGGTGAGCTTCAAATAAGAAGACGACTTCTCTTATATTTTTTGAAGGTTCTAGGACTTACGGTTTTTCCGGAAGTGACATCAACTTTCGTTTTTAAAATGGGAAGACCCACTTTTTATTGCATAAATAGATTCTCCATTGAATTCTGAGTCTTTTTGATTCCAAAAGTTCGAAATTTCTCGAGAAAATTCTCTTTAAATGAGGAAATACGATAAAAAATCACATAATTGAACTCTGTTGAAATACAGACAACTTCGATGTTTCTTCATTAAAAATTCTCATTTTTGAGAATCTTCGAGAAGAAAGGCTGATGCTTTTTTTCCGATAGCGTGATTTTCAGAATATTATACAGGAGGTCACAAATTCTTTGTCAAAGTTAGAAGTGACGAAACATCAAAAAATCATTTTTTTCAAAATGGAATCCCATTTTATCGAAGCATTTTCGAAATCATCGTCAAAAAATAATAGGAACATACTTCCAAGACTTCTATGCCAAAATGAATATTTTTCGAGATATTCGGGAAAAACGATTATGCCTTCAATTTTCCATCTCATTCTGAATGTGTTTTTTTACTGAAAAATAATTAACGGTCAAGTGAAATTTTTGGAAATCTCTGTTATCGAGAAAATATTTTCTATATAGTTCAGACGAGTTAAGTTCTTGAATTATCATCTGTAATGCGAAAGCAACAATTGGTTTGAAGTTCTCAATGTGAGTATTAGTGAAGTCAACGTAGAAAATTCTCAAGAATGCAGAAAAAAATAATTTGTAATAGTTTTTAACGCTATTGAAAAAATAATTAAAAGAACATGTAACAATTTCATTACTGAAAATTCGAATTTCCCTACCATGACGAAAAAGAAATTCTCCCGAATTAAGAATTTACGGAAATTATCCTAATGTTTGACAAATAAAGAAAAACTGAACTCGTCTGAACTATAAGAAAATATTTTCTCGATAATAGAGATTTCCAAAAATTTCACTTGACCTCTAATTATTTTCCAGTAAAATAACACATTCGGAATGAGATTCAAAATTGAAGACAAAATCGTTTTTCCTGAATATCTCGAAAAATATTCATTTTGGGATGAAAGTTTTGGACGTATACTCCTATTATTTTTTGACGAAGATTTCGAAAATGCTTCGAAAAAATGGGGTTCCAATTGGAAAAAAACGATTTTTTTGTTTCGTCACTTCTAACTTTGACAAAAAATTTATGACCTCCTGTATCATATTCTGAAAATGACGCTATCGGAAAAGAAGCATCAGCCTTTCTTCTCGGAGATTCGCAAAAATCAGAATTTTTAATGAAAAAACCTCGAAGTTGTCTTTTTTCAACAGAGTTAAATTTTGACATTTTTTTTCGTATTTCCTCATTTAAAGAGAATTTTCTCTGAAAAATTCGAACTTTTGGAATCAAAAAGACTCAGGATTCAATGGAGAATCTATTTATGCAATAAAAAAAGACTTTGGAATTTCAATCCTGAATCTTGTGTCTTTCCTGAAAATATTCTATAGAGCCATATTCGTGAATAACCCTGTATATGTCTTATATCATATGGTTTCTATACCATAACATGATATCTAATCACTCTAGGTGAAATACTGAATAAAAGATGGCACGTGTAGTTTAATTGAACTACTTACCCAAAATGTCTCTTTTTCTGTTTGTGAGATGACAGCTGTTTGGGACATGAAAAAGACCTATCACAAACATTGCAGGTGAGTGCCTCATCTATAAAAAAAATTCCAAATAGCATCAATCTTCAATTGAGTTTCAAATGAGATCAAAAACAAAAATGACTGAACATTATTTTCATATAATATAACCTTGGCTCAGGAAATCTCGAAGGAATTTATCAGGATACCAAAGAAATATACGGTATCGTACAATATCAGATATGGTAAGATCTAATTACGGGATTCTATCGAATCAGGAGATCCACGTAGTGCAGATATTGGGGATATAATGAGATTTCTCCGTGTATTGGTGACAACGATATCCTCCCCCTATATCACCAAGATATCCAAGAGACATATCCAATTACCATCATTTTTATTCTGGCTGTTTGAAGTACTAATCAACCTGAAGGGTATATCCCATATCAGATGATTTTTCAGGGAGAAATAAGTTTTTTTCTGCGTTTTTTCACTGAGGCTTCAAATCATATTCAGGATCAAACAAGCTCTTTGCCTTGAGAAGTCTCTCAGAGATCATAAAATCAGTTTTTCTTACGAAATCCTTTTTTTATACAGTTTATTCGAATTTAAGCACTAGTAGTTACACTCTACAAACGTAAAGATGATATGCGAGATGATTATTTGGACAATGTCATGTACAGAGCATGTTTAGAAAATAATGTTTTTGTACAACTGCCATTCAAAGTTACAATGTTGAAATTGACTGTTCACGTGAAAGCGTGTTAAAAATATTTTTATCATTAGTGTTAAAAATATTTTTAGCCCTCCATTTTCTTATGATGAAATCAGATGGAAAAAATTCAGCAATTGCAAATTTTTATTATCAATATTTAACAATCATTACTTATGAACATTTATATTAATCGTAAAACTAGAACAATTACTAACATTTATGCCCTGTGACGTTAGGGAGCTTCGCAACACATTATTAGAATTCTCAGCACCATCAGTACTTGTAGAAACCGGAAGTACTATATTGGATGATGATGATCTAAAATCTGTTGAACTTGGGAGAATTTTATCAGCAATGACATTTCTATTTGCAATGGAATGATCAACATAGCCCTCGGCAACCGTCGTTGACTTTCATCCACCATGTTTTTTTATATCCGTAATATTTGCTTCTGATTCTGCTAGCAATGAAGCGGAGGATCTTCGAAAACATCGTCCTGTATATTGCTTTGGTTCTGGCACTTTGAGGAATTCGGCAACAATAGATGGAATTTTCCCAAATGTATTAATACCAACTGGATTGGCAGTGCATTCATTATTCATGTATTTCAGGAAAAAACGACGATGTTTGATGACAGAAGGGCGAGGTGCAAAGTACTTATGAAAATAGTCTACATAATTCCCAATAATACTGAAAGAACGACTGACTTTCGTTTTTGTATTTGGAAGTTGTATAACCAATGATTTATTTGTTATTTCGATGTCTTCCAGCACTGATAAATTACACAATTCTTCACGCCGACAGGCTCCAAATAATCCGAAAATAGTTGCAACCTCAACCATCAAGTACTTCTCTTCTGGTGCCTCCTTTATAAACTTTTCAACTTGTTCACGAGTGAGAATTTTCGATTTTTTGGGACGATATCTTTCACTTTTCCATTTTAAATATTCTATTACCTTAAAATATTCACTAACATCCACACCATTTTCAACAAAGGCGCTTGACTTTATCATTGAAAATTTGCCCACAAAGTTGATGAACTCCATATTTTTCATATTTCTTCTAAGTATGCCAGGAAAACAGTTTCACTGATGTTCCCTTCTACATTTTTCAATTCACACCAGACCAGTAAATTGTTATGTGCAATATCGTACTGCTGAACAGATTTTTTACGTAGAAGTTCCAGATTTGCTCTTCTCGCAGACTCTTCAATATCCAGATAGAGGAACATCCAAATCGTCACTTTTATTAATAATTGGACTCTCGACAAATATTAAGCAGTTAAAACCCAAGACGAAATTTGGACAGGAACGAAATTCAAATGGCAGCGTCTTTTCTCGTTTGTTAGTAATCATAACGTTGGCAACGTTTGCCATTCACAACAACCTCTTGATTGTTTGAATATTAAAATGCATTCTGAAGTTTATTGTCATTGCAAATTCGCCCATTTCATTATCAAAATAGGGCAGTTGTACAAACAACATTGTATAGTGTTCGTGTTAAAAGTGATTGTTCAATTCGCTCCGCTCATTTCACAAGCTTCTTCACTCACAAAATAAAACGTCACTTTTAACACTCATATCATAAATAACTATTTTTTTTATTCAATCTCCTAGACCTTTTTAACAGCCTGTATATCTACTTCACGAGCCAATTTTTCCCAGAATCCGAATCATATTCTTGAAAAGGGATCGGCGACCAATCGATTGACGAAAAGGAAACATGCAACCGCCGTTATAACTGTTAACACATCAGTGGTTTCCAGGCAAAGTTCGCGTGGATGGCCAAAACATAAATGTCTGTTGCACCCTAATGCAGGCACATAAATCCATCCTGATGGTCAACCGCATTCTTGCATGCCATTTGCATCCCACACAGCTCTTGTTCTATATCGAAGTCATGTTAACTCTGCGAAATTCCTGGTTTGGGCAGAGCTTTAAAGTGGGAAATACGGGCAAAATGGATTTAATATGAAATTATGTTAATTTGTGTGCGTTCGCAGTGATAATTTAGATAACGATGAGTATGGAATATGAAATTATCTACTACACTTAATTAGAAGTATAAAATTAATTCACAAAACAAACAAAGATGAGGAAACACAAAGGAAAAAAAAACTCTGATGAACAGAATAAATCCAAATGGAATATTAAACAAAATAAAAATACCAAACAGGTTAATCAGCATAAAAATATATCAACATAAAAGAGAATATCAATGAAAGAGCATAAAAAACATCTCATTGTAGATGACAAATGTAGATTGAATATTTCAAGGGACACTTTGATATTCTTGCTCATTTCATTGACAAATACGTTGAGTAATGCCAAAATAAGAAAACGACAAGAAATCAAAACCTCTCAGCCTGAAGCTAAAAAAATAGTTATTTATGATATGAGTGTTAAAAGCGACCATACAATGTTTTTTGTACAACTGAACTATTTTGATAATGAAATGGCGAATTTGCAATGACAATAAACTTCAAAATGCATTTTAATATTCAAATAATCAAAAGGTAGTTGTGAATGGCAAACGTTGCCAACATTATGATTACTAACAAATGAGAAAAGACGCTGTCATTTGAATTTCATTCCTGTCCAATCTTCGTCTTGGGTTTAACTGCTTAATATGTTTGTCGAGAGTCCAATTATTAATAAAATTGACGATTTGGTTGTTCCTGTGGATATTGAAGAGTCTGCAAGAAGAGCAAATCTGGAACTCCTACCTAAAAAATTTGTTCAGCAGTACGATATTGCATATAACAATTTCCTGGCCTGGTCTAAATTGAAAAATGTAGAAGGAAACTTCAGTGAAACTGTTTCCTGGCGCACTTAGAAGAAAAATCAAAAGTATAGAGTTAATCAACTTTGTGGAGCAAATTTTCAATGATGAAGTCAAGCGCCCTTGTTAAAAATGGTGTGGATGTAAGTAAATATTTTACGGTAATAGCATATTTAAAACGGAAAAGTGAGAGATATCGTCCCAAAAAATCGAAAATTCTCACTCGTGAACAAGTTGAAAAGTTTATAAAGGAGGCACCAGATGAGAAATACCTGATGGTTAAGGTTGCAACTATTTTCGGATAATTTGGAGCCTGTCGGCGTGAAGAATTGTGTAATTTAACAGTGGAAGACATCGAAATAACAGATAAATCATTGGTTATACAACTTCGAAATACAAAAAAACAAAAGTCAGTCGTTCTTTCAGTATTATTGGGAAGTATGTAGACTGTTTTCATAAGTACTTTGCACTGCGCCCTTCTGTCATCAAACATCGTCGTTTTTTCCTGAAATACATAAATAATGAATGCACTGCCAATCCCAGTTGGTATTAATACATTTCGGAAAATTCCATCTATTTTTGCCGAATTCCTCAAAGTGCCAGAAACAAAGCAATATACGAGACACTGTTTTCGAAGATCCTCCGCTTCATTGCTAGCAGAATCAGGAGCAAATATTACGGATATAAAAAAACATGGTGGATGGAAGTCTACGACGGTAGCCGAGGGCTATGTTGATCATTCCATTGAATATAGAAATGTCATTGCTGAAAAAATTCTCCCAACCCCAACAGATTTTGGAACATCATCATCCAATATTGTACTTCCGGTTTCTACAAGTACTGATGGTGCTGAGGATTCTAATAAATGTGTTGCGAAGCTCCCTAACGTCACAGGGCATTAATGTTACTAATTGTTCTAGTTTTACGATTAATTTTAATGTTCATAAGTTATGATTGTTGAATATTGATAAAAAAATTGGAATTGCTGAATTTTTCTCATCTGATTTCACCATAAGAAAATGGCAATTTGTAGTTTAAATGTCATTAAAGTCGTAAAATTCGGCAGACTGGCAACACTCATTATGCGGTTGTCCGTTGGTTGGTTGTTTCCTCATTATGAATTCAGCCTTGTTCTACTTGTTTTATAAATTCTTAGGTATAAAACTATTGTTTTTCAAATCCGAGAGATCTAAGATACAAAAACATGGAACTCACCGTAATCTGAGTCTGAAAAATCGTTCCCTTCGTCGATCTCAATATCGGTAAAGGAGGAATCTGTATCAGTATCATTCCCAGCGTTGCCGTTCACCCCACATTCTTCTTTCTTGCAATGCTCCTCGTTGTCTAGATTGTCCGCGGTTTTGGTCTGTTCTTCGCTACCACAAAGCTTGTTGTAAGCTTTGCGAGCCGGTCGAGCTTCTGAAAAAAATTAGGGATATTACTGTTTAATTTAATAAATGCGGCGTTGCCACGATTCCTCCGATAATATTCGTCAGGGTTAACCCGAGTAATTGTACCTTTTCTCATTCAAATTACCGAGTAGGGTTTCCTTGTTCGTGCCTTTCAATTGATGGAGGCCTGGATGTTTTATACTGCCAGGTTTCAATCCCTAACCGTATTAAAGTTTACGGCGTCGAGCAGATGACGCCTCTATAAAGGCCTGCAGGAGGTGAAAATGTTCCGGAAGAGAAAAGTTTCGCTCACAGGTGGTAACAATGGAAAATAAATTAGTTGGAGCACTCTATCATTTTGGGTTTCAGAGATCCTTGGAACTAATAATACCACTCAGCTTTTTTTTTATTTCGGGTGGATAACTTCAGGAAACCACGTGATTTTCTTCCGTTTATACAGGGCGTCCACGAAAGTGGATTTCGAAGCAGAATAGTTGTGCTTGCAAGACAAAATAAGAGATATGTTTCCATCAATCCATGAGTACGTTTCGAAAACAAAGTATGTGAAAGAAAGAACACTAAACAAGCAATAAAGCTGAACTAAATAATGTGATAGAATTCTCTAGCAGATTCATTCAACATGAAAGAAACAAAGTCCATCGCAGTGATAGCTGTGAAAAATCGAATACTGCATGTTTACACGATTGAACTCGTAAAGTTGGTGGTGATTTCATCGCCATCAGCTTCAACCTATTAAGTATAACGATTGAGCCTTCCCCAAACACTAATATTTACACCGAACGTTGATGGGAAAGCCATTACATGAATGAAATATCGACTTTGTACACACTGTTTCCCATTGAAATTCATTTCCTTCGAAGAGTCAGGATTTTTCTCATCGCAATATATCATTTTGTTGAGAATCTGTTTCTAAATTACAAAGTTTGATTTATTCTTTCTTTATTCTGTTAGGAAGCTATTGCAGCTAGGAAACTACTTCCTATCGAGAAATTTTGTGAAAACAGGAGATCAGCTAACTGTCGTATTGATGATCCTTTCTGAATCTCTGATTTCAATGCAATTCTAAAAGAGTTTATTCGGAAGTTGAGGTCAGAACTGACGTCATGTTCATATTCTTTAACGATAAAATTATTTGAATATTCTCTCGAAGACCAGGCCCCCATAATGCCTGGGCCCCCCGCACCGCAAGGTCTGCGGGGGTGTAAGTTACGCCACTGATCCGGTTTTTTGTGCTAGGAAGGAAGTATACTCATCGCTGATAACAAATCTGCAAACCTCACCTCAATCCGAAGTCAGGTCTCCGAGCTATGACTCTTTGAAATTCCGGAAATTTCAAAAATTCACGTTTTGCAGGGGAAAAATTTTAAAAGTTGAAAAACTGGAATTTTTTTCTTCTTATCGAGTGAAGCGATTTCGAAAACCCACATTTTCATATCAAATTCTCGAATATATATTGTAGTTTTCGAAAGAAACGGTGATGAAATTTTTGCATCTTTCATTTTCGAGTTTACTTTGAAACGCTCTAGTGACAACAATATCACTAAGAGTAATCAACTGAGGGGTTTTTCTGAAAGATCCCGACCGGTTTCGAAACCTCCATAACCGAAAAAGCCCATAGAATCAGGCGATTGTCCTAGAGAATGCAAAATATAGCGTTTTTGGGGGGGTCTACCCCTTTGGATTTTTTCGGCCAAAATTTCGAACTTTTCGATTGCGATTTTTTGTGATTGGGAGAAAGAGCCCTCATCGCTGATCCTCAATCTGCAAACCCCACCTCGATCCGCAGCCAATTGGTCGAGATATGCAGCTTTGAAATTTCCAAAATTTCAAAAATTTTCATTTTGCAGGTGAAAAATTTTAAAATCGCGAAAACTGCAACTTTTTTCGTCTTATCGAATCAAGCGACTTCGAAAACCTACATTTTCATATCAAACTTGAATATATTTGCCGTAGATTTCGAGAGAAACGATGATGAAATTTTTGCATCTTTCATTTTCGAGTTTACTTTGAAACGCTCTAGTGACAACAATATGACTAAGAGTAATCAACTGAGGGGTTTTTCTGAAAGATCCCGACCGGTTTCGAAACCTCCATAACCGAAAAAGCCCATAGAATCAAGCGATTGTCCTAGATAATGCAAAATATAGCGTTTTTGGGGGGGTCTACCCCTTTGGATTTTTTCGGCCAAAATTTCGAAATTTTCGATTGCGATTTTTTGTGATAGGGAGGAAGAGCCCTCATCGCTGATCCTCAATCTGCAAACCCCACCTCGATCCGCAGCCAATTGGTCGAGATATGCAGCTTTGAAATTTCCAAAATTTCAAAAATTTTCATTTTGCAGGTGAAAAATTTTAAAATCGCGAAAACTGCAACTTTTTTCGTCTTATCGAATCAAGCGACTTCGAAAACCTACATTTTCATATCAAACTTGAATATATTTGCCGTAGATTTCGAGAGAAACGATGATGAAATTTTTGCATCTTTCATTTTCGAGTTTACTTTGAAACGCTCTAGTGACAACAATATGACTAAGAGTAATCAACTGAGGGGTTTTTCTGAAAGATCCCGACCGGTTTCGAAACCTCCATAACCGAAAAAGCCCATAGAATCAAGCGATTGTCCTAGATAATGCAAAATATAGCGTTTTTGGGGGGGTCTACCCCTTTGGATTTTTTCGGCCAAAATTTCGAAATTTTCGATTGCGATTTTTTGTGATAGGGAGGAAGAGCCCTCATCGCTGATCCTCAATCTGCAAACCCCACCTCGATCCGCAGCCAATTGGTCGAGATATGCAGCTTTGAAATTTCCAAAATTTCAAAAATTTTCATTTTGCAGGTGAAAAATTTTAAAATCGCGAAAACTGCAACTTTTTTCGTCTTATCGAATCAAGCGACTCCGAAAACCTACATTTTCATATCAAACTTGTGTATATTCGCCGTAGTTTTCGAGAGAAACGATGATGAAATTTTTGCATCTTTCATTTTCGAGTTTACTTTGAAACGCTCTAGTGACAACAATATGACTAAGAGTAATCAACTGAGAGGTTTTTCTGAAAGATCCCGACCGGTTTCGAAACCTCCATAACCGAAAAAGCCCATAGAGTCAGGCGATTGTCCTAGAGAATGCAAAATATAGCGTTTTTGGGGGGGTCTACCCCTTTGGATTTTTTCGGCCAAAATTTCGAAATTTTCGATTGCGATTTTTTGTGATAGGGAGGAAGAGCCCTCATCGCTGATCCTCAATCTGCAAACCCCACCTCGATCCGCAGCCAATTGGTCGAGATATGCAGCTTTGAAATTTCCAAAATTTCAAAAATTTTCATTTTGCAGGTGAAAAATTTTAAAATCGCGACAACTGCAACTTTTTTCGTCTTATCGAATCAAGCGACTTCGAAAACCTACATTTTCATGTCAAACTTGAATATATTTGCCGTAGTTTTCGAGAGAAAGGATGATGAAATTTTTGCATCTTTCATTTTCGAGTTTACTTTGAAACGCTCTAGTGACAACAATATGACTAAGAGTAATCAACTGAGAGGTTTTTCTGAAAGATCCCGACCGGTTTCGAAACCTCCATAACCGAAAAAGCCCATAGAGTCAGGCGATTGTCCTAGAGAATGCAAAATATAGCGTTTTTGGGGGGGTCTACCCCTTTGGATTTTTTCGGCCAAAATTTCGAAATTTTCGATTGCGATTTTTTGTGATAGGGAGGAAGAGCCCTCATCGCTGATCCTCAATCTGCAAACCTCACCTCAATCCGAAGTCAGGTCTCCGAGCTATGACTCTTTGAAATTCCGGAAATTTCAAAAATTCACGTTTTGCAGGGGAAAATTTTAAAAGTTGAAAAACTGGAATTTTTTTCTTCTTATCGAGTGAAGCGATTTCGAAAACCCACATTTTCATATCAAATTCTCGAATATATATTGTAGTTTTCGAAAGAAACGGTGATGAAATTTTTGCATCTTTCATTTTCGAGTTTACTTTGAAACGCTCTAGTGACAACAATATGACTAAGAGTAATCAACTGAGGGGTTTTTCTGAAAGATCCCGACCGGTTTCGAAACCTCCATAACCGAAAAAGCCCATAGAATCAGGCGATTGTCCTAGAGAATGCAAAATATAGCGTTTTTGGGGGGGTCTACCCCTTTGGATTTTTTCGGCCAAAATTTCGAACTTTTCGATTGCGATTTTTTGTGATTGGGAGAAAGAGCCCTCATCGCTGATCCTCAATCTGCAAACCCCTACTCGATCCGCAGCCAATTGGTCGAGATATGCAGCTTTGAAATTTCCAAAATTTCAAAAATTTTCATTTTGCAGGTGAAAAATTTTAAAATCGCGAAAACTGCAACTTTTTTCGTCTTATCGAATCAAGCGACTTCGAAAACCTACATTTTCATATCAAACTTGAATATATTTGCCGTAGATTTCGAGAGAAACGATGATGAAATTTTTGCATCTTTCATTTTCGAGTTTACTTTGAAACGCTCTAGTGACAACAATATGACTAAGAGTAATCAACTGAGGGGTTTTTCTGAAAGATCCCGACCGGTTTCGAAACCTCCATAACCGAAAAAGCCCATAGAATCAAGCGATTGTCCTAGATAATGCAAAATATAGCGTTTTTGGGGGGGTCTACCCCTTTGGATTTTTTCGGCCAAAATTTCGAAATTTTCGATTGCGATTTTTTGTGATAGGGAGGAAGAGCCCTCATCGCTGATCCTCAATCTGCAAACCCCACCTCGATCCGCAGCCAATTGGTCGAGATATGCAGCTTTGAAATTTCCAAAATTTCAAAAATTTTCATTTTGCAGGTGAAAAATTTTAAAATCGCGAAAACTGCAACTTTTTTCGTCTTATCGAATCAAGCGACTTCGAAAACCTACATTTTCATATCAAACTTGAATATATTTGCCGTAGATTTCGAGAGAAACGATGATGAAATTTTTGCATCTTTCATTTTCGAGTTTACTTTGAAACGCTCTAGTGACAACAATATGACTAAGAGTAATCAACTGAGGGGTTTTTCTGAAAGATCCCGACCGGTTTCGAAACCTCCATAACCGAAAAAGCCCATAGAATCAAGCGATTGTCCTAGATAATGCAAAATATAGCGTTTTTGGGGGGGTCTACCCCTTTGGATTTTTTCGGCCAAAATTTCGAAATTTTCGATTGCGATTTTTTGTGATAGGGAGGAAGAGCCCTCATCGCTGATCCTCAATCTGCAAACCCCACCTCGATCCGCAGCCAATTGGTCGAGATATGCAGCTTTGAAATTTCCAAAATTTCAAAAATTTTCATTTTGCAGGTGAAAAATTTTAAAATCGCGAAAACTGCAACTTTTTTCGTCTTATCGAATCAAGCGACTTCGAAAACCTACATTTTCATATCAAATATATTTGCCGTAGATTTCGAGAGAAACGATGATGAAATTTTTGCATCTTTCATTTTCGAGTTTACTTTGAAACGCTCTAGTGACAACAATATGACTAAGAGTAATCAACTGAGGGGTTTTTCTGAAAGATCCCGACCGGTTTCGAAACTTCCATAACCGAAAAAGCCCATAGAATCAAGCGATTGTCCTAGATAATGCAAAATATAGCGTTTTTGGGGGGGTCTACCCCTTTGGATTTTTTCGGCCAAAATTTCGAAATTTTCGATTGCGATTTTTTGTGATAGAGAGGAAGAGCCCTCATCGCTGATCCTCAATCTGCAAACCCCACCTCGATCTGCAGCCAATTGGTCGAGATATGCAGCTTTGAAATTTCCAAAATTTCAAAAATTTTCATTTTGCAGGTGAAAAATTTTAAAATCGCGAAAACTGCAACTTTTTTCGTCTTATCGAATCAAGCGACTTCGAAAACCAACATTTTCATATCAAACTTGAATATATTTGCCGTAGATTTCGAGAGAAACGATGATGAAATTTTTGCATCTTTCATTTTCGAGTTTACTTTGAAACGCTCTAGTGACAACAATATGACTAAGAGTAATCAACTGAGGGGTTTTTCTGAAAGATCCCGACCGGTTTCGAAACCTCCATAACCGAAAAAGCCCATAGAATCAAGCGATTGTCCTAGATAATGCAAAATATAGCGTTTTTGGGGGGGTCTACCCCTTTGGATTTTTTCGGCCAAAATTTCGAAATTTTCGATTGCGATTTTTTGTGATAGGGAGGAAGAGCCCTCATCGCTGATCCTCAATCTGCAAACCCCACCTCGATCTGCAGCCAATTGGTCGAGATATGCAGCTTTGAAATTTCCAAAATTTCAAAAATTTTCATTTTGCAGGTGAAAAATTTTAAAATCGCGAAAACTGCAACTTTTTTCGTCTTATCGAATCAAGCGACTTCAAAAACCTACATTTTCATATCAAACTTTAATATATTTGCCGTAGATTTCGAGAGAAACGATGATGAAATTTTTGCATCTTTCATTTTCGAGTTTACTTTGAAACGCTCTAGTGACAACAATATGACTAAGAGTAATCAACTGAGGGGTTTTTCTGAAAGATCCCGACCGGTTTCGAAACTTCCATAACCGAAAAAGCCCATAGAATCAAGCGATTGTCCTAGATAATGCAAAATATAGCGTTTTTGGGGGGGTTTACCCCTTTGGATTTTTTCGGCCAAAATTTCGAAATTTTCGATTGCGATTTTTTGTGATAGGGAGGAAGAGCCCTCATCGCTGATCCTCAATCTGCAAACCCCACCTCGATCTGCAGCCAATTGGTCGAGATATGCAGCTTTGAAATTTCCAAAATTTCAAAAATTTTCATTTTGCAGGTGAAAAATTTTTAAAATCGCGAAAACTGTAACTTTTTTCGTCTTATCGAATCAAGTGACTTCGAAAACCTACATTTTCATATCAAACTTGAATATATTTGCCGTAGATTTCGAGAGAAACGATGATGAAATTTTTGCATCTTTCATTTTCGAGTTTACTTTGAAACGCTCTAGTGACAACAATATGACTAAGAGTAATCAACTGAGGGGTTTTTCTGAAAGATCCCGACCGGTTTCGAAACCTCCATAACCGAAAATGCCCATAGAATCAGGCGATTGTCCTAGAGAATGCAAAATATAGCGTTTTTGGGGGGGTCTACCCCTTTGGATTTTTTCGGCCAAAATTTCGAAATTTTCGATTGCGATTTTTTGTGATAGAGAGGAAGAGCCCTCATCGCTGATCCTCAATCTGCAAAACCCCACCTCGATCCGCAGCCAATTGGTCGAGATATGCAGCTTTGAAATTTCCAAAATTTCAAAAATTTTCATTTTGCAGGTGAAAAATTTTAAAATCGCGAAAACTGCAACTTTTTTCGTCTTATCGAATCAAGCGACTTCAAAAACCTACATTTTCATATCAAACTTTAATATATTTGCCGTAGATTTCGAGAGAAACGATGATGAAATTTTTGCATCTTTCATTTTCGAGTTTACTTTGAAACGCTCTAGTGACAACAATATGACTAAGAGTAATCAACTGAGGGGTTTTTCTGAAAGATCCGACCGGTTTCGAAACTTCCATAACCGAAAAAGCCCATAGAATCAAGCGATTGTCCTAGATAATGCAAAATATAGCGTTTTTGGGGGGGTTTACCCCTTTGGATTTTTTCGGCCAAAATTTCGAAATTTTCGATTGCGATTTTTTGTGATAGGGAGGAAGAGCCCTCATCGCTGATCCTCAATCTGCAAACCCCACCTCGATCTGCAGCCAATTGGTCGAGATATGCAGCTTTGAAATTTCCAAAATTTCAAAAATTTTCATTTTGCAGGTGAAAAATTTTAAAATCGCGAAAACTGTAACTTTTTTCGTCTTATCGAATCAAGTGACTTCGAAAACCTACATTTTCATATCAAACTTGAATATATTTGCCGTAGATTTCGAGAGAAACGATGATGAAATTTTTGCATCTTTCATTTTCGAGTTTACTTTGAAACGCTCTAGTGACAACAATATGACTAAGAGTAATCAACTGAGGGGTTTTTCTGAAAGATCCCGACCGGTTTCGAAACCTCCATAACCGAAAATGCCCATAGAATCAGGCGATTGTCCTAGAGAATGCAAAATATAGCGTTTTTGGGGGGGGTCTACCCCTTTGGATTTTTTCGGCCAAAATTTCGAAATTTTCGATTGCGATTTTTTGTGATAGAGAGGAAGAGCCCTCATCGCTGATCCTCAATCTGCAAACCCCACCTCGATCCGCAGCCAATTGGTCGAGATATGCAGCTTTGAAATTTCCAAAATTTCAAAAATTTTCATTTTGCAGGTGAAAAATTTTAAAATCGCGAAAACTGCAACTTTTTTCGTCTTATCGAATCAAGCGACTTCGAAAACCTACATTTTCATATCAAACTTGAATATATTTGCCGTAGATTTCGAGAGAAACGATGATGAAATTTTTGCATCTTTCATTTTCGAGTTTACTTTGAAACGCTCTAGTGACAACAATATGACTAAGAGTAATCAACTGAGGGGTTTTTCTGAAAGATCCCGACCGGTTTCGAAACCTCCATAACCGAAAAAGCCCATAGAATCAGGCGATTGTCCTAGAGAATGCAAAATATAGCGTTTTTGGGGGGGTCTACCCCTTTGGATTTTTTCGGCCAAAATTTCGAAATTTTCGATTGCGATTTTTTGTGATAGGGAGGAAGAGCCCTCATCGCTGATCCTCAATCTGCAAACCCCACCTCGATCTGCAGCCAATTGGTCGAGATATGCAGCTTTGAAATTTCCAAAATTTCAAAAATTTTCATTTTGCAGGTGAAAAATTTTAAAATCGCGAAAACTGCAACTTTTTTCGTCTTATCGAATCAAGCGACTTCAAAAACCTACATTTTCATATCAAACTTTAATATATTTGCCGTAGATTTCGAGAGAAACGATGATGAAATTTTTGCATCTTTCATTTTCGAGTTTACTTTGAAACGCTCTAGTGACAACAATATGACTAAGAGTAATCAACTGAGGGGTTTTTCTGAAAGATCCCGACCGGTTTCGAAACCTCCATAACCGAAAAAGCCCATAGAATCAAGCGATTGTCCTAGATAATGCAAAATATAGCGTTTTTGGGGGGGTCTACCCCTTTGGATTTTTTCGGCCAAAATTTCGAAATTTTCGATTGCGATTTTTTGTGATAGGGAGGAAGAGCCCTCATCGCTGATCCTCAATCTGCAAACCCCACCTCGATCTGCAGCCAATTGGTCGAGATATGCAGCTTTGAAATTTCCAAAATTTCAAAAATTTTCATTTTGCAGGTGAAAAATTTTAAAATCGCGAAAACTGCAACTTTTTTCGTCTTATCGAATCAAGCGACTTCGAAAACCTACATTTTCATATCAAACTTGAATATATTTGCCGCAGATTTCGAGAGAAACGATGATGAAATTTTTGCATCTTTCATTTTCGAGTTTACTTTGAAACGCTCTAGTGACAACAATATGACTAAGAGTAATCAACTGAGGGGTTTTTCTGAAAGATCCCGACCGGTTTCGAAACCTCCATAACCGAAAAAGCCCATAGAATCAGGCGATTGTCCTAGAGAATGCAAAATATAGCGTTTTTGGGGGGTCTACCCCTTTGGATTTTTTCGGCCAAAATTTCGAAATTTTCGATTGCGATTTTTTGTGATAGGGAGGAAGAGCAATCATCGCTGATCCTCAATCTGCAAACCCCACCTCGATCTGCAGCCAATTGGTCGAGATATGCAGCTTTGAAATTTCCAAAATTTCAAAAATTTTCATTTTGCAGGTGAAAAATTTTAAAATCGCGAAAACTGCAACTTTTTTCGTGTTATCGAATCAAGCGACTTCGAAAACCTACATTTTCATATCAAACTTGAATATATTTGCCGTAGATTTCGAGAGAAACGATGATGAAATTTTTGCATCTTTCATTTTCGAGTTTACTTTGAAACGCTCTAGTGACAACAATATGACTAAGAGTAATCAACTAAGGGGTTTTTCTGAAAGATCCCGACCGGTTTCGAAACCTCCATAACCGAAAAAGCACAAAGAGTCAGGCGATCGTCCTAGAGAATGCAAAATATAGTGTTTTTGGGGGGGTCTACCCCTTTGGATTTTTTCGGCAAAAATTTCGAAATTGTCGATTGCGATTTTTTGTGCTGAGGAGGAAGTAGCCTGAGCAGGTGTTTTTTATCGTCGCATACCAAGCCTTGGTCTTCCCAACAAGGAACCTGTCTCCCTGGACCTATTCCAAAGTCGAGATATCACACTTTGGCTGACTTGGAGCCTTTCCAACAAATCTGAGTTAGGCCACCCTGTAGCATTCCGATAGCCTCATTAGCCTCAGCGTTTGTTAATTTACGTCTCGGCTTTTCAGAATACTCGTTTTAAATCGAAGCCGTTAACTCCATTTCAAAATGAGAACATTCATGAAGCATATGCAAAGAACCAAACTTCAGAAAAAAGGCGACCAGATTGACGAAATGCCTCATACTGATTTTCATTGGATCGATTCAAGTTGTTATTGAGTTTTGAATGATTTCACAGCGATTTCTTCGAAGATTACATACTTCTCAAAAAGATTGAATACGATATCCCTAACTGTTGTGGAGCAGTATATTTATAGTATAATACCGAATTCTCTTGATATTTTCATCGAGTAAAAGTGCTACAAAAAGGTTCAGTTTTATTTTTCAAAAGCCTTAAGAAGTATCTAAATGCAAACAATCAATACAGTCATTCGATGTTCAGGAAAAAGGGAATTACTTTCTTAGATGAAAACAAAACATTCTCTTCTCCACTCTATTATCCTGTGTAAATTTGCTGGGAAGGTAAACAAACTGTGAGCATGTTGCAGATAACGAAGTACATATATTTCGTTTTTTCAGCAGAAAAAAAATAAAAGGAAGACGCAGAAGAAATTCATACTGGAGAGTTTATTCGAACAACTTTGCTTCCGCAGTTTTTTTTTCCGAAAATCGAGGTTTTATTGTAAAAAACTGGTTATATATTTAGGTTTTAAAGTATTGTCCATCGCTAGTCACTACAGTCATCTTTCGATGCAGTAAAGTTTAATGAAGATTCCTCACATAAACTTTGACTCATTTCTCATTGTGAAATATTATTTGAAGGTCATTTGAGAGATGATGCTGAATCTGATGTCGCCCAATCCAATATCAGGTACAACCTGCATAATAATTGACCGTACACGTATTACCCATGCATCACAACACTAGCCAGGCACGTTTAATGTACCATGCTCTGCATACATTACATCCTATTATTACCTTGGTCTTTGACGTCCTATATGAGCTGCTCGGTTTTGATTTATACAAAACAGGATTTCAATCAACGGTAGATCCTCGTTCGTATTGAAGGATCAAAAGTTTAGACGAATTAATCACGAATGTTTATGACTGGACACGACTGAACTTTGTTTAATCACACAGTGATGAATTGCTTTGTCAGTTGGAGTATAATACTATGCCATCCAGCGTGATGGACTCCACCTCGTAACTTTGATAACCAGCGGAATGAACAAGTCCTAAATCGACCAATATGTGTAGAATTTTTTTCAGAGAATCATAAGTATTTGATTGGTCTCTTATTCAATGTCTTTCATCGATTGTAAATAATGTTTTGAGTTTTTTCGATAGTATTAATGTGGTTTTATCTTTTAAATTTCATTTTATGTATAAGCTGTCCTTATTTATTCATAGGCCAAGAATATTAATTCGTTATCTACATAAAATTTTCAAGTCTGTTTAATATTTCATTTCAAATGTCCTCACACAAGAAATTTCAGAGTTCTTGGAGATTTCATCGAAGAAATGGAAAATATTAGATTGAATAATTGAGACTAATCATATATATAATCTCAAAATCATTTATTACAGCTCTGAGGCCCCAAAGATTTGCCCTTCCATTCTGACTGATTACATTGTAGAACTTCGTGTTCTAATGAGATCGCCCAGAAGTTAATTACCTACTCCTTTGGCTCGATGAGGCCCTGCGGCACTTTTACGTTTGGCAGAATCCACTTTACCGAAATTGGAGGTCTGAAGGAAGCGATTTTCTCAACAATTTTGGGTCAAAGGTTCCGATGACGAGTTCTGTATTTCTCATGAAAACGGAATAGAGTCTTCAAATTAGCCTTAAATTAATGGAATATAGGCTTGAGGTCTCCTAAAATTAACCTGGAATATTTCCAGTTTACTTTTTCGGAGAAATTCATTGAAATATTTGCATTACATTTTTTTTATGAATATTTGAGATCCAGTCTTCTAGATATCTCATTTGCACCTTGCTTCTATTCCTCCATGAAAAAATTCGTCCACAACAAGAGAATTCGCATTTCAATGCGAAAAAACCAAACACACACAATTAAAAAATTATAGGAAACACGACATATTATAACAAATGTAACAATTAATTTTCAGTTTGTTCCATGATAACATGATCTGATCATTTTTTTATGCACATACAACTACACTGGAGTGAAATTTTAGAAATATAATGAATAAACGTTTTCCTTTTTAATTAAATAATTAAATTTTTCGCCAGTTACAAATTGGCGGATGAGCTAATATCTAAAAATTATAAAAATTTCTGCTGATTATTCTAGTAATAACGTCACCACAAACTCACTGAATTTTCATTGCCTTTGGTGAATGTGAAAAATTCGAATCGCATTCGATTATCAACAATTCGAAACAAGTTTTTGTAGCCGTCTTCGAACAATTGAGTTAGAAAGCTGAATAAAATTGAAAAATCGTTCTTGAAATAAGCAACAAATTGGGATTGTATATCGTAATTCAAAATGATGCATCAATAATAAAACCGGCTTAAAATATCATAATTTCCTATATAAATCATTCCAGTTGAATCAAATTAATTATTCAATCGTAACAAAATGGCAGATGAGCTGGTACCTAATAATAATAATGATTTATGCTATTGATCCTGGTGATGACATTACCACAAACTCATCTAATTATTTTATTGTCTAATATCCTTGTTGAGTGTACGAAGTTTCAATCGAATTCAACAGTTGGAAGAGGGTGAAATTCAAATTGAAAAATTGGTCACTTACAGACAAAAAAATTATGTAAAAAATTTGTATTTAACGGTGGGAGATGATTTCTCTATTTGCATTTCATGGAAGTCCAAAGTTAGAAGCTGAATCAGATCGAAAACCCTTCTTGCAAAGAGTAAAAAAAGTTTTAATTCGAATTGAAGGAATTTATCAAGAAAAATCTTTATCGACCAAGTTTTTTTTACTCTGCAGTGTATTTCAGGGCCAAAAGGGATGTCAGAACACGAGATAAAACCCCCATTCACAATAGTTGAACCATTCGAATCCAGCTTTTGGGTTTTAGGACGTGAACAGCTTCACAGCGAGAGGGTAACGTGACAGCATATCAGCCTAACCCCTGCGAAAATTAATAATCTGCAAGGTCTGGGATGTTATGAATTTCACCCGTATTCTGAACCAAGAAATATTCGTCTAGAACAAAAGGGAATTGGCGCTTGCTCTATAATTGAATACGACTGGGTGTTAGATGTTCTCTGCGTGTTAGGCAGAAGGAACAAAAGAGTACTGCTTATATCAGAGTCAGATACCTTCGAATGTGACATTAAATGCACTGATAAAACTAGAAAAGTTCGAAAAACGAACCCAAAATGTACTCTGACGAAAAAAACGCAACATAAACAAATTGTATTCGAAGATGACATGAAAATGATAATAAAGCAGTTTGACAAAAAACCAAATCACAAAACAGGATATTCGGAAGCAAAGTTTTAAAACTTCTGCATTAATTTGTCAGCTTCTAATTTATTTCAAAAATTGTTGCCCAACAAGAAATAACACTTCGAACTCTCAAACTTTGTAACGTTTCGGAATCTATATCAGACACCTACATCAGACAAATTTTTGAATTCGCGGAAATTTACAAAAACAATCAGACTACCTGTATTTGCCATGGATACAGAAATACACTGCGTAAAAAAATTAACGCACATTATGGAAATCTTAAATTTATTCTACAACTGAAGGTGTTCTCAATGATGATTATTTTTATCAGAATTATGCATGCATATATTATCCACTTTCAACGTTTTTCTTCAATACAGATGTTTTTTCCAATCAATTCTAGTGATCAATAGTTTTTTTTTTCGTTTGATTTTCTACACTCGATCGCTATGCAACGCGAAACACGCAATTTGACCCAAGAGGAATGTGCCCAAGCGGTAGTTTTGCGAGAAGAAGGGTGGACATACACAAGAATTACAGAAAGGTTTGGAGTTTCCCATACAAGTGTGTCCAGAATGTTGCAGCGATTCAGGGAGACAGGTATGAATGTCCGAAGTCCAGGACAGGGTAGACCACGGGTAACAACTGCCATTCAAGAACGTTACTTGAAAGTTTCTTCGTTGAGACAACGAAGCCTCCTTCAAAATCAGCTTGAGCAAACTCATGGGGTGCAAATTAGTACTCAGACAATAAGAAATCGCCTCAGAGAATATGATTTAAGGCCTCGTGTCGAGGCAAGAGGCCCAGCTCTTACCCCAGCCCATCGAAGGGCTCGTTTGGATTTCGCGAGAGAGCATTTCCATTGAGAAGAGGCCGATTGGGAAATGGTTCTCTTCAAAGATGAGTCTAGATTCTGCCTCTACCATTGTGATCGACGTTCCCTTGTATACCAGACGTCCATATGAAAGTTATGCTCAATGTAATTTCCTAAATACTACTGGTTTTGGGGGAATATCGATTATGGTATGGGGTGGAATATCTTTGACTGCTCGCACAGACCTAGTGGTCGTTGATAATGCAGCTATGAATGCTGATAAGTATATAAGGAACATTCTTGAAGAGCATGTAGTGCCATTTGCCCCATACATTGGTGAAAATTTCATTTTTATGGACGGTAATGCCAGACCCATTGTGCGATCATCGTTCAGGAGTACCTTGAAGAGGTTGAAGTCTCTCGAATGGAATGCCCAGCAAGAAGTCCAGATCTCAATCCGATTGAGCAGGTTTGGGACAACCTCAATCGAAGGCTGAGAAGTTCAGAAAATCATTCAGCTACTCTTAATGACTTAGGAATCCAACTCGGAGAAATCTTGGAAGGATTACATCAGAACATTTCAAGATCACTCATTTTGAGTATGAACCGTCGTTGCAGAGTTGTAATTAACGCAAGGGGTGGAAATTCTAAGTAGTAAATCACTTATCAGCATTTTAGTATTTTGAAAATTGTTCAATTCTCTTCTTTCACATAAGATTCGGTTAAATCCTGAATTCTTCTTCCATTAAATGTGTCTTGTTTCGTTCAAAACCTTCCCGAGAGAACATAAAAAATAAGTTATATAGTCAATTTAGAGTTAACTTTCATTAAAATTATATATATTTATTTACGTTTCCCTGAAAATTTAATGCATATTTATTGATGCGTTCGTATTAATCAAAGTTCCAAATGGAAACTGGCAACTCGCTCATTCGAAAACGAACTAATCAAACTTCGGACATTTAAATTCGCTAATTAGCTGGTAATTAACATGAGGGGTTGCGTTAAACGCGGAGCCGAAAGTATTTACCAAAATGAGGAAGCATCTATCGACCAGCGCAGTTTGAATTACTTTTCTGGTCCACTTTTTCTGGAGAGCGGGATCATAAAAAAGTTGCAGCTATGGAACGAATTAATTGAACAGGATTTCAGAGGTTCTCCAGGCTGAAATGATGAATATTCTGGATTAGGAGCCGGTCTCGGCTTGTTTCATTGGCTTCTTTCATCCCTTTCAGAGTAATTGTTCAGATGCGCCCTATATTTTCGGAGCAGGAGAAAAATTAGTTATGATTTTTTTCTTCCCCAATTTCCCGTGATTGAAAGGTGCCGTGTTGCCGAGGTTACGCCAGAAACTCGATACTGGGGACCCAAAGATACAATTTAGACGAAAAACTTTCGAACACAATTTTTTTAATCATAAAAATTGGAAATTTATCATATCGCTTAAATCTGCTAATTTTTTTATATGTTGTGGCTTTTGGCCTATTGAACGGAAAATGTAATGGGCAAAAAGCTAATTAACGAATATATTTCGAGCTCCGGTAGTTTATTTTCAGGTTCTAGAAATGACAGCCTGAAAAGTTCCAGAAAAAAGAGGAAATCTATACTCGTTAAAATGTACAATTTGCTGGAGGGGGATAATTGTGAGAAACTTTTTACGGCGAGCTGCACTTCTAAGGATCGTCCTCATTCTAGAAAATTTTCCTTCCTTCTCCGAGAAAAGAAATTCAGCACTAACAAGCACAAGATGCAAGAGGAGACGGACAATAAAATCCTATTGTTATGTTATCGTCGCAGCTTTACATTGTTAGAGTTATCATACTTTCCAGCGGTATTGTACCAGTTGAAACGTTGAAGGTTATTCCTAAGACCGATGGTTTGCTATGACGACTTCATGTTTCCTTTTCTGTATTTTCATAACGAGATGAGATATATGTAAATTTCAGATGGTTAGGGGAATTTTCTTTTAAGATATATTCGGATTTATTCAAGATCATTCTGATTCTTTGCTCTTAATTCACATAACATTCAGATGAATTTATTCGAACATATACAGGATGGTTCATAATGAACTTTCCTTTTCGTGAACTTTCGATAGGAGAGTCATACCGTGCTCAAATATTTTCTATTGTATTCCTTATATCTTATGTATTAGGTAGGTAGGTTCGAAGATGCAGAATTGGGGGCATTACTTGATCAAGAAAATCACTGGTTATCGTTATCGAACGCATTCAATGCGTTTGAGGGACATGATAAAATTATTTTTCGTACAACTGCCATTGAAAATGACACTTTTAATGACGGCAAAGAATGTTGAAATTGATTGTTTACGTGGAAGCGTGTTAAAAATATTTTTAACATTGGTGTTAAAAATATTTTTAGCGCTCCATTTTCTTATGATGAAATCAGATAAGAAAAATTCAACAATTGCAAATTTTTATTATCAATATTTAACAATCATTACTTATGACCATAAATATTAATCGTAAAACTAGAACAATTACTAACATTAATGCCCTGTGACGTTAGGGAGCTTCGCAACACATTATTAGAATCCTCAGCACCATCAGTACTTGTAGAAACCGGAAGTACAATATTGGATGATGATGATCCAGAATCTGTTGAGGTTGAGAGAATTTTTTCAGCAATGACATTTCTATATGCAATGGAATGATCAACATAGTACCCGGCTACAGTCGTAGATTTCCATCCACCAAGTTTTTTTTATATCCGTATTATTTGCTCCTGATTCTGCTAGCAATGAAGCGGTTTTCGAAAACAGTGTCCTGTACATTGCTTTGGTTCTGGCAGTTTGAGGAATTCGGCAACAATGGATGGAATTTTCCCAAATGTATTAATACCAACTGGATTGGCAGTGCATGTATTTCAGGAAAAACGATGATGTTTGATGACAGAAAGGCGCAGTGCAAAGTACTTATGAAAATAGTCTACATACTTCCCAATAATACTGAAAGAACAACTGACTTTCGTTTTTGTATTTAGAAGTTGTATAACTAATGATTTTTTTGTTATTTCGAAGTCTTCCACTGATAAATAATTACAGAATTCTTCACGCCGACAGGCTTCAAATAATCCGAAAATAGTTGCAACCTTAACCATCAAGTATTTCTCATCTGGTGCCTCCCTTATAAACATTTCAACTTGTTCACGAGTGAGAATTTTCGATTTTTTGGGACGATATCCTTCACTTTTCCGTTTTAAATATGCTATTATCTTAAAATATTCACAACATCCACACCATTTTCAACAAGGGCGCTTGACTTTATCATTGAAAATTTGCTCCACAAACTTGATGAACTCCATATTTTTCATTTTTTTTCTAAGTATGCCAGGAAAACAGTTTCACTGAAGTTCCCTTCTACGTTTTTCAATTTACACCAGGCCAGGAAATTGTTATATGCAATATCGTACTGCTGAAGAGATTTTTTAGGTAGGAGTTCCAGATTTGCTCTTCTTGCAGACTCTTCAATATCCAGAGGAACAACCAAATCGTCACTTTCATTAATAATTGGACTCTCGACAAACATATTAAGCAGTTAAAAACCCAAGACGAGAATTGGACAGGAACGAAATTCAAATGACAGCGTCTTTTCTCATTTCTTAGTAATCATAACGTTGGCAACGTTTGCCATTCACAGCAACCTTTTCATTATTTGAATATTGACATGGATTTTGAAGTTTATTGTCATTGCAGATTCGACCATTTTATTATCAAAATAGGACAGTTGTACAAAAAATATTGTATGGTATTTGTGTTAAAAGTGATTTTATTTTGTTCGCGAAATTGTTCAATTCGCTCCGCTGATTTCACAACCTTTTTCACTCACAAAATAAAACGTCACTTTTAACACTCGTATCATAAATAACTATTACAGCATGACAAAATGCTCGACATAAACCGAATTCAATCAAAAAAAAATTACAGATGTAGAAACAGATTCTGAAAGCAACAACTTTTCAATTTTTTTAGAAGATATAAATCCTAGACTTCCTAGAATTATTTCAGATTTTATGTGGCCAAAACCTGACTCACTTTCAACGAATCGAATCAAACAGGCACCCATGAAAAGAATCAATCCCTAGAAGAAATAACTCTTACAAACTCCACCCTTTCGAAAAAAGTTTGAAGGTCGAAAAAATCGGAATCAAGAGAAATCTTTTGACATCCGATTTATGCACCACGATTCTCGGTCCTCTTTCAGCTCTTACAATACGAAAAAAACACGATGGGAAAACCCGAAAAGCTCAGAAAACGACGACGTCAATTTCGTGCAACACCAGACAGACAACGCTCCTTAGGAAATGTGAAAAGCTTTGAATTTTCCATGGAAATGGGGCCCCTTTTGTGATTGTTCGGTGGGGTGGCATAGATTTCCCCTCCTTTGACACGTGTTTCCTGATATCTACGTAATTTTCCGATCGCCACGGAATATTTTCATGTTCGGAAAATTTTACGACGAAATCCCCATTTTACTATTATGGCCATTAGATGGCGATGTAACAATTTCTGTGTATTTTGAGTTGCCTACATCTTAACCTTGGAATTCCAAGGTTTCCTGTCAAAACTCGTACACATAATTATGTTTATAATTTCTAAGTATTGAATTCAAAATAAACGCTAACTGGGATAGCCCGTGATCAGAAATTGAAATGGAACTCATAAATTCAATACTTTAAAACTATTAACATAATTATGTGTGCGAACTTAGACAGGAGTTTTTCGGTTAGGTCCATTCAGAATCGACACTAAAGAAAAAGAAGAAAACTTCTTAGCGTCTCTGTCAAAGAGGTACCTGCAGGTTAATCTTTGGTTCTGTGAATTGAAAGCATAGAGATAGTATATACTATCTCCATGAGTGAAAGTATCACAGACCAAGACAAATTTTATTTCTGGTATTTGTTAAAGTATCAAAGACCTATTATTCATGGACGAATAATAGATGAGAGTATTTAAAGGCAGTGTCACTCGCCCTTCTATTTTGTTTGGAACATAGGATTTTGACAGTGCCTTAACTTCGTCCCTCTCTGTTCGTTTCATGGTTCTGCATAAGTCCTTCTTTCTCTGTATATTGCCTCGGATTTCTTTAGAAAAGTCACGTGACAATGACAACAACTGTCAATTATTTGAATTCGCAGTCATTATTTCCGGCAATATGGAAATTTTTGAAAACTAAAAGAAATGTTATATGTTGAAATGTTTTATTTTAGCGGCAATAATGACTCCGAATTGACAGTTGTTTTGAACAGAGATCAAACCACGGAGAATTGAATCAAGTATTCGATCGCAAAATAATAATGACACCATGCGTAGAGACATATTATTCTGTGATTTAGAATACTTAATACTCAATAATTCAAATTGCACCTACAAACTATATTTTTCATTATATCTGAATGAATCTGAGGGCGATGTATGATATATTTCTGAAACGGGGAAAAAATGTCGATTCTTTCTAAGCCATTTCAAACTATTGTTTCCATAAGAAAAAACACAACTTTATGTTGGAGCTCAGCTAGTAAACCTCTTGAGAAAAAACAAAATACGGTATTGGATTGCTATGAAAAAAGTGCCTGTATAATGTTTTCAATTTAACATCCTAGCCCAAACAGAAACGGAGATAATGGCCAAAGTTGAAATCGCGCAAATTTTAATGTTGGCCTATAACTCGAAAACAAAAGAAGATAAAGGAATGCAGTTGATGGCATTATCAATTTCTCTAAAAAAGACCAACGTAACGTGTCATTAATTTTCGCCTATCTCTCTCCGTTAAAAAGTTGTAGATCAAGTATCACCAATTTTGCCCACCCTGTAGATACCTATTGCAATGCAATTGAATATTTTGTACTTTTGAATTTTTTTTTGTATGCCACCTAATATAATTCTTTCCTAAAAAAACCAATGGTTAGTACAACTTTATTCATCTCTAAGGCAAAACAAAGTTCGCCGGGTCAGCTAGCTCATCTAATTGCCAATTGCCACAATTGGTCCCACCACCAGATCCCTTATGCTCTTTCAAAAATATAACAGTTGTTTCCAGATGACATCGTTTGGCGCAACACATATATATATACATAATCTTCCAGGTTTAAGACCTTCTTTCTGAGTCCTGCTATGTATCGTACATTCCCATATTCTTTATGAAGTTTTCCAGACAAAATTACATTCGAAAGGCGGAGAAATATTAACATCAACATACCAGAAAGGAAGTGATTTAAGCTTAATGTATTCGATCTGCAAACCCTGCATACCCTGAGGGTGCAATATGTTTTGTGCCTTCTCTTGTCTGACGTTTTGAACGTTCTTTCAGGATAAGATACTAGGCAATGTTATTATTATCTCTTCAGGAAAGCTAAGGTGAGAAGCGAAATCTACTCTGTTAAGGGACTGGCTGAATTGGTTTATTTTCAACACCGACATGGGAAAATCAAGAGAAAAAGTGAAGTTTTCAATTGAAATTGAAGCAAATTCAAGATCCAAGCTTAGACAAATAGAAGAAAGATACAAAGATTTCCAAATGATTAAAGTAGTACACCTTTTTCTAGGCGTGTATGACAAAGGTCTGCATTCGTTCACAACAAAGAGAAATGCTCCGAATTTCTTGGTATAGCACGAAAGGGCTCTTGCCATATTAGTTTCAGGAATTCGAACTATGTTCCTCTTTAATCCGTTTGAATTGTCCTCGCTCTAGCAGCTTGATTGGGAAATCCTTGTGTTATAACTTCTTCAATCGCTTTGGGAGTGGGAATCTGATGAAATTGGAGTATCATCGATTGGAGAATGTGTTGGAGGTTGATCTAACTTTCAAACTTTCCAAATTAATCATTGGCACCAATGTAGGGGTATGTTTTCATTGTCATTCAGCAATACAAGTCCTTTCAACACGTTTCATACTAGATATCTCAACTTCTATTAATCCTGTAAGATGCTTCAAAAATAGAACTTGAAAATACACTGCGCAGAAAAATTAACGGACATTCTAAAAATCTCAATTTTAATGAAAGTTAACTCTACATTGACTTTATAACTCATTTTTTATGTTCTCTCGGGAAGGTTTTGAACGAAACAAGACACATTAAATGGAAGAAAAATTCAGGATTTCACCGAATCTTATGTGAAAGAAGAGAAATGAACAATTTTCAAAATACTGAAATGCTGATGAGTGATTTAATACTTGGTATTTCCACCCCTTGCGTTAATTACAGCTCGGCAACGACGGTTCATACTCAAAATGAGTGATCTTGAAATGTTCTGATCTAATCCTTCCCAGATTTCTCCGAGTTGGATTCCTAAGTCATTAAGAGTAGCTGGATGATTTTCTGAACTTCTCAGCCTTCTATTGAGGTTGTCCCAAACCTGCTCAATCGGATTGAGATCTGGACTTCTTGCTGGCCATTCCATTCGAGAGACTTCAACCGCTTCAAGGTACTCCTGAACGATGCGCGCACGATGGGGTCTGGCATTATCGTCCATAAAAATGAAATTTTCACCAATGTATGGGGCAAATGGCACTACATGCTCTTCAAGAATGTTCCTCATATACTTATCAGCATTCATAGCTCCGTTATCAACGACAACTAGGTCTGTGCGAGCAGTCAAAGATATTCCACCCCATACCATAATCGATCCTCCCCCGAAACCAGTAGTATTCATAAAATTGCACTGAGCATATCTTTCATGTGGACGTCTGTATACAAGGGAACGTTTATCACAATGGTAGAGGCATAATCTAGACTCATCTGTGAAGAGAACTCTTTCCCAATCGGCCTCTTCCCAATGGATATGCTCTCTCGCAAAATCTAAACGCGCCCTTCGATGGGCTGGGGTAAGAGCTGGGCCTCTTGCCGCGACACGAGGCCTCAAATCATATTCTCTGAGGCGATTTCTTATTGTCTGAGTGGTAATTTGCACCCCATGAGTTTGCTCAAGCTGATTTTGAAGGAGGCGAGCGGTTGCAAACCGTTGTCTCAACGAAGAAACTCTCAAGTAACGTTCTTGAATGGCAGTTGTTACCCGTGGTCTACCCTGTCCTGGTCTTCGGACATTCATACCTGTCTCCCTGAATCGCTGCAACATTCTGGACACACTTGTATGGGAAACTCCAAACCTTTCTGCAATTCTTGTGTATGTCCACCCTTCTTCTCGCTAAACTACCGCTTGAGCACATTCCTCTTGGGTTAAATTGCGTGTTTCGCGTTGCATAGCGATCGAGTGTAGAAAATCAAACTATTGATCACTAGAATTGATCGAGAACAACTGATTTTAGAATGGAGCCAATACATTCAAAATCTGATAATATCATCTTTTTTCATTCCTGCTGGGAAAAAACATCTGTATTGAAGAAAAACGTTGAAAGTGGATAACATATGCATGCATAATTCTGATAAAAATAATTATCATTGAGAACACCTTCAGTTGTAGAATAAATTTGAGATTTCCATAATGTACGTTAATCTATTTGCGCAGTGTAGTAGGACTTTAAAGAAGAAAAGAGAAAATCAATCTGATCATGGTAGGTAATCTACATTCAAGTTAAAGTGACAAACTGTACAGTGCCCTCCCTTGTGAATACGATATCGAGCTATTCAACTCCGCCCTTAAGCCTCCAATCGACGAATTACCCCGGTGGAGTCCTTGAAAATTCGAATTCCGGGAGGCATCCGAGTTAAAAATCATCTCCACCATTGGGATCAATCAACCGGAGGCTTATCGGAAGAGAAGGAAGGCTTAATTGAATGTTTGACGGATTGTTATGGACGGGGATCGTTAATATTTATCGGATGCAAATTAGTCAAGACCCTCGCGTCGAAGTTTCTGGAATTTGGGGATCCTCCGGATCGTTGAGTGTGGTAGACTTGCTGGTTTTATCGAAATTTCCTGTTTGGGTTGGATCTCTCGGTGGTTGGCGAAGCTCCTGCTCGAAACGATCGAAAGGAATCGATTTTGAATCTTTCGAGAGCAAGGAAGATGGTTTTCAGGAGCTTTGAACCAATATACTCTTGGACTAAAAAAAAATTTTTGTAAAAAAATTTTGTTAGCCAAATTGTTTTATCATGAGAGCTTTCACTAGGATTCCAGACGGTGGTGAATCTGTTGAGAGTAGAGAAGATAGTTTTTGAGATTCTACAAAGATTTTCAAGAGCTCTGAAACAAATTTATCTAGGAATCAAAAAAAAATTTGGGAAAAGATTCTGTTCGCTATGAGAGCTTCCACTATCATTCAAACGATGGTGAATCTGTTGAGAGCAAAGAAAATAGTTTTTGAGATTTTGAAAAGATTCTCAAGAGTTCTGAAACAAATTTCTCTAGGAATCAAAAAAAATTTTGGGAAAAGATTCTGTTCGCTATGAGAGCTTCCACTATAATTACAAACGATGGTGAATCAGTTGAGAGCAAAGAAAATAATTTTTGAGATTCTAAAAAGATTCTCAGGAGCTCTGAACCAAATTTCTCTAGGAATAAAAAAAAAATTTGGAAAAGATTCTGTTCGCTATGGGAGCTTCCACTATAATTCCAAACGATGGCGAATCTGTTGAGAGCTAGAAAATAGTTTTTGAGATTCTACAAAGATTCTCAGGAGCTCTGAACCAAATTTCTCTAGGAATAAAAAAAATTTTGGGAAAAGATTCTGTTCGATATGAGAGCTTCCACTATAATTCCAAACGATGGTGAATCTGTTGAGAGCAAAGAAAATAGTTTTTGAGATTCTAAAAAGATTATCAGGAGCTCTGAACCAGATTTCTCTAGGAATAAAAAAAAATTTGGAAAAAGATTATGTTCGCTATGGGAGCTTCCACTATAATTCCAAACGATGGTGAATCTGTTGAGAAGAGAGAAGATAGTTTTTGAGATTCTACAAAAATTCTCAGGAGCTCTGAACCAATTTTCTCTTGGAATCAAAAAATACATTATGGGAAAAGATTCTGTTCGCCAAATTTTTGAACCATGGGAGCTTCCACTATGATTTCAAACGATGGTGAATCTGTTGAGAGCAAAGAAGATAGTTTTTGAGATTCTAGAAGGATTCTCAGGAGCTCTGAACCAATTTCCTCTTGGAATAAAAAAAATTTTGGAAAAAGATTCTGTTCGCCAAATTGTTGAACCATGAGAGCTTCCACTATAATTCCATACGATGGCGAATCTGTTGAGAGCAAAAAGATAGTTTTTGAAATTCTACAAAGATTCTCAGGAGCTCTGAACCAATTTCCTCTTGGAATAAAAAAAAAGTATGGGAAAAAATTCTGTTCGCCAAATTTTTGAACCATGGGAGCTCCCACTATGATTCCAAACGAATTTGTTTAGAGCAAAAATGATACTTTTTGAGGTTCTACAAAGACATTCAGGAGCTCTTGGAATAAAAAAAGATTTTCTTCGCCAAATAGTTCAACCATGCAAGCTTCCACTATGATTCGGGTTGTACATAAACTATTGTCTCAAGCCAGGAAACTCCTTTGCAAAGATACTGTAAGAAGATTCGAAGTGATGCTTGGTTAGAAACTGACTTGGAAGCTCTTAACTATGAATCAAAACTGAAACTAGAAACGAAGGAACTATATTTAAACAAAATATAACCTTTCCAACAATACAAAGGATCCTGAAAGAACCAGTTATGAGCAGTAGTTGATTCTTTCAAATGGTACGTCTTGTTTGGGCTGGGATTGTTTCTTTTCATGGGGCACCTTAGGTGTTCTTTATTTTTTTGCCATCTTAAGATGCATATAGCTGTCTAGCTATAGCGTGAATTGTACTGGCTCCTTGTCATAAAACGTGATAAACCCGTTCTAATCCCTCAAAATTGAAATTATAATTGCGGAATTCCAACTTCAACATCGAATTGCACAATCGTATCATCCATCAATTGATTATCTGCAGAAATTGGCCGATGCTGTTGTAAATCCAGGGACTACCGACCGTTTAATGGATATTGCGCCATCAATTTTTTTTTCGGTACGTCTGATCGCAAGTTTGGCAGCTGAGGTAACGTAAATTGGACGTTGGGATTGATGTGGATCAGACCTTCGTTATGCCGGTTATGTCATATCCACCGATATAACAGACATTCCTCGTGTAAGTCCTGTGTTTCGGGATCAGCGGACATGTTGATTGAATTTTGGACAGGGGCGGATCGAGAATTTTTGCATTATCGTCGTTTGAAATTGGTATTGCAGGAATTTAAGGTTTTCATTCGATTTTCATGAAATTCTGCTCAGAACCATAATGAACTCGTGAGCATGAATTCAATTCTGAATATCTTCTGAAAATTGCAAATTTAGTGATTCTTTTTCTCTTGAATCCTGAAGCTGAATCTGTTGGGATATTACCAACATTTCACAGTGTAAAAACCGCCAAACAATAACTTCGAACAAGTATTCTATCAACCCAAACATAAAAACATTATGAAACTTTATAAATAAAAATTTTCTTTCCAGTTAGTAAATATTTTTGGTGTACTTTCTCAGATTCACAATAGTATATAACATAACTAGCAAGGTAAGAGGGTTTTTACTGGCAAATGAGGATATAACTGACGAACCGCAGGCGAGTCAGTTACCTCTTTGAGCCAGTAAAACCCGTTACTTTGCGTGTATTGTCTTATATTTTATTTGTTCCTCATTTGTCGCAAATGTCGTAAGCTATGGAAGCGTTGGCATGAACATGTCTGTTTATTTTTCTTTACATTTGTTTTGGGAAAGCGAAAATGAGTGTACCAAAAGAAATTATTGAGGCAGCCAGTAGTGTAGCATCAAGTTAATTACCTGCAAAATCAGCTTCAAGGTACTAGCGAGAATACGACGACTTCAAAAAGTGGCAAAACAAAAATAGTGTGATTGGGGTAACTGAAGATATTTTGTTGGTCTACTTGGATCAACTATCAGCTAGATTCAGCCCTAATACTTTATGGGCAAAATGCCCCTGTTCCCAGGTTTGTTTTCCTTAAAAAATTTATTGAAAAATATGACGTTTGGTTGTCATTTGCAGATTTTAAAAAGTGATAGCGTTTCTGAAACGAAAAAATGAGCGTTAAACGACTAAAAAGGCCAAGGTATTAAGTAAAGAAGAGGCTAAACAATTTCTTTTACATGCTCCTGATGACCAGTGGTTGCTGGCGAAAATTGTAACAATATTTGGGATTTTTGGATGTTGTCGATGTGACGAAATTCTCTCCTTAAACATGAATGATGTAGAAGATATAGAAAAATACGTTATTGTGACATTTCGGCAAACAAAAAATTTAACAAGAAGAAGATTCACCATAACCGATGATGGCTGCAGCTTCAAGCCCTGCATGTTATACCGAAAATATGGAAATTTTAAGCCTCCTGGAACAGACAGCCTAAGATTTTTTTTGAAATACCGACATGGAAAGTGCATTTCCCTTATGCTGGCCAGCACACTATTGGTGGTGTCCCAAAGCAAATAGCGAAATATTTAGGTTTAAAAGACCCAGAATTATACACCAGCCACTCTTTTTGCAGAACTGGAGCCACTATGGTTGCGGATTCGGGTGGAGATATTTTAGCACTAAAGCGTGCAGGAGGGTGGAAGAGCACCGAAATTGCGATGAGTTATATCGATGATTCGGTCAACGAAAAAATCGAAATGTCTAGCAAATTATTTGGTAGTAAGGAGAGTACAAATGTTCTGCAGTCCTCGAGTTCAGCAGTTTCTGAGTCAACAGATGGTTCATCATCATCAGTATCAACTCTTTCATCATCAAAAATCTGTGTTACTGGAAATAACAATTGTACCATGATTTTCAACATATATGACGATGAAAAAAAAATTTCTAATGTAAATAATACTACTAACTTGTAAAAATTTTGCAAGTTAACTGTCAGTTTCACAAGTAAGTGACTTGATAAAATAAATTTTCTTAATTAATATTGTGTTTTTGGAAACTGACGTTTACAAATGACAAACAAATAAATAATTTTTTTTCATATGCATTATTATCTGTGTCCAGTGATGCATTCCCATAGAATTCCAGATTTCCCATGACAGTTGCCCTGACATAGAGGCGGAATAGCAGAATACGAAAATAACCCAGCATAATGAAATCCGCGAACTGGAGAAAATTGTTTTCCAAATGAATCAAGCCGGTTTCGGCACAATCTCCCTGGTAACTCCCCAGATAATTAATCGAAACAGCTACACGTGTCTCTTTTTTCGAGCACGACTAACGTTTGACACGAGGCTCAATCGAAAAGCCTCCTTTGGCGGATTCTCTAACTGTCAACTCTCTAGATTGAGTTTTCGGTCGTAAAATGGAACGCAGCACATGGAACTGCTCTTTTTCGAATCCGGTATAGGCGTAATGACTTCGTTAAGGTTGCATGCGACGATTTTTCTGGATTAGAGCTGAAGTTGCACGCATAGAGAGCTGAATGGGCAATCAACTTTTTTTTTAGGTGCACTCGGATGAAAAGTACACGCGCAACGGTTAAACGAGTGTTTTGTCGTGCAGATTTCGATTAAATAGGGTTAGTCGATTCGATAGGTACCAGAGATTCAGATTATTTGAATTCCAAATGGTTATAATGACAAAGAAACTGCAATACCAAGAAGAATTTTTTTCTGGAACTTAGATAGTATAGCAAACAGAATATGATTGCGATTAAGATCCTAGGCCAAATTCAACATCGAATTGGATCATTACAACCACTTGAAGATGCACATCATAAATTCCTCCAAATTTACTTCATATAGGCAATATGGATGATCAATGTCAATCAATTAATGCAGTGTGAAAAGAATAATTTTTCAAGATTTGCAGCAACTACTTCATAAACATCATGCATTGGTTTGATTGTTTAAAACTGCTTTGGAACGTATGCCAAGTGACAATCACAAGGTTGTGATTAGAACAGATAAACGACCTGTTGGAGCACATGACGCCAATTCAACGCCCCTACAAAAGACAAAGTGGCAATTGTGATTGTATAGCAAACAGAATATGATTGAAATTTGGAGAATAAAACAAAGGGTTCACAATTTTTTTCATTAAATGGGTTGATAATGATATTGAAAGTAACGTAGCGCTGTCATGTTACATCAAATGAAGACTAAAGGTGACCTATTTGCATGTGCAATGGCACCCCATACCATAACGCTTACTTTCTGGTATACATGAAGTTCAACATCAAAATGAGGTTCACGTTTTTTCCCTGACGTCATTTAACCCTTCTTCGGCCATCATTTGCACCCAAGAAGAATCGAGATTCGTCAGAAAAGACGATTTGATGCCATTCCACATTCCAATGTCGTCGTTTTTGTCAGTTAGTATGTATTTTTCATCTCCAATATATGAGTTAAAAAAATTCTCATTCCAAAATACCCATTTTCATTTAATAAGCCTCCAGAAAACCTATTAAAGTTCTGTTATCTACAATGTAGACCTCGATGAAACCATAAGAAAAAGAAGTCAGCCATAGAACCAAATACAAAGCTACAAAACACCCTTGAAGAAAACTCAATTCAGACATGACTGTCGTAAGCTCAAACATCGTACAATAACTGCAGGCTGATGTAACTAATACAGTTAATACGCTCACGAAATTTCGATCATTAAAATTCCGGAGTACAAAGTCTATACCATGAATAATGGGTTGGATAATGTGGTGGTTTCTCCCCATTAAAAATTTGGTTTGATATTGTATTCCCCCGAATTAACATGTTATGACGGAAATATAGAGTGCTATGAATATGTAATAATGCAAATCGAAACTGCTGTAGCTTTATTGTGAATTGAATATCATTTGAAACTGCATGGATTTGTACAAGAGAGCTTTCCCAAATTCAATACCTTCGTGATGAAATAGTTTCCACTTTTTCCAATGGAAAATTGCTGCAACTCGAGTTAAACTTCTCTGATTTAATGTAATGATTTGGTTAGAGTTTTTAAATTTAAGTATATTTGTTCTATGAAGTTTCTCATTGGTTGCAAAATGGCGGATACGCTGTTTCCAAAATAATTCTTTTAAGGGCTAAAATATCGTGTGGGTTCGTTGTAATGACATTACGTACTTTAAGAAGTGGCTAAATTTATCGTTCAGGAATTCGAATAGCCAATGAAAATTAAAATTCATTTAAAAAACATAAACAATAACATAAACTCGTTTCAAGAATATACAAGTATATGTATATGAATCTCTCTACACCTTGCTTTCAAATTAAACTAATAGATCTCATTTTTGACACGAAATTCAACTGATAATATTCTCATAGTAATTTCAGAGACCATAAAATGGCTGGAGCAGACTCGAGTTCGCAACTCTATCAAGTTATGTCGACAAGAATCAGCTGAGCAAGGCTGTATCATATCTTACATCGGAGATCTTGCTGAAATTGTGTCAGAGCAGCTGAATTATTGAGAATTGCCAATAACCACTTTCTAACTTTGTCGCCTCCCACGATCGATTTTGTCCATGTGTTCCAACCCTGTCTAGATCCCTTTATGTGTTCACGTTCCACTCCCATAGCTTGCGTTCAGTTACCCATAATTTAATTATTCCTTCCAGCTAACTTTTGGTTATATTTCATTCTTTGAACCTCCCCATTCTGATGTTTTCAGGAAAATATCTCAATTAAATAATTCTATCACATAGATAAATTTATTTATTTTGATTATTTATTCATTTTATTTCATTGTCAGAATGACAATTCTCGTAATATGTCTTAGTTTTTGGTCCTGAAAAATATTCTGTTTTCTTGTGTTATAACATGTTTGGTTTATCTATGGGAGATGATTGCCTTTCATTGGGGTCCCGTAGCGGTCTTCAAACATCTGAACTGCCGAAAAATCATGACCTGGAAGGTCGTATCCGGTTTGAAAAACCCTCAAGACCAGAGAGCAGGAATTTGTGGATTTCGGATTTGAATATCGAAGGAATTTCGAAGGACAAGTGTGAACACGTCTCCAAATTAGCTGATGAACATGGTATCGAGGTGATTCTTCTGCAAGAAACCCACACGGCAACAGAAAAAAATCCTCGTGAAAGAGGACAGTTGAAAGTTATGTATTAATCGATTTTTTACAAGTTTAGCTTGTTATGTTAAAAAATTGTCAGTTCCTAAGTTTCAACAGATATTTATAAACCTCCGAACATTATTTGGCCAAGAAATCTGAATGTTGATGTTTTTCAAAGTAGCAAATGCAATTGATTTATTCTGAATAATCGGTTTCTTTTCTGCTTTTGTCGTTTTTCATTTCAGATTAAGAATTGCGAGTCGTTTTGGGAAGAATCTGTTTATCCGAACCCATCGACGGATAACATGAAGATGATCACACTGATGTCTTTCAAGATTTTCCTGATATTTGATATTTTATGTTATTTTTTTAACGGGGAGACAGGTTTTTTCGGCTGAGGTTTTTTCCCCTGGCTGTATAGTATCGTATGATACTAGTGATGATAGTATCGTATGATTCTAGAGTATCATACGAAGAATGTTATGATACCCCGTTCTTTTTTTTTACCTCAGCTTAGGTACTTTTTGTTTCAACATTTATTGTATTATTTCAGCTCTCTTTTTCATAAGAATATATATATATATATATATATTCATTTTTGTTAATTATTTTATTCATTTATAATCCAATATCAAATTTAAATGATAACTTATTTCACATGAGAACTCTGAAATTAAATTAATATATCTTAATACAGTTCGATCCATATTGTTTTGCGGGCATTCTCATCGTCTTCTTTCATCTCAATTACGAAATTCCATCCGATTACCTCCCCCCCAAAGCGAAATATGTCACGTGATGCCTTTGCGCTAATTTCGGAGTCCCGAGTTCATGAATAGGCATTTGCTAGGCCCTTATTCTCCTCATAAATTCGACATTATTCAAACCATCCCCTCCTGCTGGCTCTCCAACCTCAACTTTTCATAAGACCCAAGCAACTTTCGTTCATTTCGTCCACCAAGTCGAATGCGTTTAATCAAAAGGGACTTAACATGGTTTACGCCCATTGGAATAGGAATATTAGGGCAAGAAAACATCCCAGAACGAGTTCATAGGTTCATAATATTAGAAAATATGCCATAAGACAGAAGGTTTCGTGAAAAATAATGGAAAAACATTGAACATGGGTGTTCCACAAGGTTCTGTTTCAGCACCTCTTCTTTTTGATTTATATTTGTACGATATCCGAACTAGTTCTTCCAAAAAATTAATTCTTATTGATGATTCTGCTCCGCTTCGTGTTTCCCTTTAAACAGTAATCAAAAACATAGAAAATTGAGTGTAACACATAATTTAAATCCTATATAACGTAATTACTCTCTAAATTTCAAGGCCCATTTAGATGATCTACATTTTTGAGGGTTAAAACTCGAAAAAACACCCCTCAGAAACTAGCTGGTACTTCATGGGAGGCTGGGATAACCAATCCTCATTTAACGAAGATAATTGCTTTCACCTTGGGGGTCAGTTTTCACGTGAAAACCCCCCCAAATATTTCGTCATTCGTATTCAGCACGGATATCGCATTAGTGCTTTCGGGATATTAAGTAGATCATCTGAGATAATGGGAAAGAGGGAAAATAGGGGATTTCCCGCGCCCTGTGCCGTTTTTCCCCATTTTCCTTTTTAGTAGGGAAGAGTTTACGACCGGCAATCGAATAAAATCTTCTGACCTGATCCAGAGAACATCACGTGTTGAATAGGATGATGAAAAAGGAGAGCAGAAGAGGGTTTTATTGGCATTGCTGTGGCACACATATGAGAATTCTGCCAGATGAACATAATCTGTTGGAAGGTCCTCCTGAGAACACGAAAATATTCAAGATGAAAAAGGACATTTCAAAAAACCCCTATATATATATATATATATATATATATATTCTTATGAGAAAGAGAGCTAAAATAATACAATAAATGTTGAAACAAAAAGTACCTAAGCTGAGGTAAAAAAAGAACGGGGTATCATAACATTCCTCGTATGATACCATAGAATCATACGATACTATCATCACTAGTATCATACGATACTATACAGCCAGGGGAAAAAACCTCAGCCGAAAAAACCTGTCTCCCCGTTAAAAAAATAACATAAAATATTAAATATCAGGAAAATCTTGAAAGACATCAGTGTGATCATCTTCATGTTTTCCGTCGATGGGCTCTGATAGACAGATTCTTCCCAAAACGACTCGCAATTCTTAATCTGAAATGAAAAAAGACAAAAGCAGAAAAGAAACCGATTATTCAGAATAAATCAAATGCATTTTAGAAATGCATTTGGTACTTTAAAAAACATCAACATTCAGATTTCTTCGCCAAATAATGTTGGGAGGTTTATAAATATCCATGACAGAAATGTCACAAAATTTGAAAGAAATGAAAAAGCTCCATCAATTTCCCCTTTCCGAATCTGTTGAAATTCACAAAACTGATAATTTTTTAACATAACAAGCTAAACTTATAAAAAATCAATTAAGACATAACTTTCAACTGTCCTCTCTTCACGTATGGGTTTCTTGCAGAAGAATCACTTCGATACCATGTTCATCAGCTAATTTGGAGACGTAATCACACTTGTCTTTCGAAATTCCTTCGATATTCAAATTCGAAATCCACAAATTCTCGCTCTCTGGTCGTGAGGGTTTTTCAAACCGGATACGACCTTCCAGGTGATGATTTTTCGGCACTTCAGATGTTTGAAGACCGCAACGGGACCCTAATGAATAGCAATCATCTCCCATAGATAAACCAAACATGTTAGAACACAAGAAAACAGAATATTTTTCAGGACCAAAAACTAAGACATATTCCTAAGAAATCTCGACATGTGAGATGTTTTCTTGATTCTCAACAGCCTACAGCATGAACAAGGTAGGATCTAAAATGTAACATTCCATATTTTCTCGAAACTGGTTATTGAAAAACTTCCATTGGACGAAACAAAACTTCCCAGTGCCGAAAGCACACAATTCAAGCAGAGAAGAACGATTCGCTTTAAACTTTTCGAGAGGTTTTTTGTACCATCTTACCCCGTCTCGCTAAAAGGGTTGAAAGTCACCTCTAATTGAATTTCTACGATTCGCCCCAGAATGGAGGGCTTTTTTCCAGAGAACAGGAAATATATGCGGAATGAGATATTCAATTTTCCAATGCTGCTGCGAGCACGAAATTGAAACTGCGATATTTCATAATTAGTGTCGGGGTAAAAAAAATTCTCATCGTTCGACTCGATGAGACTTTAATGTTTTATTGCTGCAATGTTCCTTGAAATTTGAAGGGTAATCTTTAGGCATTTTCTTGGGAACTTTTGAAGGAAAAGCAGGATTTCGTAGGCATAATTCAGTTCTTTCCATTTTCTTCAACAATGTTATCTAATTTCCCTTGGGAGAAAAGCCAAGCCAGGATAAAATATCCATGAATATTTCACCTAGGTATTAAAGTTCCAGTTTCCAGTTTGAACATCCTAATAAGCATCAAACTGGTAAAGTTTTTTTATACAAGGTTTGCCACTCGAACCTAGAAAAATCCTAATTGTTCGCTGACTTTGATTCGACATAAAAAAAATATAGATTCGAGAATATGAACTTGCATTTCACGGGAAGTCTGCAGGGTCAGCTAGTTGGTAGATATATTCCAATGCTTGATTTTCAAATAAGCGAATCAAAACCACCTTTGAAAATATTGGGAATTAACACAAAAAAATCAGCCGTTCACCAGCCATAAAAGCCAATGTTACCCATGCTAATAGATAAATGATCCTTCCAGGAAAATATAGGGCTAAACTCGACATGTTCTTAACGTCCTAAATAAAGTTCAGGGACGATTCAGACTCAAAGCAACCCCCATTTAATAGAAATACATACCCGAAGGTCTACATCTGAAGATTCTGCCGGTCTACCAAACTTAGGATGGAAACTATTACCGCTTTCAATATTCGAGTTCTATTTGGGGGCGCTTTGAAACTATTATCCCAGAAGCTCGTATGGTTGGGATAATATTTGTGTTATGGTTTGCGGTATTCAAATTTCGCCCTGTTAGTCTGAGACTAGCTTATTGCTCTAGGTTGAGAATTCTAGTTATTTGGCACAGTATGCCACTGGGTAATTTGCGATATCCATTACGGTACAATCAATATTGACTGATGTTCTTGACAGGTTTAATCAGGTTTCTCAATCGTCGTTTTTATCATAAAAAACATTCTTACGTGAATGAAATGCTTTCTGAAACAAAATTCGACTTCGATATGAAACAAAAGTTCGGAAGTCTCTTCAACTGTACAGGAATTAGGGAATCTCCAGAAGTCCTTAAGAAAGATGCCCAATTCCAACGAAAATAACTTTTTCCATCGATGATGTCGTTTTTCCGAAACTCGCAGATACTCTGAGTGGCGATCTTATCTTGTAGCGAAGACCTTATTTATGTTCCTATCAGCCTTATAATCTACCGATGAGTTTCTTCCCCCTCATTGAACAGAATAATTGGTTTTTGCAGATCCGATCAGATTGGAATTAGTTCGAGCCTGCAACCAAGATGGAGTTGATGTTTGTCTAGTGCTCTTGGTTCGTCATTTTCGAGAATAAACTTTCGATCGAGGAAGTAGTTTGAGGAGAAAAAAAAATTAAATGTGAGCAGGCTAATGGAAAAAATTTGTAGTAACTTCTTGAAGCGACGATTGAGTAATAAAGTATTCATTCTTGTTGTCTTCTCTTTGTTTGTACAAGGAAGATAAAAATTCCTCTTGGGGTTCAATACCAATGGAATTTTCGCTCAAAATGAAATTCCCATTCTCAAGGAAATGTCGAATATCTCAAAATGAAACGTTCATATGAATTCTTGTTCAGATGAACTCTGAATACTTATAACGATATGATTGATTAAAACATTAAGGATTTATTAAAATAAGTTGCAGTGAATATTTCGATAGTTTCTTAAAGGCATTGATTTTTTTGTTTTGGTTTCATTCTATCAACAAATAATTCGAAATAGGTGAGAAAGTATAGCAATAAGTGACAGGAACAGTTCATTCATTTTCATATCGTTAAAGTTATTCGGAAATTTCAAAGGTATTCTTGCTATTCAGTCAAGAAATTCAAAGAAATCTAATTCATAATTCATGCAATGTTTACTCTACGACCTAAATACGGAAACAAATAACACGATCGATAACATTTCACGGTGCGACGAAAATTCTTCGAAATTAAATTCTTGTCCTTGGTTTGTATTAATTTCCCTTTCTGAAATTCCATAACTTGTATGGAACTTCATTAAAGCTTTGAAATTGAACATTGGACGATGTTTTGCCCAATACAGGAAACATTTCGAAATTGGATCAATAAAATTCTATCGTGAATTGGAATTGATTGGTTTGTTCTGAACAATATACCTGAATGTCTCGCTCGCCTCCTTCAAAATCAGCTTGAGAAAACTCATGGGGTGCAAATTAGCACTCACACAATAAGAAATCGCCTCAGAGAATATGATTTAAAGCATCGTGTCGCGGCAAGAGGCCCAGCTCTTACCCCAGCCCATCGAAGGGCGCGTTTGGATTTTGCGAGAGAGCATATCCATTGGGAAGAGGCCGATTGAGAAAGAGTTCTCTTCACAGATGAGTCTACCATTGTGCCTCTACCATTGTGATCGACGTTCCCTTGTATACAGACGTCCACATGAAAGATATGCTCAGTGCAATTTCCTGAATACTAAAAGTTTCGTGGGAGAATCTATTGTGGTATGGGGTGGAATATCTTTGACTACTCGCACAGACCTAATGATCGTTGATAATGGAGCTTTGAATGCTGATAAGTATATAAGTATAATTCTTGAAGAGCATGTAGTGCCATTTTCCCCATACATTGGTGAAAATTTCATTTTTATGGACGATAATGCCAGACCCCATGGTGCGCCCATCGTTCAGGAGTATCTTGAAGAGGTTGAAGTCTCTCGCATGGAATGGCCAGCAAGAAGTCCAGATCTCAATCCGATTGAGCAGGTTTGGGACAACCTCAATAGAAGGCTGAGAAGTTCAGAAAATCATCCAGCTACTCTTAATGACTTAGGAATCCAACTCGGAGAAATCTGGGAAGGATTAGATCAGAACATTTTAAGATCACTCATTTCGAGTATGAACCGTCGTTGCCGAGCTGTAATTAACGCAAGGGGTGGAAATACCAAGTATCAAATCACTTATCAGCATTTCAGTACTTTGAAAATTGTTAATTTCTCTTCTTTCACATAAGATTCGGTAAAAACCTGAATTCCATTCAATGTGTCTTGTTTCGTTCAAAACCTTCCGGATAGAACATAAAAAATAAGTTATAAAGTCAATCTAGAGTTAACATTCATTAAAATTGAGATTTTCAGAATGTGCGATAATTTTTTTGCGCAGTGTAGATCTAACAAAGAATGACAACGCACTCGCGAGTTTAGCTCGGCGAAGTATCCAGAACATGTCCTCTTGCTTAAAACATTCATGCCTCTATAGAATACTCGAAAAGAAATATTCCTTCGCAAACATTCAAGTAATATTCTCGTATGAATATTCACACCTTACCCAAATGAAAATGCTAGATGCCTCGATGAATATCTATAGCACTTTTCACCATAATAAGTACTAGAAATGTTCTGGAATATTCTCACGTTGTCGGAATATCCCTCACACTATCCTCTAATATTCTAGAATATACATAACTAAAATGATAGATAACAAAACTTTCTACCTCGGATAAATTCCGTTGGAAATTTCAACAAAAAATCTCTAAAATAATTTGGAAAACAATGTAGTCAAGATCCACGATTTATCAGTATTCATTTCATGCCAGCATAGAATACTCGAAGAGAAATATTCCTTCGCAAACATTCAAGGAATATTCTCGTATGAATATTCACACCCTTCACCTACTACCTTCTAAAAAGCAGGGAACAAACGTACAAAAAAGGTGCCTCCTTACCATTGTTGTTGTTCAGGTTGTTCAGAAGGACGGCAGCACTCGCGAGTTTGGCTCGGCGAAGTATCCAGAACATGTCCTCTTGCGGAGAACGTTCTTCGGCTACTGGAGGCGGCAAACTTCGCCGCCAAACTCGCTGAACGCCGTCGCGTGACTCTCGGCCGAAAGTTGGGCAGAGTTTAGGCGGCAGCCGCTCGGGGACATCACCGAAGGCTTTGCAGCCGAAAGTTAAACGTTAATTGGTGCAGAACGTGCTGTTGATGTGGACTTAGACTTCGATCCTCCGTTGGACGAGTCCCAAATTGGAAAACGGCAGTTTGTTTGCCCTTGGGTTGTTAACTTTCCCTTCGGATGAAGATGATCTGCGCCACTGCCTGCCGACAGTGTTGAAAACATCGACAATTCATCCAAGTATCCTTGACGAAACAACTTACACTCTACATGCTGAGAATATCGTTAACAATTCTTTGCCAGCATCTTCATGAAGCTAAATAGGCATAGAATGCTTCAATATCAGCCACGTGCTTCAACATCCTAAAGGTTCCTCAGAGAAATCACAATTGTTGACGAGGAATATCGTTAACAAATCTTTCGCCATCATCTTCATGAATCTGAATCAGCACCAAATGCTTCAATGAAGGCTACATGCTAAAATTCCCCAAGTAAATTACAAATTTCGACGAAGAATATCGTTAACAATTCTTTGCCTGCATCTTTATGAAGCTGAATAGGCATCGAATGCTTCAAAGACTGCCACATGCTTCAATATGCTAAGGTTTCCCAAGGAAATTAAAATTGTCGACGGAGAATATCGTTAACAATTCTTTGCCATCATCTTCATGAATCTAAATCAGCTTCAAATGCTTCAATAAACGCTACAAGCTAAGATTTCCCAAGTAAATCACAAATTTCGACGAAGAATATCGTTAACAATTCTTTGCCTGCATCTTTATGAAGCTGAATAGGCGTGGAATGCTTCAATGATCTTCACATGCTCCAACATGCTAAGGTTTTCCAAAGAAATTAAAATTGTCGACGAAGAATTTCGTTAACAGTTCTTTGTCATCATCTTCGTGAATCTAAATCAGCTTCAAATGCTTCAATAAACGCTACAAGCTGAGATATCCGAAGGAAATCACAAATCTCGATGAAGAATATCGTTAACAAATCTTTGTCATCATCTTCATGAATATAAATCGGCTCCAAATGCTTCAATAAACGCTACAAGCTAAGATTCACCCAGTAAAGTATAAATTTCGATGAAGAATATCGTTAACAATTTTTTGCCATCATCTTCATGAAGCTATATAGGCATGGAATGCTTCAATAACTGCCACATGCTTCAACATACGGAAATTTTCCGAGGAAATCAATTGTCGACGAGGAATATCGTTAACGAATCTTTGTTATCATCTTCATGAATATAAATCTACTTCAAATGCTTCAATGAACGATACAAGCTAAGATTTGCCCAGTAAATTATAAATTTCGATGAAGAATAACGTTAATAATTCTTTGCTATCATCTTCATGAATCTATATCTGCTTCGAATGCTTCAATAAAAGCTACAAGCTAAGATTTTCCCAGTAAATTATGAATTTCGATGAAGAATATCGTCAACAATTTTTTGCCATCATCTTCATGAAGCTAAATAGGCATGAAATTCTTCAATGAGCGCCACATGCTTCAACATTCTAAGTTCTCTCAAGCAAATTACAATTGTCGACGAAGAATATCGTTAACAATTCTTTGTCATCATCTTCGAGAATCTAAATCGGCAATATATGCATACAATATATAATTAAAATGATAGATAACTAAAGCTTTCTACTCTGGATAAATTCCATTGAAAAATTCAACAAACACCCCCTAATATAATATGGAAAACAATGTAATTAAGATCCACGATTTATGAGTATTTATTTCATGTCACTATGGAATACTCGAAGAGAAATATTCCATCGCAAACCTTCAAGGAATATTCTCGTATGAATATTCACACCTTACCTAAATGAAAACGATAGATGCCTCGATGAATATCTATACCACCCTTCACCATAATAAGTACTAGAAATGTTCTGGAATATTTTCACGTTGTCCTAATATCTCTCACAAGTATCCTCTAATATTCGAGAATATACCAAGTCTTACAAGAATATTCATAACGCATATCCAAGAGAAAACGCCAAGAATATTCGATTTACGAATATTTCTCTATAAATATTCTCACGGGAAAAATATTCTTCACAAGAAGGTTCACAGATTATTGCGTTTTTGATGGTAGGTAATGGAATATTCACAAGGTTTGAAGAACTTCTCAGCCACATGCTTCAACATGCTAAGATTTCCAAAGTAAATTACAAGTGTCGACCAAGAATATCGTTAACAATTCTTAGTCATCATCTTCGAGAAGCTAAATCGGCAATGAATGCTATATGCTGAGATGTCTGAAGTAAATTACAAATGTCGACGAAGAATATCGTTGAAAATTCCTGCATGAATCTAAATTTCTTGAAGATTCTTGGATTCTATATTAGAAGTTAATGGTCACGAAGAAAAAGTATTGCCAACAAAATATAATTGCGAAGTCTCAAGGAAAAAGATCTCTGAGCTTTGAAGCCTTACCTGTATCAGCAAACAGCTACTTCAACGACGATAAAAATGGCAGTCTGAGCCTCACGAAGCGGAAAAATTCAATAAAAGGTGATGAGGTATCGCTCAAATGCTGGAGTGCTATTCAGGCCTCCCAAGACAACCTACAATGCTACAAGACTTTCTACTCATTCCATTTCCCAAACAAAATCTCGCTCTGTCTCCAGCTGAAACGAAAAGGAAGCACTTTAAGGAGAGCAAATGAAAAGCTCTTTGTTTTCTGCAATGAGGAAAACAATCGATGATGAATCTGAGCTGAACACGAAGGTTTTAACGGACAAACCGTGGACTCGATTCGAAATTGCAATTACGAGTTTCAAACAGATAAGCGCGGTAAACAAATGAGCGTAGCTGAAATACAAAAAGTCTGGATGATAGAGGTCATTCGCAGTTTTGTTGGGAAAGTCAAGGTTGGGAAATGATAAATGGAAATTTTTCACGTATTTTCGGATATTTTGTTTGCACGGAATTGATATACAATATATAATTAAAATGATAGATAACTAAACTTTCTACCTTGGATAAATTCCATTGGAAAATTCAACAAAAACTCCCTAATATAATTTGGAAAACAATGTAATTAAGATCCACGATTTATCAGTATTTATTTCATGCCACTATGGAATACTCGAAGGGAAATATTCCTTCGCAAACATTCAAGGAATATTCACACCTTACCCAAATGAAAATGCTAGATGTCTCAATGAATATACATAGCACTTTTCACCGTAATAAGTACTAGAAATGTTCTGGAATATTCTCACGTTGTCGGAATATCCCTCACAAGTATCCTCTAATATTCTAGAATATTGTAAGAATATTCATAAGGCATATCCAAGAGAATACACCAAGAATAAGCGATTTACGAATATTTCTCGATGAATATTCTCACAGGAAAAATATTCTTCACAAGAAGGTTCACAGAATATTGCGTTTCTAATGGCAGGTACCTAATGGAATATTCACATTCGTTCTTCAAACTTTTTTATACTTATTGTTTCTTGAATATTTTTCAAATGCATATCATCTGCGCATAATTTTTTACATTTTCGTTTTTCCTGGTATAAACCTAGAAGATTCTTGGAAAATGATGTGTTCATTGCATTCCACCTTATCAGTTAACATTCATGTAATGTTTCACCCACTGTCTCTGTAATTTTGACGAAAACTACTTATATATACCTTCAACACAATCATAATTTTGCTCATTCTAACTGCGACGATGTGTAACAAATCATTTATTTTCCTGACGATTTTTTTCGTTTGTGTGGATTTTGGAAGTACCACCTGTCCATCTGGGATATACGGTGAGAAATACCAAATCTAAATGAAATTCTCTCCTTTGGGAAGAAGTTAATTATTCTTTTTTTTCTTTTATTTTTCGTCTTCCTCCAATGAATAATATTTTTATAGTTTTTACATGTTGTTCTAGTGCCTGAATGCTTTAGCAATGAGTAATATTACTTTCAGAATCTGGATTATCACAGGGGGACAGAGATTTCATAGTCAACCAACATAACCATCTAAGAGGATTGGTAGCTTCTGGAAAAATTTCTGGACAACCGAAAGCTACCAACATGAAACAAATGGTAATTGATTTTCCTTTTATTAACAACATTTTTATAGCATTTGCGAGGTCTTATTTGAATTCACTGGGAGAGCTCGAAGTTTGAAATTCTTTTATAGGATAAATGTTTCCTTTTGAATCAAAAAATTTTGAGCATGAGTAGTACTTTGTGTTTGATTTATATTTCCACAATTTTTTCAGGTATATTCAATGGAGTTGGAGGGAAAAGCTCAAGAAGTAGCTAATACATGTGAATTTGAGCATGTTCCTATCAAGGGGAGTAAGTAGTCGAATACTTTAAAGATATACCTTCATTTAATATACACCAGGAATTTTCCAGATTTACAGATGAAATGTTTAAACCCACGTTACCTAAAAATTCAACATGGAATCTATCAGTATTGAAATCTACCCATCTTATACATACTTATACTCGATGGTATTACACAGATTTTGTAAAAAACTGATAAAGATTCCACAATATTGACAAGATGTATTTAAAAATTTTATTTGTTTTTTTCGCAAGTTTTTTTTAAATAATTTTTTTTTTCAACTTTTTCTCAGCTTCTTGGGGGTGGGTTGGACAAAATCTGTTTATGTCCATGTCAACTGCATATGGTAAAGGGGCAAACTGGCGTGACGCTATAAGATCTTGGTTTGTTGAACACAAAGTTTACACATTTGGTTCTGGGTTTTCAGAAGCTACTGGACATTATACTCAGGTATATACTAATTATGTCAATATCAAAGAAATCCTTTTCCAGAAAGATCTAGAATCTAGTATAGATTGTCTTCTTGAGTTTTTGTGTTTTCATTTTATATTTTCTTCTTTCATTCTTTGTTTTTATTTTAATGAATAACTTGTCCTTTCAGGACAAGTTGTTGTGGGATTCTTCATGGAAGAATTAACTGATTAATAATCTCGTTTCAGTTAGTTTGGGCTGATACAGACAACATAGGATGCGGATATGCTTATTTCAATAAAGGTGGTGACTTCCCTGAACAAAAATTGTATGTTTGCAATTATGGACCAGGGTGAGAATCACTTCTTAATTGAAGTTCATTTCAATTTCATAATTTTATCTTTGTTTTTTTTTTCAGTGGCAACATCGGAGGGCAAAATCCCTATAAGACATGAAGGAATCAGCGAATTGATATTTTTCATATACCCAATATGATATTCATGAAATATTGTAGAAGATAAAAACCTTAATACCAAAACTTCGTTTATATTAACGTATTTAAGCTGGGGGCAGTTTTGAAATTTATAAAATCAATAGACGTGACAGAATCACCTATGTATTAAACTTTGAAACTGGCTTAATATTGCGCCATCTATACACCGGATCTTGAAGCTGTAACAGAACACTCACAGAGAATTTCAAACATGTTGTTCTCAAATTTCTAGGATAGCCTGTGAGAAATCAACGAATGTTTGCAATATCAATCAAGTTATTCAATGGTCAATTAATATAAGATTGCAACAAGACATAAAAATGGTTGAGTTGACTGAGGCGCCCTCTGTCATCCAACTGTCCCAACTACTCTTCGCTGAATGAATAGAGATTTATAAAATTGAATTCAGATCCATTTAGTTTCAAACCTTAATTTTAAATAGGAACGATGGGTCAAGTGATACCTCATTTGGAAGGTCTTTCAATGCTGAGCTCAGCATATCAATTTTTTTTCGCTTAATCAATTCGTGTTCAAAATAATCAATTTTGACATAATTTTTTTGGTTTCTCACTTCAACAATGAAGGTAGAAAGGTTATCAGGTCAACTTTCACGATAGAATTCAACCCTTTAATGTTGTTGATGTGAGAAAAAGAGGACAAAAAAATGATTTATCCACCTAAGCAACAATTCCGATTATTTTCATATATTTTACTTCTTTGTAGAGGGTAGGTTGACCGGAATATTTATTCTGAACATATGGCACCCTTTATGGATATAAGCAATTCTTGCAGCTTCTGTCTACACATCGTCATCTTGTTATAGTATCTGTTCACATTCAGAGTTTCATTTTGGCCCTTATAGTATATTAAAGTTGTCTATAAACTGATATTAAAAAAAGGAGTTTTATAAATCATCTTTTTGAAATTTTATTCTCGACTCTTCGATCTTTTTCAGATTTAAATTGTCTTCGTTTTGGTAAAACCTTGATCTTGATTAAACTGCTGACAACGTTATATTTTTTATCGTTGAGAATGTGAAAATTTTCACGCAACAATTTTCATTTCCGTTTTCCCGGTACAAACCTCGAAGATTCTTGCAACAGCGTTTGTTGCATTGCAGCTTATCAGTTAACATTCAGGTAATGATTCACACACTGTCTCTGTAATTTTGACGAAAACTATTTACCTTCAACTCATCCAACATTTTGATCAGTCTGGCTGCGACAATGGCAAACAAATCACTTGTTTTCCTGGCGATTTTTTTCGTATGTGTGGGTTTTGGGACCACCTATTGCCCATCTGGAATATACGGTGAGAAAATCCAAGAATAAACTAAAATTCTCGATCTAAATATGCGACACTCATTATGGAAATCATTGAAATCGTTACAGATTAAAATTCACTCTTTTACATCCGTGTATAACATGAATAATTTGTACATACCGAATTAAATTCATTTTTATATGTACCGACAATCTGTTCCAATATTTCAAGGTCCGAAAGTTTTTCTAAGTACCTTAAATTACTTCATGATTTTTTTTTAATATTATTCATTTTGAGTGAATCCCGTTGATCATTTATTAGTTGGAGAAATTTCTGGAAAGTGTTTATTTCCCATGGTATTTCACTTTCATTCGTGAATGAATGTTTAGTAATCTGTAATTTTTTCAGAATCTGGATTGTCACAGGGTGATAGAAATTTCATCGTCAATCAACACAACTATCTAAGAGGATTGGTTGCTTCTGGTAAAGTTCCTGGACAACCAAGGGCTACCAACATGAAAAAAATGGTAAAGAATTGTTTTTATTGCTATATCAGTTTCGTTATTCGCGTGATCGTATTTAAAATTTATCTAGAGCTCTAAAACGCACAGTTTTGCTTCAAGTTTCGTTAAATTTTGAATTCGTTATATGAAGAGTATCCAGATTTGTGGTGAAAAATCAAAAACCACGAAATCCTGTGTAAAATCCTGTGATCATACAATATCATCCTTAAATAATGCAGAATCGTTTTACAATAATGAGAACTGCCAAAAATTCTAGGTGAAAGAGAAAAAAAAATTCAAACAGTGGAATTCCTTACTGGAAATATTTGAAATACTTCTCCAAGTAAGGTTTTACAGATAAAGTTGTCTGAATGTTGTTGACTAAGCGATTTTGATGTAGGCAAAAAAATGTTACAGCAATAACCAATTTTTTCTTAGTATAAATAAAGTTACTATATGGTTTGATTATTTCGAGGCGCTTTTTTTTAGTTTTTTCGTCTTTCCTTACCCTTACTTGAGGAACAAAACACACAATATGTAAGATAGTTCGATGAGAAAAATTGTATTATCAATTCGGTCAATTGCAACATTGAATCCAACAAAATTACCTAGATCTTGACCTCATAATTCTAACCCCGGTTTAAATCCGAGTTAAATCGCATATTCATAAGGCACCCCAGAGTCTGTGACGAAATTCATTAATATTTTCAGTCATTTCTAATCGCGTATGCCTTGAATAGAACAGTCGTAAATTAAGCGATCTTTATCAGATAATCACTATTTAGAACAACGATCGTGCATTAAAAATTCGCATTAGATGAAGTGAATTCACTTAGTTTCGTATTTCGATGTGTTACACCTTGAATGCTATATTGCTTTCGAGTTTTTATAAGCGAGTAAACAACGTATACTTTGATCGATTGCTTCCGAGAAAGGAAAGTATGACTAAGAAAGAGGGGAAATATAGAGGAAAATATCTTGAATTTTTGTTATTTAACTACCCAACTCTGTAAGGGCATTTCGAATAATCGATATAATTCGAAATCCAGGTCAATGCTGATGCAATCGCAGTATTCATCATTTATTGGTAAAAATAGGATTCGAAGAATTTCAATTAGCTGCGGAAATATTTGAAATGCTTATAAGATTATTAAAATTTTTCCTGTTGCGTTTGAGTAGAACTCTGAATTTCTTCATGATTTCGCTGATTTTTTCAGAAATATTCATTGGAATTGGAGAAGAAAGCGCAAGAAGTAGCCAACACATGTGAATTTCGGCATGTTACCATCAAGGGAAGTAAGTATACCAATACTGGAAGCCCACAGATATTAGAAATATCTACCAGAAGTAGCTATGTAGGTTTTATTTCATTCCCACATAGAATCTACTGAACCAAATCAAATTTTTCTCTATATTTGTGTCAGATGTTTCTTTCTAGTACAGTTTTCATAATTTATTTATTACATGTTGGTCTCCTGACACGGATTCATTCATTATCTGTCAATTTTATGATGGAGAAAACAGTTCTGCCAATCCAGTATTCTTCAACGCAAAAATCACTAAATGGTATTGCATTGATTTCGATAAAAATTCAATGAATGAGTAGAAATAACTTATAATACTCGTACAGAACACTTGTTTATTCAAAAACTTCCTACTTCGTGGCAAGTTACGTTTAATATTTTTTTTATTTGTAAGTTTTTTTTTGTGACATAATTTTTTCTACGTTGTCCTCAGCTTCTTGGGGATGGGTTGGACAAAATCTGTACATTTTCATGTCCACTGCATATGGTAAAGGATCAAATTGGCGTGATGCCATTCAATCTTGGTTCAACGAGCACAAAATTTACAGATTTGGCTCTGGATTTTCAGCAGCTACTGGGCATTACACTCAGGTACATGAAATATTATTTATTGGCCATTGACCGAAGTCATTTTGGTACAATAAAAATCCACATAGACTTTACATAACCTCAAATAGTCCATCCACAGTTAGAGGGTCCTTGTGGGACATCAATAACTAATAGAAAAATCTCATTTCAGTTAGTTTGGGCTAATACAGACCACGTAGGATGTGGTTACGCATATTACAATAAAGGAGGTTTCTTCGCTCATCAAAAACTTTATGTTTGTAACTATGGACCAGGGTAAGAAGCTTTTTTAGACTAAAATTATCTCGTTTTCTCCTATGAAATGATGATCTAACCTTTGTTTTTTTTGCAGCGGAAACTACGTTGGTCAAAACCCCTATAGGACTTGAACAAATCAGCGAATTTATATTTTGCATGTACCTTATATGATATTCATCAATTGTTATAGCTGAGATAAAACTTGAAATAAAAAAACTCTGTTTTTACCACAACGGTATTTGAATTTCGAATAGTTCCGTGAAGAAACATTAAAAAATCGTTTTTCTCAAATTGGAACCCCATTTTTTCGAAGTATTTTCGAAATCTTCGTCAAAAAATAATAGGAGCATATGTCCAAGACTCTTATCGCAAATAGAATATTTTTCGAGATATACAGGAAAAACGATTTTATCTTCAATTTTTAATCTCATTCCAAAAGTGTTTTTTTTTTACTGGAGAATCATTAGCGGTCATGTGAAATTTTTGGAAATCTCTGTTATCGGGAAAATATTTTCTATAGTTCAGACGAGTTAAGTTCTTAAATTATCATCTGTAATGAGAGCGCAACATATTTGGTTCAAAGTTCTCAATGTGAATATTAGTGAAGTAAACGTAAAAAATTCTCAGGAATGCAGAAAAAAATTGTTTGTAATAATTTTTAATGCTTTTGAAAGAATAATCAACAGAACATGTAACAATTTCATTACTAAAAATTAAGATTGTTCTACCATGACAAAAAAGAAATTCTCCTGAATTAAGAATTTGCGGAAATTATCATCAGCTTTAAAGAATAAAGAAAAACTGAACCCGTCTGAACTATATGAAAATATTTTCTCGATAACGGAGATTTCCAAAAATTTCACTTGACCGCTAATTATTTTTCAGTAAAAAAAAACACTTTCGTAATGAGATTGAAAATTGAAGACAAAATCGTTTTTCCTGAATATCACGAAAAATATTCATTTTGGGATAAAGGTCTTGGACGTATGCTCCTATTATTTTTTGACGAAAGGTTTCGAAAATGCTTCGAAAAAATGGGGTTCCAATTTGAAAAAAACGATTTTTTGATGTTTCGTCACTTCTAACTTCGACAAAGAATTTGTGACCTCCTTTACCATATTCTGAAAATCACGCTATCGGAAAATAAGCATCAGCTTTTCTTCTCGGAAATTCTCAAAAATAAGAGTTTTTAATGAAAAAACCTCGAAGTTGTTCAATTTTTAGATTTTTTTTCGTATTTTCTCATTTAAACAGAATTTTCTCGGGAAAATTCAAACTTCTGGAATCAAAAAGACTCAGAATTCAATGGAGAATCTATTTATGCAATAAAAAATGGGTCTTCCCGTTTGAAAAACGAAAGTTGATGTCACTCCCGGAAAAAGTCCTAGAACCTTCAAAAAATATACAAGAAATCGCCTTCTCACTTGAAGCTCACCTTTAGAATTTCAATCCTGAATCTTGGGTCTTTCTCAAAAATATTACATATTCGTGAATAACCCTGTATATGTCAAACGTTGAACTACAAATGAATTTCAAAAATATTGCATTCAAATTTCCAGGATAGCCTGTGAGAAATCAAAGATTTATAGGATGTTTCTAGCATTTCCAATTGGGTGAAGATATGAGTTTCTGTATTTAGAATTATAAGCATTTTTACATAAAACATATGTGTCTTAAAAACTTAGCATATAGTTATGATTACCTTCGGAATATCACAGAATAATGAAAAAAATCTTACTTCTCATCTACGTAAATCCAGCTGGGCAATCATTCCGTTTATTTTCGCGTAGAGGGTAGGTTGACTGACACATTTGCTCTGAACGTATTGCAGCCCTTGGACATCCTTCTGAGCATAAGCAATCTTCGCAGCTTCCTCTACACACCCAGTCTTGGTGTAATACTTGACTTTGATGGAATCGCTCACTTTCGGCAGATACTTAAGAGCCTCATTCCGATTGTTGTGGAGTAAACAAACGTCGACATACGCAGAGAAGCTCAAATTTCCCTTCTTCATCTTCGAGAACTTCTCCAATTCGATCCAGTCCCCGATCTCTGCCAGATGCTGTATTTTCAACCAGAAGTATCTCCGGTCTGATATCTTGAAGTCGTTCTTCATCTTTTCGGAGAGCTTGTATTCTTTTTTTTCGAGGAGTAGTTTGAAGGTTTCATGCACTGATTTACCTTGGAATTCGTTCCTAGCGTTGAGGGTATCCTCGATTTCTCTTTGGTAGCGGACAAGCCTCAACGATTCATCGCACATGGAGGCGTAGAGGTCTTTTCTTCCTTTTCTGAAATAAAAAATTTTTTTACGCCACTCAATATATTATATAAAGGAAAAAACACATTCATTACTTTGATATGGGTATACTTAAAGATTAGTAAAGATTTCCTTGTTCTTTTCTCATTAATCTTATTCAGGAGACGGAAAATAGGAATAGTTTGAAGGAAAAAATTGGTGATATTACTACGTGAAATTTCTTCGTTCTTAAAAAATCTTTTCTGATCATCTTCTTTTATTAACTTCTTGATGTTGAGTAGCTTTGCAAGAAAGGTATTTTAGTGGCTATTAGCACGAGGAAGAAGATCTTGAATTTTTTCAATTTGTAAATTAAAGAGAACTCTAGGGAGAAACTAAAAATGTAGATCTTGATATTGCTGTTTTGGAGTATTGAAGTAAATTAAAGTTTCTATAAACAAAAGAATAGTATAAAGACAGAATCACATTTCAGACTACATAACAAATAATATAAACATTTTTTCTTTATTATTGTCAAAATAAAGTACATTAATATAGAGTGAAAGACATCATTATTTGAAAAAAAGATTCTGCAACATTTCAAAATGAAAGTTTCTAATTAATATTCAAGAAGGAGTTTGGTGTAGAAAATAAAAGTAATTTCACAATTTCTTATTATCCTTTTTTCTTGATTCCCTTTCTTTGTTCTCCAATTTTCCAACTTGTACTCCCAGCTCAAGTAGCTGCATTCTTATTTGAGGCAAAGCTTTGAGATAATCAATTTCTTCATCGTTTTTTTCACAGGGAGATTCTGAATCTTTTTCAGCACCTTCCATTGCATTTTCAAGTTCTTCAAATTCGACACTAAGGTTACCCTCAGATGCCTTCTCGCAACATTCGATCTTGTAGCCTTGCAGTGGGGTGTATTTTATGCGTTCCAAACAGCTTTTGTGGTAAACATTGCAGCAGTTAACGCAAACATAATGTTTGAATAGTTCTCTTTGACAACAAGAAAAGGTTGCCTCATCCATTTTATCGATCAAATTCAATTGAGACTTTAGTATACGGAATGATGAACAGAAAAACGAAAAATTTTCTGAATTTTTTGCTTTCCTCAGAAGAACACCCAAATAATAACATTCAAAAATACAGCACAATTCATGAGAAGATTTTAACACGGCCGTATAGTTATTTAAAACAACACAAAATATAAAAAATACCATAACATATGTTTGATAACAGGTTTCGAGTGGAATAAAAGAAGATCCAGATGAGATTGAAATTATCTCTAGATCGTCCATAGGCGTCCCATTTGGGGCAATCATCGACATGGCAAAAACCCTACCATTTTATAATCTTTCAGAGCTGTCAAAAAACCTATGTTGCTGTCAAAGGCATCTAGACAATAATATTGTTCGAAAAAAGTTGATTGATGAAAATTCAATCCTATATTTTACAATATTTAGTGAATAGATATTGAAATATAAATAATTTTGTAAGACTTCCTTTTTTTTTGAGAAAATTGATAGAGTGAGGTTACCTGTAGGCTTCAGTGGCTGAAGACAGGAAAGAATCCTTCATGTGGGACTTCTCATCGTCCATACTCTGCAAAATGAACATTTCTGCTTGGGAAGTGAAATCGTCTTCCTGTATGTAAATTTCGTTCAAAGCCTGGATGTTATGCTTCTTACAATACTTGATATACAGGGCCTGCGATATGGGGAATCCCCGTATTGCCATCTTGAAATCTCCCAGAGCCATGTTATCCCTAAGTTTCAAGATAACGGTGTATACCAAATCCATGTCCCCACTTTGTATGGCCTTAACAAGAGCTGGAGTTGTTTCTCCCAGAAGCAGGAGTAAGTTTATTTGATCGCTGGCTTTCGATTCGTAATCCAACAGTTTGATTGCTATTTTTTTCTTGCCACATTCAGCAGCTGCATAAGCCACTTCGCTGTACGAAATTCCAGGGGTGTAACCCAACTTTTCAGCTATTTCTCTAGCTACGGTTTCTTCCTCTAGCTGGGATTGATTTACCTGGAAGAGAGTGTTACTTGATTTTTCACGAACAACATCTTAACACAGAGGCGGAACGGTACGCAGAATAAGAATAAAAAAACAAATCTAGAAACTGAAAAATCTATAACACAATATATTATGTTCAAATAAAGTTCTGTTCACCGTATACTGTGCCCAATCGACCAATATATGATTCTTGAGATACTTAGCCGTCTGTAGCCTAACCTAATATAACCTGAGAATAAAAAACCAATCTAGAAACGACTAGTAAAAAAGCTATGATACTTTAAGTTCAAATAGATTTCTTTCCACCTTATACCTTGCCCAATGGACCAATATATGATTCTTTTCCTCTCTGTCAGGCATCTTGAGATACTTATCCATCTGTAACCTAACCTAACATAACCTAAGAATGAAAAAACAAATCTAGAAACGACTAGTAGAAAAGCTATCATACTTTATGTTCAAATAAATTTCTTTCCCCCTTATACTTTGCCCAATAGACCAATATATGATTCTTTCCCTCTCTGTCAGCCATCTTCAGATACTTAGCAATTTGTAACCTAACCTAACATAACCTAAGAATAAAAAACAAATCTAGAAACGACTAGTACAAATGCTGTGACACTTTATGTTCAAATAAATTTCTATTCACCATATACTGTGCCCAATGGACCAATATATGATTCTTTCCCTCTCTGTCAGCCATCTTGAGATACTTAGCCATCTGTAACCTAACCTAACATAACCTAAGAATGAAAAAACAAATCTAGAAACAACTAGTAAAAAAGCTATGATACTTTAAGTTCAAATAGATTTCTTTCCACCTTATACCTTGCCCAATGGACCAATATATGATTCTTTCCCTCTCTGTCAGGCATCTTGAGATACTTAGCCATCTGTAACCTAACCTAACATAACCTAAGAATGAAAAAACAAATCTAGAAACGACTAGTAAAGAAGCTATGATACTTTATGTTTAAATGAATTTCTTTCCACCTTATACTTTGCCCAATGTACCAATATATGATTTTTTCCCTCTTTGTCAGCAATATTGAGATACTTGGCAATTTGTAACCTAACCTAACATAACCTAAGAATAGTGAAAATGCTATGACACTTTATGTTCAAATAAATTTCTTTTCACCTTATACTTCGCCCAATGGACCAATATATGATTCTTCCCCTCTCTGTCATTCATCCGAAGATACTTGGCAATCTGCAAAGCCAAATAATACTCTTTCCGGGTAATCAGCCTGTCCAATAACACCTTATTGGTCAAATAAGTGAGTTGGGTCATGGTTATCGGAATGCCGATCCTTGGATTCCGAACTTCATTCAACACCCTCAACAGTCTGCACATATTGACGTATTTTTCAGTGTTGGCGTTAGGAATGAAGCATTTTCCGAATTGGGCTGCTCGCACCAGTCTCTTCTGTATCTCGGGGTCAAACTCATAGCCCACTGCGTCTATGCATTGTTCGACAGCTGTGAGGAGATCTTTTTTTACCAGGGAAATGTACTCGTTGGCTCTGTGACTGCGCTTTTGGAACTGCTTGGAGGCTTCTAGCAGAAAACTCCCTGGTTCGGTACTATTGATGCGAAATATTTTCTGGAAAAGTTATATGTTCACCATTTTTTTTTTTTTTTAAGATTGTCCAACTTACCTGCACAACATGAGGAACTTTTTGTAGCAACTCATGCGTATTATTCGATATTATCCTAACCCCGTCTATTTCTTGAACAAGATGAACAGAACCATCGTAGATGAATGTCATCTTTTGACCGTGTATACCAGCAATTAATATTGTATTTTGCCTTTCCCAATAAGCAACAACTGCTTCATTACCACACCAAATTAACTGTTTCGGGGTATAAATTATAGTTGTGTCTATCTCGCAATATTTACTCCGAAAATTTGAAGATCCAAGCCAAAGATGACCTAAGACACAATATAGACTGAATAAAATAGTTGGTGGTAACAACGAATTCTTACCGGAATCAGTGAATAAAGCAATATGACGAGCATTGAAAGAAACAGACATCTTCAACACCGTCGTAAACTCGTTGGAAATGTCAGGTTCAAGCATTACACTCGTATGGTGCTCATCTTGCTTAAGACGATACAATTCTTTTCCACAAGCCATAAGAACTTCTGTTTGCGGCTCTTCAGCTATCACAACCCAACAATTGGGTTTTAAACCTTTCGGAAGTTCAGATAATTGTCTGCATTTGGGATCTATAAAAAAAAAAAGGAGAATAACACGAAATATTTATCGAAGAATTCAATTTCACCTTGTATGTTGTTCACTAAGAACACCTTATCGTTAGAGGTCATAACAGCAACTCCTGTACAATTCTGAGGACTTGTAAATATCTCTGCGTCGATTACTTTCAACTCTTGCACCTTTTGATTGATCAGGAATGTATGTATGAATTTGCCGAACATATCGTGAATGACAATCATTCCGTCATCTTGTATGCAAACAAATCTTTCATCGTTTGACCATCCCATTTTGATAATGGGCTTCCTACTCCATTTGAAGGAAGTGATGTTATTTCCGGACCCAGAAAATATGGAGATAATGGGTTGACCGCTTTCTTTCACGATTTTCTTTGAGTCTCTTTTGATGGCAATGGGGCCCCCGCATTGAGCTGAAGATACAGTGTAATTTTCCAGATTCACCTGTGTCGACCAGTTCATGTTGTAGAGTTCGAATTTTCGGTAGTATATGTCTCTACCCAGCATAAACCAGTCTGCTATGAGGATTGCAGTGGACATTTTCAAGCTTCGATATTCTGCAAATATTAAAAAAATGAAGGTAACCGAAATCTTCAATTTACTAGAGTTAAATGGCACAGAATTTTTCAAAACACCAAATGAACACTCCCATTATCAAGTGAAGATTAATAACAGAGATTAATTATTGTTTGTAAACATGTCAAACTGACAGATACCCTAACCTTAAAATATGATGTCATTGAACTATCGTTCGTTTGAACTAAAAAGTAGATCAATTCATTTGACATTGACATTTCTGATTCAAAACAACGTACAGGTTATGGTAAAATACGTAAATTTCTATTTTAATTAGTGAATTATACAAAAATGGTAGGTTTATGAAATTATTAAGTAATGATATACCTTAATTCCTTTTTTTTCAGTCTGCCATATTTAACTTTCAAAGTTTGCTGTCCGTTTTGTTGTTGGTTATTTGTACCTGTGCCTATTTGAGAGGCTTATTTCCTAGTCTAATGGATCGAAATAAAGTTGGGTAAGTAATTCTGTCTCACAAAAAGAGTGAGTTAAAGGTAACGACGTTTTTGGATAGTGTACAAAGCTACACAAAGTTCACGATGGTTCCAATGGTGTAAGATTGCTAGAGTCTCTGATATCTATCCGATTGAATATAAATTTTGCGTATTGTTTCAGAATTTCTGGCACCTTGTGGAAATGCGCTCGAATAGGTGAAAGGAAGTCCCCCTGGGTGGCAGCAAGTTGTATTATGATGGCATTATCATTATTATTCTTCAGTTGATTGTGAACATTAAACGATACCAATATTTTAATTATATATTTCTATGAATATATACTATGAAACAAAAGATGAAATGTATATATATATTTATAAGGTTGCCAAAAATTGTTACTTATACATAAGTTTAGATATTACATACAATGAGCTTTAACATTCCCAGTACATTGTTTTCATCACTTCGAAGTCCCTTCGGAATGAAACAAAAATATGGGTAATTAGTAGCCATAGCTTATCATAAAGAACTAAAAATCCCTCACTTACTCAATACTCCAGAATAGAGTACATGTTAATATGGATATGAAAATAAAGAAATCGTTGATTTTGCCTTCAAAGATAATCCGAAGACAATAAATCTATAAACTAATAAAATTCAGGTACATCCATCGAAAAATTCTCTCATTGCATAGCGTTTACATTAAGATATGGCATACAATTCTTTACTGTTTAGGAGAGTAACATACAAAATTTGTGGCAATTCATATAACATATATACATACAACAGTTTGTATAAGGACAAAACAATAAACAGTCATTATATAACCACATAGAAAAAATTTTAATTGGACAATACATCATCTTAGTTTATTGTTGTAATATTTCTTACCTCAAAAAATAACGATTATTTTAATGCACGTCATTCTCAAAAACCAATCGTTTCAGTCGTTCCTACTTTTTTAAGATTGGTTTCGATATAAAATTAAAAATATTCATCTCACTACATAAAATCCAGTCTTTCGAAATTTTATGAATTAATTCGAAAATTTTCACGACATCGAAAAATCAAGATTGTCAAAAAAAATATAACATTTCGGGGTAGAATGTTCTGCTGGTACTTTTCGATATGTTTATTCAAAAGTAGACAGTTTCCAATTCTGATTTCAAATTTTTCCTTCTGATAATCGTTCCTGTAAAATTTTGGATTAACAAACTGATTTCATAAGTAGGAAAAATTCCCCTCATTTTTAACTCTGGTATTTCGTAGTTCTTATATTAAGATTAAAGCTTTTGGACCTTATTTTTTGATTGCAGATGTTACGTGCGCTCAACTTGAAGTGTTCTTTGTTTTTAGAGATGTTAGACATTGTTCCTTATTGCAGTGAATATCTTCAGAACAAACTGTACAAATCCATTTATGGTTTCAAGAACTTCAAGTTTATTTTTGAGAATGACAGTTTCATCCAACGTTCATTTTGTTTAACGGTGTGTTAGATATATTGGCTGTTGTGTTATTTTCCATGGTTAATAATGGATATCATTGATTATTGAGGACTGATTAAGAATACACGTGACAAACAACTTGAATATTGGTAATGGTAACAGTACATACAAATATATATGTAGACATATATAAAAGTGGTGATGTCGATGCCAAACTGTACTTAGTATTTTTTCCTGTTACCTTCGGCCCAACTGCATTTGTAGTATGGATTTTCAGTCAACCAGAAAACGGATAATGACAAATTCAGAAATTTTTCATTAGACCGATATGATTTGATAGGATCTTTTTGAGGAATATACACAAATTTCGATGCCATCACATTATAACGGTTGATTAGGGAGGGGCCAAAGGCAAACTTATGCTCAGGCTAAGAATAACATAACATGAATTTAGGAGCGTCCCCAGATGGGATCCCTGGGGCGCACCTTACATCACTTCCCTAAATATCTTTGTTAACCTTAAAAATGTGCACTGAAATCTTCAATTCTTAATAACTAAATAAAATCATTAAGGCTCTTGTACCAATCCATAAAATCTAATTGTCGACCTGACTTTGAGATAAATTATAGCTTCCATATAATGAACCGACACCTCTGAAAACAATGAGAAAATTGATTGGTGAAAAAAGGTAGGTTCGTTTCGATAATTAAAGTTGTTCTTTTCTTCCGTTTAAATATAACTTTAGTAATATCGAAAGGAACTTAACCTTATTGTGTTGGGAATGGAATAGTTACAAGTATTATTTTAAGGAAATTAAGATCCAACGCGGATTCAAAACAATCCTTCGAAGATTTCAGTGCAACTTTGCACATTTATACAAAAAAAATTAGCAGGTCCCTTGGGGTCATTAAACAGTAAATGGTTACTGCGATATCTTTAGAATTACAAAAGGCGTTGTTATTAGCGAAACAATCATTTAAACGATACCGGAATATCAGCTCATCAGTATTTCAAAGTTGAAAAATTTGAAGAGAGATATAAAGAATGATTTTTCGGTCCGATCGAGTATCTTAGAATCGAGCCACTGTTCCTCCGATTCACCACGTGATTAATTCAGTTTTTCCATGCGTTCAACAGCGGCTAAATTGGATGCAACATTTCGACTTTGATGTAAAGAAGATGACCTTGATGCGCATAAATAAATCGAATAATTCACACTGGGAACTCTGTTTATTGAGAGGAAGTTATAGTTATGGACCTTGCTGCCATTTTGATATATTTATGATTGGTTCATGTTTCGCATCGACAGGGATAAAAGTCCAGTCAATTTAAAGTCCTAGTCCTCAGTTTTCTACCTGTTTTCAGAAATGTTGAAAAAGCTTCGCTTAATCATGATTATTGTTAGCAGATATTTCAGTCACTGTCTCTGAGGTGTACAGGGTGAAATATAAATGGTGTTTCATCTCGTCAACCATATGTCCCAAAGCCTTGCAAAAATTCTTATTAAACACTTTTTTCAAAATATAAACTTTTCTCAACATCAAGTTTGAGTAATTTTCTCATTGATCCTTGAGTTGTGGGAAAAATATAATTTTGTCGACTAGAAAAACACTAACTACAGAGTTTCATTAATTTAGGCTCAATTTGAAGGACAATAACAAAAAAATTGTGCCCTCCATTCAATATATTTCGAAATGTAACGTGAGACATTGTAAAATTGTTCTCTTGGTAATTTTGTTTGAATGTTTGTTTCGTATTGTACAAAAATTCGTAATGCAATTTCTGTCACATGAACAAATCATATAGGACAGAAAGGTACCTAACTATTGAGATTGTTTCTTCATAAATTTGTGCGAAGATATACAAATGTCTCCGATGAAAGTGATTTTTTTTGGTACTTTTTCAGTTTCCATTTAATCCACAATGAAATATGGATAGAACCTATGCAAATGTTGGAAAATATAACAGTTTCATAAAATTTTCAGTGCATTCTCATCTGGAGAGAAAAAAAGTTGAACAGCATAAAAGAAAATTAAACACTTTGAAAATAAACATTTGGACCATTTTATAACCCCTGTAGAATGAAACAATAGTTGGGACAAGGGCTATATTGTATTAGCAAGCTTGAATGAAAGAACAGTACTGCACTGTTCTCATAGCGGATTCTAATGTAAATTATTTTTTATGAGACTGTTGATTGTTGTGTTTTTTCGTGGAATATAGGATATAGGGAAAAGAATATCACATTATGTTTCATGGTCCAAAATGATAATTTACGAACTATAATTTTGCCTCATTTTACATATTGTAGTTCATTATTGAATTCTTGCAGCAGAGAAGAGGTATATTAGCTGCAAATACAGCAAAATAAAATAATGCTATTGTTGTATTAATATATGCCGATTAATTGTTGAGCAGAACATGAAGATGGCAGGATAATCTTTCTTTGTTATATAAAATAAAAAACAATTTAATGCCAGAGTATCTTAATAATCATTTTAAAAGAAGACTGTTCTAAATTATAACGTTCGATCTGAACAAAACTATAATATTGAGCAGGTAAGAACATGAGCATTACAAAAAACTTTGTTTTACAAGGAACTTTGCCTTTTAAGGAGTTGCCTGATGTGAAAAAAGAACCTAATGATCGTATATTTAATAGGAGATCGTTTGTTTATTGATGTTTTCAAAGTTGATATATTTTCTGGTCATTAAGATACGAGTAGCTAAGAGCTAAATAAAAAAATATTTCGTTTCACATTTTCAACATCTGCAATCTTTGTCAGTCGCAAAAGGCAATAACTTCGATCGATATTTGGAGCGAAAGACATATTATATTCAGACAGCGTTGGACAATTTCCAATAGTGATGGAGTCTTTCGAATCGCAGACGTTGGCAAGGAAAACATTTCAAACATAAAAGCATAAAGATTTCGGTTCGCCAGACCGTGAATCTGTTCGCTTTGGAGCAACGAAACGAATGCTATATCGATTCTAGTCCCGAGAGAAGCAAGGTTTAATTTAAAGGGTATCAAGAATCTAGCGAATTTTAACGATATACATCGACTCTCGATGGAAATTGCAGTGGACGGAAAAACCTGACTTCAATTTTCCGGTAATAATAACCAATCTTCCGTCATTAAAATATACACTTGTTATTCATGTAGCAGTGACGCAACAGAGATAATAACATGGGGGCGTAAAGATTCTATAACTACATAAAAGGCATTCAAAGTTTCATGTTGAGGTTCGAATAGAAGTGCCGACGGATCTTTGGCTACAGCAACCTTGAGTGGTCAAGGTTAATTGTTTACTAATTAACCAGTTCTCAGTTAAAATGAACGCCAATTAAACTTAGGAAAATGGTTTGAAAAAATTGAGAAAATGCTTCGAAGTTCAAATCGAAAAAAATTTATCGACCAAAGGTTTTTAATTACGAAACTAGGGATATATTACCACATTTGAAGAATATTGAATAAGCATAACCTGCTCCTAATTGTCTGGTCATTTAATCAAATGAGAAAGAGTTGAAAGGAAATGTTAAACAAAGCACTGATAAAAAAATTCCAAACAATGACTAATATAAGACTTCTTGAGACATTAACTTTACATTAACACCTCAGATGGCCCTTTTATCGTAACAAAAGTATTTGAAATGACGAATCTCCCGGACAATCTTAGAAGCAACAAGAAATTCCGGATATTTTAAAATTCTTCCGACTAAACAAGGGGGACACTGTTTAGAATCTCGTCTATCTAGACGTTTATCACATGATGCTCGTAAAACCTGAGGCCTGACCTTCAGAATTTTAATAGCATGTTGAACAGAATTTAATCCGACTGCTGTTATTCCATTTAATGACGAGATGATAAATGAGCATGGTAGATGAAAACTGAAAAAGACCATGTTCGGAATCCTGCAGTTGTTTACTTTCAAATATAGTTGCAGGAATTCAATAGATTCATTCAAATCATAACAAAATTATCGAAATTGCCGAAAAAATCAGTTAAAACGGAAGTTCTATTTTCGAAATTATTTTTTATATACTTTTCTTAATGTGGATTTTTGGGTTTTTATTATACAGAACGATAAATGTTCGTTGTATGGTTCGAATACATTGCACAATTTACACGACTACCTCCAGTGGAAATTCAATTTTCCCTTCGAAAAAAAAATTCAATGTCCATGACAATGGTAATATTCCAATCAGCTCAAAATATTCCAACGTCAACAATATTTAAATGCAGCTATGCAATTTGTATTGATTAAAAACACCGTTGAACTTCAAGGCAGAAACAAAATAATGAATACGCCGGTGAAACATTATTTTTTTTATGCAAATAAATTTTTTTTTAATTTATACAACTCGCAGAATACAATAATATAAAAATATTAATTTCCTGTCTTTTTCATGACGGTTTCCAAACGATATTTTCCGAGTATAACATTAAACTCAAGCTGCCATTGAAGAAACATGAAAGCTTTCCTTTGATTCTCTCTATCTCTCTTTGCAAATTTCCCCGATTTCGACAAAATAAAAACGCCTTGAAATAAACATATCATCTGTACAATCTATCAGTCTTTCCTCATACAAAATCAAGCACTTAACTTTACCAAAATAATCGTCCCAAACGTTCGTTTTTAGCAAAAATTTTCACTCTAGGGTTCGCAGACCACGATCGGTTATTTGCACTTCATCCTTACACATATAGCAACTGTTGTCTGTTTCTCTTGAACAAAGAACAAATTCTAACCACTACACAATCAACATGCACGATATCCATGAGTAAAATCATATTTTTATTAAGTATGGCTGACATCAGTCTTGAGTATATTTTAAGCTGAAGGTCTGAGAACGAAACTCACACGGTTTTGAGAAAAGCTTTCGAAAAAAGTGCAGATGGAACAGTAAACATTCCCTAAATAGTATCGAGAAATCGATCACCAAGTTTGGCGACCCATAAAAATTCTTTAAAATTGTACAAACAACTATCACAATAAATACAGTAAAAGGTTTGCAGTCAATATTTTTCAGTTCGTTTTCTTTAATACAACCTAATTTAATATTCTTCGATTGATTTAGAAGTTTTGATCCAGCTTGCAGGACCAATTCATTGAGTATATGCAAGTATTTCTTGGTAACGTTATTGTTTTGCGAATTGACTAAAAGGTTTGCTTTTTTCCTTTTAGGTTACTACAACCTAACTTCAATAAGGGCCTAATAATTTCTGCTTAATTTCATTGGTCCAGAGAAATTATCGTTTATCCAATTTTCCTGTAAACCAATGAACAAATTTCAAATCAATTGTACTACGAATTTGGGGATATTCTTTGAAATTTGCGTAGGTCTTTATCACACAAAAATATTCATAAACAGATCAAGATTCAATTTGGTAAATTTCTTTAGAAAATGGGAATTCAAATAATTTATGCCTTGGCTGATTGTCTTAATGGAATTTTTTCATCTCCTGAATGAAATCTATAAAGTAAATGGGATCCCATTAGCTATTCAGCGGTAATCTCAATATCATTAAAAATATTAATATTCATTCCTGCATGCAAATCGAACTTGATTGTTGAAACAAAAGTTATAATCTAGGTGAATACTAAATTTATTGCCTTACCGGTTTTTCCATGCTTGACGACAAAATTAAAACACTGCTGCAATGTTTGTAGAGCATCAAGGAAATTTTTGAAATTCTCCTCATGTGAAAAATTAACACCAAAGATCATAAAAAAATTCAATAACCTGATGAGTTGGATAATTTAACTATTTAAACAATTAGAAATAATAAATTCATGCTTGAATATGAGAATAAATCAAAAAATTAAAAATTTTTTGCCTTTACGGAGGCCATATTGAAAACATTTTTGAAACATAGATGAATTCAAAATAGTAATCATCGAAATGAATACCATTTTCAATTTCTAGGTTCACAGATCTAAAAAATAGATGAAAGATCTGTGAGCCTAGGTTCACAGATCTAAGAAATCCTAGGCTCACAGATCTTTTATCATCATAAGAGAAACATAGAGATTCAAAACAGTAATCATCGAAATGGATACAATTTTCAATTCCTAGGCTTACAGATCTGCGAATTATATGACATTTTTCGTATGACAAGAAAAGAATGATCAACAGCTTTGAATCATGATTTATCCTCCATATATTTTGTTATGTCCTAATGGAGGAAATGAAAAAAGTCAAAATGAACAATAGGCCTTCAAAGGCCTTCAATATTCAGGTGGGACGAACACAAATTTCAAAGAATATGGAAGTCAAACTGTCTAAATAAACGCTGGATAGCAAATCTACACCTCTAAGAACTGAAACTAGACATGCAAATACCAATCCGAAATTCCAGAAACGTAAAATACATCAAACTAAAATTGGACATGTACCTACCCTCCGATCTGCATTTGTTTGAAACCCGATCTTCTCAAAACATCTCTCAATTTCTCAGACGTAACACCTTCTGAAATCGTATATTAAATTCTCCCGTACGGATCATCAGATTCGTCTTTAATCGAGTTTGCGATCCTCGGCCTCATGAAGTTTAGGGTGGCATTGACCGAGTAATTTTTCGCTCGCTTGAAGGGGGGTTTGACGTCAAGATCGGCGCTGGGCGGCCTTTTGAGTGCAGTCTTAGGTAGTATTTTATTCTCGGTAGAAATTTCAGTCAGTTCGACATCACAGTCTTCTTTTCCTTGAAGGTACGGCATTTTGGGGTTCGATATTGAGCAAGAGGACGACGGTAAGTTCATGACGAGATGCTTGATCGCCAGGTCGAGGTTTATAGGCTCCTCCAGTCCCTCGGCTCCGATAGGAGTGCTGGGACTCACCGGGATGATGTAGCTGGTGTTGACGTAAGCCGAATATCTTCGTTTCATTTCTTCAATCAACCTCTTACCTTCTTTTTCGTCTACCAAGCTGTTGTAGCAGAGGAAGCTCTCGACAGTCCCATGAGAGTCGTACTCCAAGAAACCTGTGGTTTTCAAGTAGATATAATTGCTGTTTCTCGACATCAATCGGTAGCACGAACTTCCCCTTGTTTCGCCCCTATCGTACATCTGTCTCAGGGCTATAATAACCCAGCGAACGTCATCCATGTGCATGAATTTAAAAGCGGACATTCCGAAAACTTCGTCGCTGAAATACCCAGCGATTAAGGAAATCCTCTGATCGCAGCATACGATTCGACCGTCTACCAAATGTCTTGTGTAATACTCGTCTTTCGAAGACTCCATCACCTGCAAAGGGATTCTTTCAGGCCGATTCATTCGTATGAAAAGAATCCAAATATCTGTCGCGTTTAGGTTTAAAGGTACTCCGTCCATTGAAGGTGGGTGTTCATCTGTGTCGTAAGCGTACGAAATGGTCTTGTAAACGCTCATAATTCTCACCCTTTCGTAAACGCTCATCTCGGACCTTGGCCCCGATCTTTTTAAAGAAATCATGAAGCAGTCCCTATTGGAATTCTCATCCATATAATTGGAGGACACCAGGTGCCTCCTTAAAACCTCGTGATCCATTTGTAAAGTAAAATTGTAAATAGATTGACCCATAAGATCGGTTTGCAGATATCCCAACAGGTTCTCTACAGTCGGAGAAACAAACATGATTTTGGCATGGGAATCTAATAACATCATGAATCCCCCTAATTCGTTATAAATTATTTGCTCCAGCATGCTCTGATCTACCTCTTTCGGCATTTGAACTGCCAGTTTAACTCTGCCGTTCATCAAAGTATGATAGACTCTCAGATGTGAGGCGCTGAGTCTCAAAATGCTTGTTTTGTCCATTCTCTTTGGGCTTCTTGCAACAGTTGGCACCATCTTCGCAAGTTCTCCTATATAAGAATTGAGTTTGTCTCTCCTCAGTTTCTCTGCTTTATTCCGGATCTCCCTACTGTTGCTTGGAGGATTGTGATCTTGTGGTAAACGACAAGAACTTGCCATATTTGCACTGTCTTGTTTCCTTGAAATCAACATTGTTGCTAGTAAAAGTCTTCAGTCATAATCAGCACCATCCGTAGTCCTAATTGATCAGTTTTTATTAGGCAACTAGAACTGTATAAAATTGAACTCTCGGAGATTGCATGGGTAGTAAACTAATCACCAAAGGTATCACACAGTTCAATAAAACATACAGTTTATAAGGTATTGGTACTGTAGATCCAAAAGGTGGGAACCACAAACCTCTTCTTGAAGCATCTCTCAAATGGTGACTTGCAAAAGCCAGAAATACGATTAGTGACAGTCTTTTTAAAAGTACACTTCTCAGGAAACTACCACACAAATAAAAACAAGCACTAATCACAACTGGAACAGTTGATGAGTGTAGAAACGGTCGTTCCTTCAAATTTGTAGCTTCCTGAAAAAGAAACTGCATCAGAAAAATGATCAAAACAAACAACATTATCTGTACCTTTAGACTCAAAGACTTGGCACTTATAAAATGATCTACATCAATAACGGCAGCAATAAAGGCGCATAGGAGTATCTCTAGTAAACATTGAGTGTTATTTTGCGAAAAGGATGTATTAATGCATACGATCAACCATGAGATACCACCGATTAAAAAGTGAGCAGAGTTATCGCAGATAGCCTTGACTGCATGCTTTTGATGAATTCTAGAAACTAAATAGTCTCCAAGCAGACTTACAGCGACTAATAAAGCAACTGCATTGATTGTTTGGGTCCGCTTGATAAAACAAGAAACTAAATTCTTCATATAGATTTTTGGATGGTCATTAGATATCCCATTCAATATTATTTCCCGGATATCTTGTTTTTGACGTATAAATTACGACGCACAAAGATTTGTCCCTGCTGTCATTTGAATGTCGAATGTCATACAAAATCGTAATGGATAAAAATTCATTAAAAAAAAATCGTAGCAATGATGGTTGCGCCATCTCTCGTAATTTAACTGGAAACACTTTCAGAATTTTTAAACTCTCACAATTTATAATTTACAATAATTACATTCAATACTTGCCAATTTTAATTTGATCATCAAAGGATCAAAAGATGCTCCCTTTACTGACAAACACCTTTCAACAGATTCTTCTTGATCTTATTAATTATTTCTGTATTCTATGAACGTAACCTAGAAATTTCGTGTCGTCATTAGTGTGTTAATATATTTTTTTAAAGAGAGTCGCATAAACAAAAATTTAGAGAAAATGAACGAAGGTTTCATGAATGAATTGGAAGGGTCTGCCCGTGTTGTAATGGTAATAGATTATTTCCTTATTCAAGCGTCGAGTATTGTTGTAAAATTGTTTGATAATTATTTATCCTCTTTTAAGGCTGCCCCGAATTTAGTTACAAATGAAGAAAGACGCAAGGCGGAGGAGATCCTACTCAACTTCAGAAAAACGAAAACTCCGATTCGTACATGCAGACAAATCTTAGAAAAATCAAACGTAGACTACTTGCACTTTGAGGCAGCAGAAGTTATTAAAAGAGCAATAATTCGAGAATGGAATTTTGTATCGTTTTCAGATAAAGAAGACCTTATACAGTACTTATTCAAATTCGTTGTCACAAGAGATATCCCCTGTTTTGTAAGGGACAAGATTTTGATTGCAATAAGCATAATGGTGAAAAGAATCAGTGCTGATGATAATGGAAAACAAAGGGGTAATTTGTTGAATCAAGTGGAGGATTTGATCAGTACTGCCGAAAACTCAAAGGTATGTATGTCTGAGTACTTGACTCAATTAATGATGTTCATTTCATTTTTTTTCTAGAAAATATTGGGCTGTCATTTGATCTCAATTCTGATGCAGGAATATGCCACAACATGTAAATCAAGTGATTTAGGGTTGCCTTGGGAAGTGCATAATAAATGCAAAAGGCAGTTTGAAAACTCAGATCTTATTAGGATTTTCAAATTCGTTATGGGACTATTGAAAGACGTTACAGGAATAGAGGCTCCTTTCGAACCAGCCACGGCACAGTTTATAAAAAGTTTGTTGCAAATTGCCGAACAAGCAATGATTTGGAGCTACAACAATCTTATCGATATCCTTGCTAATCTAACTTGTAAAACGAGGTATTCTTTCCCATCCATTTTTTAAGTAGTTTAAAACAAGAGGCATCTTTGAATGAACACCAATTTTATCTGCTTGTTGAAAATTCAAAACATTTAGAATTCGAACTAGATAACACTTTGTCGAATATTTGTTTCCGATTTTCCTTGACACTTTTTGTACCTCCTAAAAGGATAGTTGGCCAGTTCGAAAGTACCAGAGATGTGGAGGATTACCCCCTTCTATATTTCACCATCGAGTGGAAAGACATACTTCTGGCCCCAGAGTTGTTGCCGTTGATGTTTATGATTTACTGGAAGGTAAGGTATTCCGAAGAGCTCTCCCACCATGCCCTTACATGTTTGATACAATTAGCCTCTGTCACCGCTAAAGGTATTGACGGAAGGAAGATATATAACGAGGAAGCTAGAGTTGCTTATGTCAAGAGATATCTGGAGAACTTTTCAAAACTGATATCAAGGTAAGCAGGATGTTTCCTTTTTCTCTTGGAGAAGAAAAGAAAGAAAATGTTTAAATGAAGACTCGGAACATCTTCAAAAGCAATTCCTTTCACCTTTCAGTGTTAATATTGATGGTAAAGAAGCACTAGGAATATCTGCGATTGCTAAAAAACTTTGTTTCTGTTATCATTATGAGATTGCTCATGGATTGTCAATAAGAGAGCAAGAAACATTTCTGGATGAAATGACAACATTGACATGCTATTTTTACGAAAAATGTGTGTTGGAAGATTGCGTGAGTAAAAACTTAATCAAATGTATAAAATTCTATAAGTGATTCCATCATATTTTTAGAAATGTTTTAATTGCGAATTTTTCAGGACGACGATATCTACGAAGACTCTTTCAGAAACATGATAAGTGTGTGGTGTTATTTATTCTCAGATTACGGCAAAGAATCAACGGTCTCTTTAATTAAAGACTACGCTATTAGAATTTTTAGCAAATACGTTCAAGGTCGTATTTCGCCCCCTAGCGGCTACAGGAAAAACGCATCGTACGAAGCAGAGATTTACAATGAATATGAGGAAGATTCAGACAGGATTAAGTACAAGGATCAGCTTCAAGTAATCGGAATTTTCGGACGATATGTGCTTGAATATTCACTGCCAATATTGTACAAGTGAGTGAGAAAATTTTAAACTAAACAGCAAAACATTAGAGAGTTATCAAAACTCCTCTATTTTGACAGTTCTCTGTGTTAAACTACTACTCACAAATGTCAAAATAAAGGAAATGTCATAAAGTTGACAAGTTTTGACAGCTCAGATATCCGACCAACGTTAAGGGTTTTTTGGTTGATTCTTGAATGAATTTTCGAAATTTAAGGATTCTTTGTTCCTTTAATCTGCTGGAAAAGTATACATTTACTCCCTTTCACTCAGGTTGTTGGAGTTGGGAACTGAGCAACTCAAATCGATCCTCCAGATAATGGAGGTTAGAGCTCTCACCCTTGAAGAGTCGGCCAGGATGGAGAACATATTCGAGGACCTCCACTGGACCCTCATCATAGCAGGTCATGTCTTGGCCATGGACGGAGATGGAGAAACACCGACAATACCGTCGGAAGTCATGGCTCACTCCTTGAATCGGATGAATATACAGAGCAATCTTGACGCCACATTGAAGACCCTGGCTAAATCCCAAGATCTTCTCTGGGTCAATGATTGCATCGATCAGTGCGACGATGTGATCAGAGTGTTCTCGGATGCTTTGAGGTTATGTGTGATCGAGGATTCGGCCGCTTCTATCAAGTTGGGCCACTTCATGAGTCCTCTGGTGAGCTGTTCGTTGATGTGGTTCATCAAGAGGTTCTGTATGTATTATTTAGTACCGGTCGAGAAGGACTATTCACAGGTAGGATCTAGTTTATTTTATTATTGAAACATCTTTAGGTAAAAAATACAGTAAGAGAGGATTCTCTCGACCTGAAGTTGAGTCTATTAAAGTTTGTTTACTTATGTTGGCTATTCTGGTGTTAGTTTGCACCAATCAGAATTTCTAACCTTAATCTGTCCTTTGATGTTGGTTCTGGATAGAAGCTCAAAATAGTTATGAATGTCTCGGAAATGGACTGAGCACAATTTTACTTCAGTTTTGACAGAAAATACTGCTTTTAAACCACGAGAGAGGATTCTCTCAACCTGAAATTGAGTCTATTAAGGTTTGTTTACTTATGTTGGCTATTCTGGTGTTAAGTTTTCACCGATCAGAATTCCTAACCTTGATCTGTCATTTGATGTTGCTTCTGGATAGATGCTCAAAATAGTTATGAATGTCTCGGAAATGGACTGAGTAGAGTTTCATTTCAGTTTTGACAGAAAATACTGCTTTTAAACCGATTATGGATATACCAGAAATTTTCCTGAACCTTCACTTTACATTATGAAGCTGAAACTGAATGAAAATAAATGATATCAACGTTTTGTTTGTTTTCAGCTGAGTCCGATCCTCATGGCCACCCTTGGAAAACAGACCGAAGGAGCTAATTACATAATAAATTTCATAATATCGAAAGTTCAGAATAATATAGTGAATTTTTATACAGAACCAGTGCTTTTGCAAGATACCGTGGATCTTTTCGGAGACATAGTTTCTGTCAAGAATAAGTAAGCATTTCATTTCATATCTTCACTGTATGAATGATGTTTTAGGTTATGTCCAAAGTCCTATTTTCTAAAGAAGATTCCCAATCAAGAATAACTATTTATGTGTTGTAAAACTGTTTCAGATCTCAACATTTCATGAATGCAGATAACATAGTGAGTCTGATCACCATGCAAAATGAGCTGAAACCGGGACATTTACCCCCAGAAATCCGAAGGGGACTTTACAAAGGCTTTGCGTTAGCAGGAATCACGTTTTGCCAAGATCCCTTTTTAATGTCGCAATATATCGAAAGGATATTTCATCCGCTTCAAACTAGATTTAAGAACGTTGTACAAAGCCTTAGGCAGTCCATACATTCTGAAGAATTTCAAAACGAACTCGTGGATATTTTAGAATGCCTTATCGGCATTTCTAAAGGGGCGGCCATGAGAAGTGCTCAAGATATCTTCAACAACCTCTGCCCGATTGTGGAAGAATTGGTTTCTTGTTTACGGATTTATTACAATTACCAAGTGGTCGTACAATCTGTTTTGGAGTTGATGAGTCAGTCCCCAAGGTATATGGTAGGGTACATCAAGCATCATCAAGCGCATAAGATGTTCAGTTATAGCGTGGAATTCATAAGGACGTACGCTAGCTGCCATGCGAATAGACTGTCGTATGAGAAATCTGCGGAAGAATCGGTGACTCAAGATTTAACTTCGATATTGGACATTTTGACTTACCTTTTGTCGAAGGATTACTTGGATTTTTGTCCTAGCGAACCTGGCGAAGAAACTGTAAGGGCCTCCGTTTATGTTTTGGAGGGTTTCTGTATAATTATGCCGTTTTTGAGTCAAGAGTTGCTGAAATACCCTAGTCTCTGTCTTCAGTATTACCGTCTTTTGTCGCACATCACCGATATGAGTCCGAAAGAGATATGTTCGTTGAACGAAGAAATAATGATGCACATTTTACAATCGATAGAGGTAGGCTTGTCGCAGTTCGGACCGGATATAACTCAATCCTGTTTAGACTTCATTACGAGGGTTTGCGGGTACATGTTCAAGCACAAGATGCCCGTTCTGCGGATGTACGAGACCTTAAGGCCTTGCGTGAAGCTTCTTTTAGAACTAACTTTATCGAATCAAATCAATGCGGATCTTTTGATTTGCGTCGGAGAGTGCGTGTACCTCTTGATCTGTTGCTACCCGAAGGAATACGAGATGTGCGTGCAGATGTTGGTGCAGAATCAACAGGATCCCATGGTTTCGAACAGGCTGTCAGCTGCTTTCGACAGGATGCTGGCTGGTATAGATTTCGACAATGAGAGGACGTCGAGGGTGAAGTTTAAGGCTAATTTTGAGAAGTTCGTGTTCCATGTTCAAGGCTTTTTGCTAGTGAAATAAATGTATATTTTCTGATGGACAAATGTTGGAGGGGCCCGTAGCTCTTGAAATAAAAGTTTACTCAGTGATATGAGTTCGATCCTAACCTTGAATTTTTGTGATTTTCACTTTACTAGAGCAATAATTTTATTGGTTAACCGTAGATAAACTTCCTCAAATATCACAAGAATTCTGTTAGTTACTTGTAAATTTTATTAACCAAAACCAGGGTCGTCTACTTAAGATGTTGTGATACATATCTTTGTTCAGTAATAACCTTCCAAATTATTCTCGGGAGTAATCACAAAATGTTTGGGAGGTTATTGATTGAATAAACTGAAGTGTTGCGTTATTGTTTTCACTTCGGAAGGATTCATTTTTGAAAACGGAATTCTTGGGATGTTTGCTCTCCTATTATCTACCGTATCTACCTATTATCTGCGTACTGACTAGTGATAGTTGATAATCGGAATATTTTAAAAAAGAGGACACTGAAGCAGATTTTTCTAAATTATTGTTTCGTCTTCGATATCTTCATTTCGTTGATTAAATGTCAATTAGAATCTTGCAAATAGTTGGTTGAAAATAGAAGTGCCTAGGACTGAGTTAGGGTATATTTTCGTTTTGTCCGAATGGGCCAAGATAATTGGACAGGCCCCGAAATGAACCGGAAATTATATACTGTACATAATTTATCCATTTCAATTAGTAATTTTTCAATCTCTTATTTGTTCTATTTGAAACATTTCGATGACAATATAGTTTTTCATATTTCATTGGAATTATTAATCAATAAGACTAAAAGATATTTTATATCGAAAAAAATCATGTTCCAATTGTATGTTTAAGTATATTAATGTTTTTTGTATTTTTGATTCCTTATACGAAATAAAACATTTCTGGAAAACGATGTCAATTACTGATGAAAAATTGTACAGTAATTTTTCTAAGAATGTATTGTTTTTTATTTTTTCACAACAGATATACACTTTAAAATATTTAGTTGGGATGAATTTGGTTTGTTATGTACCTTGAATTATATCGACATCTTGAAATTTTTATAGATTTTTTACAGTTCTTTATTATAATCTGATTTTTGTGGAGTTGAATGAATCTTTCAAATAAATATTGGCGAAAATGAAATTTATTCATGTTTAATTAATTATATCCCATATTCTGCCATACCTAGTAAAAGGGAGTACAAAGTAAAGATCGGTAAGTATCATGCTCTCGATTTTTGTTGGAACAATGCGAAGGTAATTATAGTTCAGCCTCTACTTGCTACAGTGGCTGAAAAAATGTCTAATTTCTGCATGGTGGTAAATGATTATATAATTTCAGCTGTATGAGGGATTCTAGCTTCCAATAAAATTTTCTTCCACATTAATATTATGTATTTCTCTCATCAAATTATCAATATACATATTAGATGAAGCAGATTTTTTAGTTAATCGATTCCTAGATAAAACAAGAAACACTGAAAATTCAGCACATAAATTTCCATTTATGTACAGTTTTCCATAAATCCATACTACACCCACAACAATTGATTATATCTACAAGAATTGATAAAGGATCCTCAGAGGCTCGCAAGCGTTGTTCTATCAGAAGGACAGTGTTCCAGTCCTCTAAATAAAATATTCTGAGTCCTTCTGAAAAAATCGACACTTCAGAGGCGATATCAACAGCTCATCGAGGAGAAAACTAAATTCCCCAAGCAATCGTAATAAAGAAAAACTATGGATGCAAAAGGATTGAATAGATTCAAGAATTAACTAGCGATTCAAAGTTGAAAAAAACAATTTTATATCTCTGGCAATGAGCTGTAAATACCCGGAGAATAATAAAAAATGGACCATACCTTGCACCAATCTTTCTGTTTGAAAGTTGGCGCTGGTTCCTTCCCCAACAGCTGTCGTGAACGTGAACACAGATGGACCTACCTTTCGATGGTACTCCTCGTCATAACAATTTTTTTGTTCGCAATGTAACTATACAAACGACCAGAGTATCGAGCGAATGCAAAACTAAAGTCTCTATTCATTTACAATTTATTTGTACATAACTTATATCTACCAGATATATAAAATCAAGAAAAACCCGACCTTTCGGGTCCATTGTGTTCAACTATCACAGCTCTGTTTTTCATATAGCCTTAAGTTAATCGTCCTCTCTTTACAAAGACCGAAACAGCACTAACTTCTCTGTCCAAATTCGATTTATCTCTGTATCGGTTCGGATACTTTTCCAAAAATCACTTTTCGACAGAAGTAATTTTCGGAAAGGGGTTCTGAACTTAAGGGGATCCTTGACCAACTTACGATTAATCCATAACAATAAAATTTGTCGCGGTGATGAATCGGGGTGGAAAAACGAAAAATAAATCGGATATAACAATTAAATGATTGATATTTTCGCACCATCGCAAATTATAATTGACTCGAGTAGTTCAAGAACCCCCAGAATATCAATTTGAATATATATAAAACTATATTACAAAATAAAACCTTTGTCCTTCAAACTCATTCAGCGGGGGCGTTTTCGGCGGTGTCCCCGCCCTCTTCTGGGGCGTTCCCACCGCTGGGAGGGGCTTCGGAAGCCCCGCCCTGCGCGCTACTCTCTGCCGCAACCTCGTCATGTAATGGGGTTACATCACCGCTTCTCTCAGGAGCCTTTTGGTCACCGCTGGGTCCGTTATCTTGTTCCTGGAGCCCTGGAGGACCATCATCGGTTTCTTGCCTTTGGCTTCGGGGCGAGTGGTTGCCCCACCTACTCTTCTTCACCGGGGGCTGTTCCTCGTTGTCGCATCCTTCGTCACCGTCGTGTCTCCTTCGATTCTCCTCGAACCTGCCTCCCCAACGTCTCTGCTGGGGCCCTTCTTCGTACATGTCTCGGGGCGGTCTGCCTCCGCCGCCTCTGTAGAAGTCTTGGGGGCCCTCGAAACGGTTGAAGTTTCTGTCGTTCCAAGAGCCTGTTTCAAGATCGTCTGATTAAGTGGAGAGGTGAAAAAGATTAGAAGGATAATCCTGAAGCCCTATGTGAAACATCGAGGGTTTGCCAGCTGTACTGCTGGCAACGATGATTCAATTTTGATGAAAAAGCTAAGCTATCTACTTTGTGTGAATGTCTGGTATGGATACATCTTGGGATAGTGATTTGAATGGATGCTCAGAGAAACCTGACACAGCCAAACCAAATAAAAAAGAGGTATACTTCCACTTGAAGAACGTAGTGAAATAAGAATGCCTTCAACTTATCTTACTGCCCTTTCACAATAATATCAATGGTGATGGTAATGTCAATGTTGACCTATGATGTTAACGCTTAAATAGCAGAGATAGTGTTCACATCAATGTTAATGTTGATAGTAATGTTAACATCAGCCAAACAGAAAAGCATGTCGATTTATCACTTGTTTAAAAACCTAACCTAAAAGACAATCTATCCGACCTTAACCTTCTGAATTTCTAAATAATGTCCTTTTAGCCACTGTTAAGAACCTTCAAAAATATACGAGAAGTCGTCTTCTTACTTGAAGCTCGCCTTTAGAATTTCAATCTTCAATAGAGCCGTATTCGTGAATAATCCTGTATATTAACATCTTGACATTGACAGTTACAAATTGACAGTTACTGACAGAGTACCTGTCTTTGGTACCTCTGTCTTCTAATGTTCAAACACGACCATCCCAAGATATACCCTCACACTAAATCAATCGACAAGAACTTACCGAATCTACCTCTAGGTCCTCCCCTGTTGAAACCCCTCGGAGGGGGCCCCCCTCTCATCCTAGGCTGGAACCCGCCCCGCATGCGCCCCCTGTGACCGAAACGCGGCCCGAAATCCTCCTCCTCCATCGGTGGGGGCCCGTACTCGTCGAAGAACTCCGGGGGGCCCCTAGGCCCTCGCGGAGGCCCGTCCCTGAAATCCCTCCTTCCCCTGCCTCTGAAGCCTCCCCTTCTGCCCCTCCCGTGCGGCGGGAAATCCTCCGGGTAATCGTCCATCGGAGGGCCGAAATCCTCTCTCGGAGGACCAAAATCGTCCCTCGGGGGACCAAAATCGTCTCTAGGAGGACCAAAATCGTCTCTGGGGGGCCTAAAATCGTCCCTGGGGGGACCGTAGTCGTCCATCGGGGGACCGTAGTCTTCCATCATGGGAGGGTAATCTTCCCTCGGTCCTCGAGGTCCCATGGGTGGGGGGAACTCGTCCATGGGTCCCATGGGAGGTCCGAGCGGTCCCATAGGGGGTGCCATTGGACCGAAAGGGTCCATGGGGCCGAAGCCCATCGGGCCTGGACCCATGGGTCCTCCGAAGTCTCCCATTCGGTCCGGTTCGGGCATGAAGTCGTTCGGGGGCCCTCTCATCATGGGCACCTCCATTTGCATATCCGGTTTCATGCCGGGTGGGGGATAATCGAGGTTTGTTTGGTTTAGGTCATTATCTCTCGGTTCTTCTTGTTTCTTGTCTTCCGGAAGGATCTCCTTCTGTTTGATTTCGGCTTCGGCTAGTTGCGGGGGTGGTTCGAAATTGAGCTGAGCGACTGGTGGGTTCTCCTTACGGTCTCTGCTCGATTTCCTGGGGCCCCCTCCGGCCATCTCTTGGAGTCGCTCGTTCAAGCTCCTCTCCCTGTCTTTTCGATTGTTGAAGGGTTCGTCTTCCTTATCCCTGTCGCCCCAACGGTTTGATTTGCCCCTGTCTCGTCTGTCGCGACCTCTGCCCCCTTCCCTGTCCCGGTCTCTGCTGCCCCTACGATCTCTGTCTCTGTAACGAAATTCAAAGAATCAACCTATGTAACCGAGCACTCAGATGTGATGCCAATCATATACGATTTCGAAATGCCATTCGAAACTATCATTGGTGATCGTCTTAGTGCAATGAACTTTGTAAATCGTATAGACAAGAAGTCATCTATATGGTACACTGATGGATCGAAAACAGAAAAGGGTACAGGCATTCGGATATTTGGACTTAAATTAAGGATATCCAAGTCCCTTAGAAGTGAACCTTCTGTTTCACAGGTGGAGACACTAGCTGTCTATACCTGCGCTCAAGAGTGCCTTCAAAGGAATCTAAAAGGAGCGCATATATATATTACCACGGATAGTCAGGCCACTTAGAGATATCTGGAATCTTAGAGCCAGGAATCTCGGCTGACATGGGAATGCCATAACACCATAAAGCAACTGGCCAGAGGCAACAAAGTGACTCTACTATGGATACCAGGACATTGTGGTATTGAAGAAAACGAAACAGCCGACGAACTAGCGAGGAAGGCTTCAAGGCTGAAGCCTGTTGGACCTGAACCTTTCTGAGGGCTTGGAAAAGACCAATACAAGAAAGCGGTCCAACAATGGGAAGCGGCAAACAAAATAAAGCTTTGGAGAAATACTCCTAGACTTGCGCAAACCAAGAGATTTGTGGAATTCTCGCCGACCTACACCAGGAAGCTCATAAAGCTGCCACGAGCTGAGCTTCGAGTAATGGTGGGTCTGCTGACGGGACACTGTCAATATAAATATCATTTGTATCGCATGGGAAAGTCAGCAGATGAAACCTGCAGGCTGTGTGGATCAGAGAAAGAAACGGCGGAACACATGGTATGCAAGTGTCCAGAGCTGGCGGAACTAAGAACCATTCACATCGGGAAGTCGGTTTTGGATACACATGAAGTAACAGCTAAGGCTCCCAAGGATGTCGTTGGATTCATCAATGCCATTGATGGCCTCCTTGGGATTTAAATGAAGGAGTTGGGTAAAGAACAAAAGATCCTTGCGGTAGAAGTTCCCGGAAGGCTGAACGTAGCCACAACGACCCCTGTTCAGGATAATAATAATGTAACCGAGCATTTCGGGCAATACAACTTACCTGTTCCTGTCTCGATCCCTATCTCTCTCTCTATCCCGTTCCCTGTCTCTATCCCTACTTCTAGACCTCCTCCTGTCTCTATTCCTATCATTCTTCCCATCCCTATCCCTATCTCTGTCTCTACGATCCCCTCTATCGTCCCTATTCCGATCTCTGTCTTGAGATCGGGGATCCTGATGCAACGGGTGAGAATCTTGGTTGCCCCTGACAGCGTCCTCCATCTCGATGTCCATGTTATCCTCGTGCATCATGCCGCCCTGCGAGATCTGGGGCGGCTGCCCCATCACGTTGAAGGGCTGGCTGAGGCCCATCAGGCTCTCGGCCAAGTTTTTCATGTTGTTCTCCGAACTGCCCTGTCCGTTCTCGTTCTGGAGGGGGATCGGAGGGGGCGGGATCAGGCCTGCGCCTTGGAAGGGAGACCCGATTCCGAGCAGCGGATTGGTCATCAGTTGGCCTTGAAGGTTCGGAGGGGGCACTCCCATCGGGACGTTAGGCATCATGCCTGGTGGAAGGTTTAGCATGTTCGGAGCTGAAACATCGAAATTACGTGTAAAATCTTTAATGTTGAAAGACTCAAATTCTTACCTAAAAGCCTGTTATTGAACTGAAATGGTGGTACAAGCGGAAGAGACATTGGTGGTTGCAAAAGTCCAGCTCCGGGCATGGGAGGTGGTTGACTTGTATCGATACCAGGTAATACGGGGATTTCAGCTTGAGGGGCACCTAATTGATGTTTACCACCGTCTACCTTGGTACGTAACCAATCCGGCATGGTATCTTCGTCGATCATTCCTGAAAGAAAGAAACAGTAGTAAGAACTTTAGATATCGGATACCTTTAAATGAATCCTTAACTTAAATTTCGTTGCACGAGTTGTTTGAGTGAATTAACCTCAAATTCAAGTGCTCCTGTAATGGCCACTTAAATAATTGAGAGCGAGATTCTAACCTAAAATAATTTGTCAAACTCATGAACTGACTGCAGGACATTTATGTTTTCTATTAACTTTGTCTAATAATGAATAATTTTGATGATGGATTCATTACGATTGGAAATAGACGACTTGGAAGTAGTTGAAATTGTGGAACTAGGATTTCCTAGGCGAATATATGAAAGACTTCATATATCAATGAATTTTTTCCAATTATCCGTTCGAAAAAACAAACTGTCTTGCATATATTGGTGATAATAGAAAACCTACTAGAATATCCTTTGTCCTTGGAAATTCCATCAATGATTTTTTTCTGGGTGGAGAGTTTTTTGAAACCATGACGTAGACGTTTACGAAAAGCAAGAATTCATTGAAAATTTGGTTCCTTGTACAAGAACAGATGCTCTATCGATCTAAAATATTTTCAGTGCTGCAGTATTGCCGCTTATGTCAAAAAGTAGTAACTACTTTGTTATTTCAAATGGCACACCCTGTATATTACTGCACTTTTCTATTCATCGTAGTAACACAAATATTTTGGTATCACTTTCTCATACTTATCTTCAGCGGTTTCTGAGTAATTAAATTTTTGTGTGCAAAACATAGCTTTGTTCAAACATCCATAACTTCAATACTATTGATCTTAGGAAGCTGAAATTTCGTATGACGAATGCTGAGATTCTATGCATTATGCAGGCGTTACGAAATACGCTTCTTTTCATACAGGGTCATGATAAATTCAATGGTTTATCGAGACATACAAAAACGGTTGATAGTGCATTTTTTCAAATGGAATACCCTGAATATTTTAAGAAATACTGAAAAAAAATTGAATTTCCCTTCAAATGATATATCACATTCCTATACCTTCTATAAAATTTCAGTTCAACACAGAATCTTACAATCTAGGTATAGGAATGTGAAACGAAATTCAATTTTCTTCAAGTATTTCTCAAAACATTCAGGGCATCTCTTCTGAAAAAATGCATTTTCAACCATTTTTGTATGTCTCGACAAACCATCGAACTTTTTATGGCCTTGTAGAAAAAGAAAGCGTATTTCGTAACACCTGCATGGCACATAGAATTATTGCTTTCCGTTCTCCGTAAACGTCTAACGTGGATCACCCAGTATATGTTCGAAGATCGCTACAGATCATTAACGAAGCAAAATCACGTCCCATATATAAAAAACTGAAATTTCAACAAGCCAACTTAACGTTGCCTGGCGCATGAGATCGACCAAACTTCAGTAAAGTTAGGTTAAGAAAATGACAACTGTCATCTGCAGCCAGCCAATGAACTGGGGTGAAGTTTCGCAACATGAAAAACTGAAATATCATCAAGATTATATTCTGTTGAGTGACCATTAACTTCAGAGGATGCTAAGTTAATTTATCATTTCAAGGGAAATCAACCCAAACTTACCCCCATCTTCCAGCATCTCAAGGTCGATATCGGGCTTCAGCTTCGACCAAGGAATATAAGACACCCCCAAATCTCCCTCCCAGTAATCTTTAAGATCCTTCCCCTTGACCCCCTTGCCTGGGGCCCATGCCAACGTTATGGCCTTCCCGTGGATGACGTGGTTCTTCAGTTTGGTCAAGCACCTGGCCGCATCCTGCCTCCGATGCATGACTATGAAAGCGCAACCCCTAGGCGGGATGAGGTCTATGCTGACCACGTCCCCAAACTCCCCGAAGGTGTTGGAGAGGTCGTCTTGGTGCACCAGCTTGGAGAGGTGCCCCACCCAGAGGGTGGTGCTGCAGACGCTCAAGTTCTCCTTTTTGATGGCCGGCAAGCCGCGTTTTTTCCTCTCCCTGTCTTTTTCGGTCTCTCGTTCTTTCTCCTTGCGATCTCTATCTCTCTCTCTGGAACGGGATCTGTGACGTCGGTTGCGGGAGCGGGACCTGCTCCTGGACCTCCTGGATCTGCGGTCCCTGTCTCGCCTGTCTCTGGAGCGGCTCCTCCTTTTCCTCCTCTCTTGGCTGGGGCTCCTCGACGAGTCTGCGTTGTCCAGGGTGATCACCTGAAACGAACGTTAGATTTGGTTTAACAAAACTTCGATTGTACCGTTAAATTAATTGGAGACACTGCGATTAGTTGAAATTTCAAAACGAGTGATTCATTTGGTCCGAATTTAGATAAGTTTTTTCATCGTACAGTTAAAGCCCTTAGATTCGGATTTACAAATGCATTGAGTATGATTAATTTTGAAATAGCAGTTTCGAACTGTAGTAAAGTACCTTAGATTCAAAGTGCCTTGTTAAAAAATTTCATTTTTCTACAATCGAATATGTTACGTCTTAAGAAACAGTTTTCAATTCTTTGAGAAAAACTTATTCCGAAGAAGCATCATAGAAGTCAAAGTTAACGATAATAGAATTTCTACCAATGAGTTTGCCTTTTTATGTGTTCATCCTCTTACTTCATTGTAAAAGTTGCAAACTAGCAATGTTTTCAATCGTATTCGAAATTACACAATATAGGGTCGGTTTCATAAAACTTTGATTGCACCGTCAAATTAATTGCAGACACCGCTATACGTTGACATTTCGAAAGGAGGGATTCGATTGGTTCGAATTGACGTAAGATTTTTTGATCGCACAATCAAAGTTTTGTGAAACTAATGTCAGTCTTGAAGTAGCAATTGTTCAAATTTACTTATTATTTCTTAGCTTTATATAGATTCAGTATTTGCAACCAGTTTGCAAATCGGTTAATAATTATGGTTTCAGGAAAAATATTTGTTATACTATGCTAAAGAATTCTCTTCGAAGAGGAAATGTTTTTAAGAATTTTTCTTGAACTTAACCATTCATTATTCTCTAATGTGCATTCCAAAAAAATAACTTTTTACATAGGGCTTTGATTGTACCGTTAAATTAATCTGAGACACCAGGCGATTCGTTGAAATTTCAAAACGAGTGATTCAATTGGTTCGAATTCACACAAGGTTTTTTAATCGCACAATTAAAGTTTTGTGAAACCCACCGCTAATGATTTTTTTTTAAACTAACCTCGACATCATTGTCTTGCTCGTTGTTTGTCGTGGTGTAGACTGGTTGTTCGGGCGGTTGGGTCAGATCGTATTGCTTGTATGGCATCTGTGGAGGTTGAGACATGTCGGGTGGGGCCAAGTAGTATCCACCGGCAGCCGGCATAGAGGCACTATTGTTTGGATTAAATTCACATTCCGCAGCGAATGGTAAATTCTGCAAAAACCGATGAAATTCAAACATAAAATTCTACAATTTACGGAGAAACTTACAGGAACTGTTTGGGCTAGATGTTTGTCGAATTCTTCTTCTTGCTGTTTCATTTCTTGCAATTTCCTGAGCTTGTCCGCGTCAGCCTCTTGGGCCATAGCCATGGTCTGTTGCAGAGTCTGCAGTTGACGCACCACTTCTGGGTTTGTTAACAAACTGCACAAAAATAACTTTGAAATACTCACATTTCACAAAAAAAAAAATGATCGAAATACGGAGTAAATTTTACCTGGCCACTGAAGGATCGACGACAGGTTTAGGCGATGGATTAACTTCTTCCTCCTCATCTCCATAGTCGAAATCCAACAATTTTTTATCGAAATGAACCTGACTTTCGCTCTTTGCATCTCCAGATCGATTTAAGAGTCTCTGGAGCTGTTGCAGCTGAATCAAGACAGACGGATCCGATAAGTTCTGGAAGAGAAAAAAGTAATGAATAAAAGAGAAACAGATTAAGTCAATACATAGTTAATTATAAGGTATTAAAGTTGAAGAAGGTGGATGTTTGAAATACAATTCTGGTTTTTCTCTTAGGCCTATAAAGAATAAATATACAGAAGTTAAAACAGTGAATGACAGGACAATCTTGTTATAGCTACAACATTGAGGGTCGGTTCCACAAAACTCTGATTGCACCGTTAAATTAAATGGAGCCACCGCGATTCGTTTATTTGATCGCACAATCAAAGTTTGGTGAAACCCACCTTGAATGTTTTTGTTTTCTAATTCAAATCATGAATTAAAATTACAAGACATTCATCCTATGAAGAGAAAATCATAGTAGAATAATGATGGATAATTCTTTGAAAGTGGTTTCAAATTTTCTCCAGTTAATCTAAGAATAAATGTAACAAGTGATTAACAATATTTTTCAATACAAATATCAATATCATATGTTTTTTTGTAATTAAAACATTTCCTTGAAAAAATAAACTAACCACAAAACAAAACAAGATTTCTATCATAAGACAAAACCACAGTGATAGCTAATACTATGATTACGAATATCTCTGAAGATAGTTAAGACGAAATGAAATAACTTGATAAAAAACAAAAAATAAACCATCTTTGACCTCTATCAGATTCCGATTAAATTTCTATGGAGTATAATGTTAGAGTTCATAATGAAATGGGGGCAACAAATTTTAGAAAACTTATTTGCCATGAAATTCTATCACCAAGTTTGATGAAAAATATTGATCAAAGAAAGAATTTCTAACCTTCAAAATGATAAACTTCCTCTCAAAATGAATCAGTAGGCTTGTTTGTATGGTTAGTTAACTAAATTAACGGTCAGTTTCACAAAGCTTTGATTGTACGATCAAGAAATCTGATGAAAATTCGAACCAATGGAATCACTTGCTTTGAAATTTAAACGAACCTCGGTGGCTCCAATTAATTTGACGGTGCAATCAGAGTTTTGTGAAACCGACCCTATGTGTGAAGTTATTTTTTTGAAATGCACATTAGAGAATAATGAATGGTTAAATTCAAGAAAAATTCTTGAAAACATTTCCTCTTCAAAAAGAATTCTTCAACATAGTATAACAAATATTTTTCCTGAAACCATAATTGTTAACCAACTTGCAAATACTGAATCTATATAAAGCTAAGAATAATAAGTAAATTTGAACAATTGCTTCTTCATGACTGACCTTAGTTTCACAAAACTTTGATTGTGCGATCAAAAAAATCTTACGTCACCAATCAAATCCCTCGTTTCGAAATATCAACAAATAGCGGTGTCTCCAATTAATTTGACGGTGCAATCAAAGTTTTGTGAAACCGACCCTATATTCTATAATTTTGAATACAACTGAAAACATTGCTAGTTCGCAACTTTAACAATGAAGTAAGAAGATGAACACATAAAAAGGCAAACTCATTGGTAGAAATGCTATTTTCGTTAACTTTGACTTCTATCTATGATGCTTCTTCGGAATGAGTTTTTCACAAAGAATTGAAAACTGTTCCTCAAGACCTAACATATTTGATTGTACAAATATGAATTTTTTCAACAAGACACTTTAAATCCAAGGTATATTACTACAGTTTGAAACTACTATTTCAAAATTAATCATACTCAATGCATTACTCCAGTCGTTTACAAAATGTAAGTCCTGAAACGTGGACACTTGGAAAATTTAAAGTATTGTTTTTCAATTTATTGCTCACAGCCTCCTAGTACGAAATGACTGTATTCTTGAGCATCTAAAGCATTTCATACATGACCTGTTGACTACATTTTATAATGGTCATTTCCAGATGTAGATTTTTCTATTTGGAACGACTAATTTTATGCTTAATATAATGTAAAGTTTGAGACTACTTAATTACGAGTATAACATGAATTATTTAAAGTGCATTAAAAACACTGAGAAAAAGATGATAGATCGAACTAACAATTGTTATTTGAAAAAAAAATAGAAATTTCCCTTCAAGTTCGCTCAACAAATGATAAATTAAAACCTAACCTTATCAACAAATAATAAAAAACAATTTATACAAGAATTTAAATAATTAAAACCTCAAACCTTAATCACTTTAACGCTTGAACAGCGTATTTAATCTTGGTTCACTTAAACTTGTGCAGAGTTTAAAATTTGAGGTTTTATAACATAACATACAACATACTACGTAATTTTTTCTCTTGAAAGATCGATAACATCAATGTTTGTTCTTTCAACATGTCTAAGAGAAAAACCAGATGAAACAGTGCCTAATGGCTTATTTCAAACATCCACAAATCCAAAAAATTTTAGAACTACGGTTTGTAGTACCAGATTAACAGCTCCTTGCGTTTCGTTGCTCTGCGTAGTTTTTGTCGGGGCCTTTTGAGGAGCAGGAGAACCTATATAAAGGAACTTATTTAGATAAATACTAACATAAATACAATGTGCCAAAGTTAACATTGATTATTATTAGAAGAATGACATTCGGAAAAATCAAACAAGTGAAATTTCAAGGAAAACATTCATAACTTGTACGCAACTTGCTTTTCAATGAAATACCACCAAAATACCTTCAAAAATTCACTTACCTTTAGTAGATTTTGTATCGAAATATATATACCTGCCTAAATGGATAAGAAAATGTGGAAACTAATACAAGTTAGAAACTGAATTCAACACTTTTCAAGTTACATTCTAGCAGAAAACAATATTTATTTACTCTAATTCATTTTACTTTAAGAAAAACATTGAATATTGTATAAGTGAATGACTTGGAAATTTTATTTTAGTTCAATAATTTCTACTGTAGGAATTTTCCTCAAATACAATCCTTAGCTGAAAGAGCAGAAAAGGATACTTTAAAACTTTCTACTTCAATATTATCGAAGCAACCCAGCCTATAAATAACACTTGAATAAATTGATTATGTCCATGAAGAAATTGTACATAAACTAGTAATTGGAAAGCAAGTTGTGAACGGTACAAGGTAAATTCATCATTTTGGCACATTGTATGAAAATCAGGAGATTTTTTTGAAATGCAACTAACCTTTTTGTATAGAGTTGTGCCCATTTGCCTGGGCCGATGTATTCAGCTCCTTGTAAATTGGATTGTTCGGATCTGCTAGATCAAATAAGGGCTGGATCACATTCGGAGCAAATATCTGATTTTTTTGCCAGAGGTTTAAAACTCTTATTATTTTGCTCTGAAAAAAAATCAGTAAACATTAGTATAACAATTGACCACTAACATTCATGAATATTGCTAAAGTATCATATGTCGAATATCACATATATCATGATGATATTTTTCGTGATACGATAGCCCTATGCCTACATCTCTTGAGTTTACACATTAAGCCACTGTAATAATTTGACAACAAAATGGAATAAAAGCTCATTTCTTTACCTTGTCTTCGGGAGGACATTGGTACAAATTGACAAATGTCTGCTGAATATTCTTCGCAAACCTCGGTGCAAACACATCCTTATCATTTCCAAACTGGTGTCTAGACTGACGAACGATTGAATCAATCACATAAAGTCCAGGAATTTTATATTCCGGCTTGCACTTCAAAATGAACTTCTCCACACTTTGCACTACATGTTTATAAAACTTTATAGCTCTTATTGCACCTCTGGTGAGAGATGTCATTTTAGCCTTGGAAATTGGCGGTTTGAATTCATACAGAGACGAAAGCTGAAAATAAACAGTTAGATTAGAAAAATGGTATGTAAATATTACATTTGGGAGTTTGGATATTTTCCACATTAAAAAAAAACGATAGGAAAGTAAAAGGTGTTACCTCTGTATTGAATGCTTTAACCGTATCCATGGCTCTGTTTTGATTATAATTGTCTTTTAAAAGTATTTATATTTTATTTTCCGAAATTAGGAAAAATGCAACCTAGAAAAGACGCCATTTTCACAACTCTTCATTTCAATCTTCATAGATGAGTGACGCTTGCTCAGTTGCTGGAGACCATAGAAATATCAAGAAAGTATGCTATTGCCAACATAATCATAACTAATATAATTCTTTTTTCAAAATTTGGAATATAAAAACATTTCTAATTTCCTTTGGCAATCTTATATGTAGAAATAAAAAAATTTAATATTGATTTATCAATTATGCGCCAACAGAATAATTTAACCTTGACGAAATTTTCATGGTTGGTACATCACCGGTATTCCTGACATTTTTTCAGGTTCAATTATTATCGATAATTCCAGAATTTAATCATTGATAAGTTCATTTAATCGAGTCATTCCTCTCGAATTACATCACTAAAACCGTTCCACCATGACCACCAAAGCAGTTTGTGTTGTAAGAGGCGAAGTAGTAAATGGAACTTTGTTTTTCAGCCAGGTAGTTATCACCTTTTTGAAGTTAATTGCGAGCTAATTTCTCGATAATTTTAGGATTCTCAAGGACCGGTCAAGGTTACAGGTGAAGTAACCGGGTTGAGCAAAGGGCTCCACGGTTTTCACGTCCACGAATTTGGTGATAACACCAATGGATGCATTTCGGCAGGAGCCCATTTCAACCCCATGAACAAGGAACATGGGGGCCCAAAACACGACGTAAGACATATCGGTGATTTGGGAAACATCGAAGCTGGAGCTGATGGTGTTGCCAAAGTCAACATCACCGACAGCGTTATTTCTCTAAAGGGTGACCACAGCATTATCGGTCGCACCCTTGTTGTGCATGCAGACCCCGATGATCTAGGAGATGGTGGTCACGAACTCAGCAAAACCACTGGTAATGCTGGAGCTCGAGTTGCTTGCGGAGTTATCGGTATTGCCAAGATGTGAATATTTAAGGTGTTTGTGTAAATTACGTTGCATTAATTTTTAATTTTTGTTAATATTGTAAAGAGGGATATCAATAAAAGTGTTTGATGTGAATCTATTCTCTTTTTACAGTCTGAACATCAGAGTTCAAGGTGAATTTATTATGCATGCCGCTATTCTATTCATTGAAAGTACTGGATTCAATCAGAGTTGACTTGAATTAATTCCTTTCATAATTTGACATTCGAATTAATCTTATTCACACTTCTGTACTGTAATTTTTCAGTTAAATTGGGAAAGATGAGTTTCAATTGTATAAGAGAATTGTAAGTTCAATAAATACTTTTTAATTAGGGGAATTTCTTGTTGAGAGTTAATGTTAATTTGAGAAAGCTCCCAACTTCTTTATGTATAAGTATATGAAATGAATATGACGTCCTCATTGTTGATATAGCTAAGATAGAATGAATTGTTTTCTGTAAATTCATGGGAAAATAAATTAAATTTCATTCAGCTGAGGTCACCATTAGGTATCAGTGATTATGCAACCCAAAATACATTTTCAATATTCATGCATCAGGTGTTGATGTATTGGCCCCTATTAGAAAGATGTATTTCCCAAACTATAAAAAAGGTGAAAAAGAGATGGTAATTAACTTCGAAAGTTATGATAACAATTATATCACATTTTCAGTTTCTTATCGATCAAACAATGATGACAAAAGGGCACGACTATTTAGTTGAACTTGATTACAAGGTCTTATAACTCTTAACTCTTTAAATATGAGTACCTAAGGATCTGAATGGAGTAAAAACGGATAGAGTAACCACAATTTTTTATCTCTTACAGAAACAAGGAAGTAATGAAATTTACGGAAAATGATAAAATGTTAGAACATCCTAAAGTTCATTATGGTCTAAACGGTGTATATTTAGCTATAAGAGGAGAAATTGCAGCAATCGAACCACATCTTATGAAGGTATCTCTATAAAAGAACTCTACTATGGTGTTTTCCAATCTCGTAGAGCTTTAATTTAATCTTACTTCAAACATTGCATCAAATATACATATAGTTATTAGGAGCAAACATTGTGTTTGCTTTCAGTTATTTCACATCACTGATGAACTTTTAAAATTGATAAGTACCTAGATGGCAATGTGCTGAGGCATTTGAGCTAAGAATTGAAAAATATATTTTGAAAAAGAAACGAAGTTTTCAGTGGAGCACTATAAATATTGAATAGCTTTGATATTTATCCGATGTTCATCTTCTGAAGTGATTTATTTATTGTTTCATATTTTTTTTCAGGAAAGAAAAGCACGACTACGTGAACTTTTTTTGAAGGAATACCTGCTTTGCGACAAGGAGTTACGGGAGGTGGACAGAGCATTCATGGAAACACAATTTTGACCATTTTTCTATTGTGAAATAACGAAATTTATATTCAAAACATTCCTCTTCCTCACTAGGGTAAATAAATTTTGTTTTCATTATCAGGGTTTGTTTCTGAATGCAAAATGAAATTGGAAAAAATAAAATGGGACATTCTATCTGAATTTGACCACTTTTGAGAAAAAGTCCCTGCTCGGGCGCCATTTTTTAACGGAGATAGGGTAGCGTCTTTCACAATAAGACGAAATTCTGTACGTGTTTGCTTTCTAAACCTTTCAAGTGAACTATGTCACTCTCTCCAGGATATCTGAAAGAATATATCAAAGGATTTAGGGCTCGAATAACTGACACACATCGTGTAGCACGAACAAAAGCCGTATTATCTTCTATCCCTCCAGTGAACCAAACTGGGCACGCATCCTTCTGCACTAACGAAAGCGAAATTGTGCATTCAAGTTATGATAACTCCTGCAACGACCAAGTTTGACCGCAACCCTTTCACCACCTCAGTTGTCCAGAAAAACACCCTTTATTAACAGCTAATGGAGCGGAACGAACGCACACAGGGGAAAGGAGGGTAACAAGCCCATTTGAACACATGTAGTGTACACTGGAGACGCACACGTGACATAGGCTAAGAGCAAATCTGGCAAAGGCCTGCCGCGGCATACAAATCAAGCGAGCATCGCTGGCGCCTTGGTGCGTGAAGCCCCCTCTACACTAGCGCGATTTGACGCTTCCGTATGATATTTTACGGGGCTTAAGGCCGATTAGGAACTTTGATGTGAGGTGGGCCGGGCATAATCCGAAGGAAACCATATGAAATTATCGGCTTTGATCTCTCAATCGAGAATTATCGAATATGCCGGTTTGAGCGTCCTTTGAAGTGTTTTTTTTAGGTTAGGCACGGGAGATTCCAGTTTTTTACCGGAGGTTTTGACCGGAAAAACGCCGTTGTCGCGGTATTTCTGGACGGTGGTTATTGTTCGACGGCCTGCTGAGAATCTTCAAACGGAATTAGCCGCCGTTGAATTCAGCCTCTATTTTTTCGCAGCGGTTTTTCGAACGCTCGGATGCTTGCAGTGATTGGATTCGGCACGGTTCGACTGGTTTCAGGGGATAATTCAATGAATCTTGTGTTATCGCTTAATTTGATCAGGAGCAGGTGATCCGGACACTGCTGTGGACAGCAGCTGAGGAGGGTTTTTAGTTGGTTGAAGACTTACACTCGCTGTCACCTTCAAGAAATGAATAATGCTAGCTTCCTCTAAGGTATATTTAGTTATGCCACAATGTTCTATTAGGTTCTTTTCCACACATCTTTAGGTAACTCCATTGAAAAATGAAAATCCTGGTAGGTACTAGGTACTAATCGTTGCTCACAAGAAGAGATATCCATTAGTTCTAGAGATTCATCAAAAAGTACGACAGACACTATGAGGTTTGAAAAAATGACTACAAGCTTAATATTAATGGAAACGAAGTGAAATCCACTGCGTAAAAAAATTAACGCATATTATGGAAGTCTCAAATTTATTCTACAACTGAAGGTGTTCCCAATGATAATTATTTTTATCAGAATTATGCATGCAGATGTTTGGAGTTTCCCCATACAAGTGTGTCCAGAATGTTGCAGCGATTCAGGGAGACAGGTATGAATGTCCGAAAACCAGGACAGGGTAGACCAGGGGTAACAACTGCCATTCGAAAACGTTACTTGAGAGTTTCTTCGTTGAGAAAACGGTTTTCAACCGCTCGCTTCCTTCAAAATCACCTTGAGCAAACACATGGGTTGCAAATTTGCACCCAGACAATAAGAAATAGCCTCAGAGAATATGATTCAAGGACTAGTGTCGTGGCAAGACGCCCAGCTCTTACCCCAGCCCATCGAACGGCACGTTTGGACTTTGCGAGAGAGCATATTCATTGAGAAGAGGCCGATTGGGAAAGAGTTCTCTTCACAGATGAGTCAAGATTCTGCCTCTACCATTGTGATCGACGTTCCTTTGTATATAGACGTCCACATGAAAGATATGCTCAGTGCAATTTCCTGACGGGTGAGGATCGATTATGGTATGGGGTGGAATATCTTTGACTGCTCGCACAGACCTAGTGGTCGTCGACAATGGAGCTATGAATGCTGATAAGTATATAAGGAACAATCTTGAAGAGCATGTAGTGCCATTTGCCCCAAACATTGGTGAAAATTTCATTTTTATGGACGATAATGCCAGATCTCATCGTGCGCGCATCGTTCAGGAGTACCTTGAAGAGTCTTGCGAATGGATGGTCAGCAAGAAGTCCAGATCTCAATCCGATTGAGCAGGTTTGGGCAACCTCAATAGAAGGCTGAGAAGTCCAGAAATCATTTTTTTGTTTACTGAAACTAGCTCACATACCAAATTTCAACTTGATAAGACATCGGGAAGTACCCTTACAGTTTTTATGATCATCAGTGAATGAGTGGCGAAATAGGGGTTTTTAGATATCTATGAAATCTGAAGTGTACAAGTTATGCACTCGAAACTTTGCACGTTTGATGAGATCACTACTGGCGTTATATCCTGTGTATTTTGTTCATCTACTACATTACAAACTCAAGTTATGAGGGTTTAAAAATACGACGAAACACTTCGAGAAAAAATTGATAGTTATTATCAAAAATCAATAAGTAAAATGTGTGTTATTCAATATTGCGTTTTTCATTGTTCCACTACTGAATGAAGTGGTTCTTCATAGGTGTGGATAAACTTCAATTATAAATAGGGGTAATTAATATCCATGCAGCCGGGTTCACGCTCGGCATTTAACATTTCAATAGGAAGAGGCGGGTGGGAGATAGATTGGACGAAAGTTAATCTTTCAAGTTGGATTCAGGGTAATCCGGGGTGTTTGCTCCTCGACTTGTGCCTTATTCCGAGGCTCTCTGTCATTAATCACTCTTTTGGCTGGTCCATAAATCTCGGGAAGGTAGCCAGGAAATGAGAGTTGCCTCTCAGAATATATTAGTCGGTCCTGTTTCACACCGACGGTTTTATTGTGGTTATCGGGACTTTGAAGGGTTGAGCGTTGAAAATAGGTCGTTAATTGTCAGCTGGAAATGTTGGAGAAGGAACAGATCCTGACAAGGATCTTCCCGCTGCTTTATGATATTGCCGAAGAGGTTTCGGTGATGGTTTGACTGGCAGCAAGGGTTGGTGATGTTGGAAGCTTTTGGATTATTCATCGATACAAAATTTAGAAGGGCATAATGAATAAATCATTTCGATACTTTGCAGAGCTGGCCAAGATAGTTTTATCACAAGAGATACCAATTTAGATCCAAGTTCTTTCTGATTGTTATTTAACTGATAAGTTAGATGTTTCCTTCTGATTAAAATGGTGTCAAAAGTGTAAAGGCTTTTCCGATTTTGGGCCCTGAAGCAACGCAATGGAAACGCTGTTTTACTGAACCTACTTCTCAATCAACCACCATTTACTGTGTTACAAAGAAAAAAGAAACAAGAGCAAGTTTCAAATTTATTCATTTTCAAACTTCTTCATATTTCCATGATGCATTCAATAAATTCTCATGATGTTAAGAAGATTGTCGAGTATCTTTACTTTCCATTTCTTTCAGATAAGCTTCCTTGATCTCCTTTCTCAAGATCTTCCCAGAAGGATTCTTAGGAATAGAATCCACCAGTACTATTCCACCTTTGAGCTGTTTGTACCTAGCCACCTTCTCGTTTACAAATTCGTTCAGTTTTTCCACTTTTAACCCTTCTTTTGCCACCACGTAGGCCCTTGGAACTTCACCATAAGTCCTGTGTGGTACTCCTATAACAGCTGCATCTGCCACACCAGGATATGAACGAATGACACCTTCCACTTCTGCTGGTGCTACTTGGTTACCTTTTACTTTTATCAGCTCTTTCAGTCGGTCTGTAACAAAGAAGAAGCCATCATCGTTGTAGTATCCGAGATCTCCAGATTTTAACCAGCCATCTTCAGTTATTGTGTTTTTAGTCTCCTCAGGTAAGTTGTGGTAAGATTTCATCACTTGAGGACCTTTGATCAGGAGTTCTCCTGTTGTGCTTGGTCCCAGAGCTGTTAAGGTAGGGTCTTCTGGTTTTACCACTTTCATCAAGGTATTTGGTAGAGGTCGACCGATTGAGCCTCTATACGACTCCACTTTTTCCATTATGGAAGGGTATAAATTTGTAGCTGCACATGCTGTTTCTGTCATTCCATAACCTGTGAGCAAGAATTTAAAATTTGATGCAGTTGGAGAAGAATTGACATATTCCCTAATATAACTCGTATTATATTTTGGTACTGACCTTGCAGAAAATGAATTTTATTCCCAAACTTCTCAATGAAAGCTCTCTCATCAGAAGCAGCAAATGGAGCACCCCACTCAATATAGCACTGACATTTTGCAAGTATTCTTTCTTTACAGCTTCATGGTATGTGAGCATCAGAACTAGAAAAAAGGTTGCATTCTTCTCTTGTTTGAACCAAGAATTTGATCAACACTTACCCAACGGAGGAACTATATATAGCAACGTACTTTGGTAATTTCTTAAGGTTGAAATGAACAGTTCTGGACTAAAGTTCGGCATAGTTATAATTTTGCCCCCAACCAAATTCAGACCATTAATGATTGCTTGTCCAAATATGTGGTAATAAGGAAGTATGTTGGGAAGTATCTCCTGATGAGATTCTGTGAAAAAACCTTCATGTAAACTTGTATATATCAAGATGGTCGAATGAAATTGAATTGGAAGAGGTACCTGAAGCCTCTCTCTGGTAATCTTTATCGCAGAAATAGGTTTCCAAAACACTCGATATGATATTCGTGTGGGTGAGTTCAACACCTTTTGGAAGACCCGTTGTTCCACTTGAGTAAGGCATGAGAACCACATTTTCAGGTTTTCCAAGCTCAATTTCTGGATAGTCAACTTTTGTGTCTACGAACTGATGAAAATCTATCGTATTTTCTGGAATACTCTGGCTTCTCTGCAAGAATCACTCGTAAAGAGGATGTAGCTGCTTCATCTCAAGTCATTAATGGTTTATGATTCCTACCTCAGTTCTTACTACTATCGTTGGTAAGGATTTCTTTGCTATTTCAAGAGATTTTTTGACATTTGCATGGATCAGAACTTCTGTAACTATAGCCTTGGCGCCAGAACTCTGAATCTGTCGGCTTATTTCATCTGCAAAAACACAAGGTTGACTTTTGAGTTTGAAATTTAGATAGATTAAAGTAAATGAAAGAACAACGATGTGATAAGTAATATTGAACACCAGATCTAAGCTCAATTTTACCTGGTGTGAATGCTGGACTCACAGGAGACACTACAAGATTGGCTTTCATAATTCCCAAGTTTACGAGAGGATATTCTGGAATATTCCTCAGTATTATTGCAACTACATCACCATCTTTCAGGTTCAAACGTTTCCTAAGTGATTTGCTAAAGTTACTACTCTGATCTCTCAGCTGCCCAAAAGTGTATTTTTTCTTCGTTTCAGCACATTCCTATGAAATTCATTAATTATATTTTGTCTAAAAGAATTATAGAAGTACGTAATGAATATTTCGATCTTCAGCTTTAGGTAATGCAGAAGAAACTGGATTTGAACGAACCATTTGAAATAAACTAATAAAGGTCCTACGGAGATGAGAGACTACATTAAAAAAAAAATTATCAAGCAGAAAAGTACTCTATTCCTTATTCCCCTACTTTTCTTTTGTGAGAAGCCTTGGGATTTGTTGTAGTTCTTCTGGAAGGCATCTTATACTATGACCTTGGCTTCAGTTAGGTGCAGAAAAAAAACCTGTGTTTTTAGAAGTTTCATAGATATCTCGAATTCACAAGAACTACAAGTAAAAGCTGATCACAAGCAATAAGCATTGAGACAAGCCGTTTTTCATTGAAAGCTGAGGCTACCAGTATCTTGTTTTATCTGTGAGGTTTTGGATACAAGCATTTACCACCTCAGAGGATGAAAAATTCTGGGGTATTCAAGATTTTGGATTCAATAGTGCTATAGTAGGTATATTTCTACTCACTATTGCAACCAAGTTTTCGAATTTGTTTTGGTATTGTGTTAGGAATTCTGGAAGGGTAACATCTGGCACAAGAAGATCAGGTTGACCGGAGTTGACCACATAATCGGCGGTAATGTTGTTCACCAAATTTCTTTTGAGTGTTTTTTCGAAGCATGTCTTGAAAATTTTTTTTTTTGAGGAACGTAACACCAACATATTTCTAAAGTCAAGGCCTAAGTGCGAAGGAATCGTTATTTCTGATAACGGCTTTGACTATAAAGGTTATCTTCAGCTGATTTCGTGGTCAAAGCTCCTTTTTTGAACAATGTGCATAGGCGTCGTTGAAAACTCGGAGAGAAAATATTGAAAATAATACTTTTAATACATGAAAACCAAGGTTTTCGGTTTCATACCGACAAATATATTGGAAGGACCGTTTCTGGAAAGATTTTTTTTCATATTGCTATTTTTACTTTCGGAAATGCTAGAGTCGAGTTGTAAAAAAGAACCGTATAAAAGCTCTTATTTTAAGATCCAAAAAACTGTGATTCTTAACACATATGTAAAAAAATTGTATTTCAATTAAAAATATTGTCCTTGATTATCGAATCTGGAAAATAATTAATTTTCCCCTCATTATAATTGCTCTTCAAAAACACATTAAAACTATATGTATGACAACCTTTGGAATAACTGCTTAATTATTCAATCTGATGTGCTGTTAAATGTGCAAAGTTGTTACAAATTAGAATTACCATTCTGAATGGCCAAGCAAATTGAATATATCCCATGATTATCATACAAAATCTAAGAAATAATGAACAGTTCCTCTCACAACTAAAATATGTACCTAATACAATAACTAATGATAATAATATGTTGATATTTTGTCAGAATGAAGTTTTGAGTGTTTTTACCATTTTCATTCATAACTAACTATGATTCGGAGGAGATAATTGAACTTCATGACATCGAGGTCAATAATTATAAAATGTTAACAACAAGTAGGAAGTTATGGATGATGACCATCAGATATAATACTTTGTTCATCGGCCTTTCTGGAAATTACCAGTAGAGTGATTACATATTTTCTGGCTGCCACCTGTATTAGGAGCAAATTGCCAAAATACTATAAACAATATCTGTTTGCAGTAATGAACGTTAATTTATTAATTCTTTGAGATCAAAGCGTGTATATGTCAAGTCACAGATATACAATCATCTAAATATCAATACATATTATTACGTAATAAACATTCTACGCAATATGCCATCTCGTATAATCATATTCGAACATATATATGACAAGCTTGTGTGCAGGTTTTTTGTTCGAATCTCATCAAGGTTGAATGATTAATAGATTTCCTTTTGCTTTTAGTCTGCGAACCCTTCTCACTAGCATAAGCGCACACAGACGATGCGAACATTTGTTGGTGAAAAAAGTCAGTGACTTAAATTTCACTCTACTTTTCCTTGAAATTTTATCTCTTCCAAATGCTTTTCTCTCAAGTTGATTCTTTCTTATCTCCCATATTTGTTGACTTGATCTGAATTATTATAATGTTGTAATGATATCATTACTTTTAAATTTTAATAAACCAGTGAATTAGGTTGACTGGAAGACGTATTTGCTACAACAATTAGGATACACCTGTGTTACATATCTGCAAAATTGGACAGATGCTATCATAACGAATCCCTAGAGAAATCGCTGGGTGTATGGCACCTTTAAGCTTCAAATTACGTCAATTATGTTATTAGTTCCCACTTCTACTCAATATTTGGTCTCTATTTCGCGGAAATGTTCGTTATTAAACATAGAAACAGTTTAGATGAACATGCATTACTACTCCTTTTGGGAATAAAAAACCGTGAGTGTCTTTTTCAATAGAGAATTTTGTTCAGGTATAAGTACAGTGCAAGATAGCACTTGTGGAAGCATTAAAATGTTCGAATCCAATGCGGAGGTGAATCAAAACCTTTCATCTTTATCAGTTTGTTTTTTGATATGATATCAACAATGTTTTTGATGTTAGAGTGTTACTGATTCAGCAATTTTTTGTTGTGTTTTGGGTGAGTGCATCAGTATTGAAAATAATTGAGAAGATCCTAGAATTTTTCAGGGTACCTATATATTTTTCTTAGGCTAAATAATATTTTTTCATGGGAATATGCACTAGTTTCAATCGGAAATTTAAATTTCCTTCCTAACGCAGAGCTTATGTCGCAACTCAAACTTTGATTATTTTTTATTATGACTAAATTTGAATCATTTAATCCATCTGAAGGCATTCATTACACATTACATATAGTAAATGCTCATAGGTTTTTGTTATTTTGAAGCGGAGAAAGAGCATGCAAGCATAACTTTTTCTTTTTTGTAGATACTTGTGAGATTGGCAGCAGTTTGAATTAATAGTCGAACTATAAAGTAAAGTTAAATTTCTTTAGAGGCTTCAAACCGAAGACCTTTGGACCCTGTTGTATAATATTCCAGAAGCACAACTTGGTGAAGATGGAGCTTGTCAACACCTTCACAATATTGGTTGCTACAAGCATTCTCTTGATATGGCTCTGGTTGAAGAACAACTATAACTTTTGGAAGAAGCGCAATGTTGAAACGTCTTCATACAATTACTTCTTGGGCAGCATGAAGGATGTTTTCCTTCAAAAGGATACCTTCTCTAACAGTACTATGAACATATACAGTAAATTCAAGAGCAAAGGATTCAAACATGTTGGAATTTATTTCCTCTGGGTACCAATGTACATGCCACTGGATATAGACCTGGTGAAGTCCATCATGCAGGTAGATTTTCAACATTTTGTGGACAGGGGGGTATATGTCAATGAAAAAATAGATCCTTTAAGCGCTCATTTGTTCGGTTTGGAGGGGAAGAAATGGAAACTTTTGAGAAATAAGTTAACGCCGACCTTCACATCTGGAAAGATGAAGATGATGTTCGAGACTCTAGTGGACTGTACGAAAGGTTTGAGGAAAATTATGGATCAGGAGATTGGAAAAGCGGTGGACATCAAAGATATTTTAGGTAAGTTCAATGAGTTTGCTCTGAAGGGTTAATCAATGTTTAAAATTTCGCGAATGAAACTGTGCTAAGTCTATTATAACTTGAGGAGAGACCAAAATTCTCATTTTTATTCTCTTAGACTCGAAATAATGAATAGTTTGACATGATGGAATTGGAGGTACAAAATTCTATTCCTGGAAAATTATGGAATATGAAAGTTTGATAACTGTTTTTCAGGTAGATTCACGACAGACGTCATAGGAAGCTGTGCCTTCGGTCTAGACTGCAACAGTTTGGAAAACCCAAACAGCGAATTCAGGATAAAAGGAAAATCTCTCTTCGAAAAAGAATTCTGGGAGAATATCAAAGAAGTCTTCCTCTTTCTTCTCCCGAATCTTATGAAGAAGCTCAACGTAAAACTAACACCACAAGATGTCACAGATTTCTTCATGGGAGTCGTCAAGGACACTGTTGAGTATAGGGAGAAGAACGGCATCACCAGGAAAGATTTCATGCAGCTCCTCATCGAGTTGAAGAACAAGGGAAAGTTGATAGACGACGATAAAATTGACGCTGAAAAAATCAACGAGGAAGATAACTCCATTACAATCAATGAGATTTGCGCACAGGCTTTTATTTTCTTCGAGGCTGGCTTCGAAACATCCTCAACTACCATGACTTTCTGTTTGTATGAATTAGCGAAGAACAAAGACATCCAACAGAAGGCAAGAGAGGAGATCAGGACAGTGTTGGACAAGCATGATGGTAAGCTCACTTATGATGCTGCCATGGAAATGCACTATGTGGAACAAATCATTAATGGTGAGTAAACAAATTTTTTTTAATTTCATCTATTATATTCCTTTGATTGTTGTTTCGATGTATTGAAGACTCCGTTATAGAGTGCATACCATTCCGAAAATAGTTCTGATTGTTTTACTACTCCCAAGGTTCGATCTGTATCATCTTTTCAGTGAGGATTTGAGTATGTTTTATCTTTCAGAAACTTTGAGGAAATATCCCCCACTTCCAATATTGAATCGCATTTGTACAAAGGAATACAAAGTGCCTGGAACTGACACAGTTTTGGAGAAAGGCGTTAGGGTCATGATTCCTGTGATGGGAATACAAAGAGATCCAGAATATTATCCAGATCCAGAAACTTTTGATCCAGACAGATTTTCAGAGGAAAACAGGAAAAATATCAAGCCTTTCACATTCATTCCATTTGGGGATGGACCAAGAGTCTGCATAGGTGGGTATATTATTATGATATTTAATATTTTAACCTAATACTTTTCTTACAAAATAAGATTAATCCAGATTCGTCAATTTCTTATTGATGATCTTCGTGAAGGTTTTGTATAACTGTAAAAGAATGGATGGCTGAATCTCTTTTGCTGCGATCATTTTGAACTAACATTTGTCCTGATTCTTTAGGTACTCGCTTTGGTATGATGGAAACGAAGGTAGGATTAGCATGTCTGCTGTCCAACTATGTTTTTGATGTGAGCAAAGAAACGAAAGAACCTATAGAATTCGATCCAAAATCCTTCGTTCTGTTGACCAAAGGTGGTGTTTGGTTGAATTATAGGAAAGTAGGGCCAGAAACAACTGAGCTCTGAGACTTTCACCGAGAAGAAGTATTTCTCTACAGCAGTTTTCGATTAGTCTGAAGAGGGCCATCCAACTAAAAAAGAAAAATTGATATATCTGACGAATAATGGTTGGTTGAAAGCTTCTGATGACTTGGCTTTTATTTACCGAAGTTGTATAAACATTTTGCACTGAAATTTTGAAAATATACAATAAAATATTATTTTCTAGCAATTTTTGTTTCTGTATCACACCTTTTATCAAATTGGAACGCCAATGGTTTCAGGGTTACACTTCCTAATTGAAAATCTTACCAAACTCGTGCCTTCTCCATTCGAAATCAATCTTATTGTCCAGATCAAACATTATCACCCAGGTCAAAAAGCTTTGAAATAAAATAAATATTTATTTCTACGCACATAAGTTTCTCCTAGCCTCAAGCTATCTGTAAGTGTTACATATTCATGATGAAGAGATAAATTATTGGTGTTTCCACTATCAAAACCTGAAGATATTTATTATTTCAAATAGAATGGGATCCTTAAAAAAATCAGTGCCATAGTTATACTCAAAGAATGATCCATCTTGGATTGGGTTTCTTTCAAATAAAGGAACAGCATTTCAGTTTTGCTTGAAACATAACGAGTATTATTTAATTTATTATATAAACCTCCATTGAGGGCTATTCGGCATAAGATCCTGAAGAGCATGCAATATTAGTTCAATGTATAAAAGAGAGAAATCTGTTGTTTATCATCAAATATCGAGGAATATACATACATAGGTCCACATATTTTTATCTGAAAAATGGTGGAAGGATGCTATAATACACATGACGGGGATAAAAATGCTTGTCAAACTTGTTTGGCAGTTTATCTTGAAGCAACAAAAAGAAGTATCAAGTGTCCCTGATAGAGAGTAACTTTTTATACGATCTGTTTCGCTAAGAATGCTTTTTGTCTTTCTATTTAGTGGTGCAAAAGTTGCACTTTTTATAAGGCATCTTTCATAAGGCCTAAATCAATAAGGCAGAATCATATGATATTTAAATCAACATAAATAAAGTACATAAAGCCTACAATGAACAATTCAACTAATCCTTTCGTAGAAAAGGATTTGGAACAACACTGAATCATAAAAAATCCCTCTTTTCTTTTCCAATGCTGCGGTATTTAAGCCAGAGTCCACCTTTGGTCAAGAGAACGAAGGATTTCGGATCGAACTCAATAGGTTCCTTTGTTTGATTACTGACTTCGAACTCGTAGTTCAAGAGAAGAGCTGCTAATCCAACTTTTGTTTGCATCATCCCGAAACGTGCTCCTGAAAAATAAGAACCAAGGGATCAATTCCAGAAGTCCTGCACTTTTCTGTTAACAACTCACCAATACAAATACGTGGACCATCCCCGAATGGAAGGAACGTAAATGGTGTCAAATTTTTTCTGTTCTCTTCTGAAAATCTGTCTGGATTGAAAGTTTCTGGATCGGGATAATATTCTGGATCCCTCTGTATTCCCATCACTGGAATCATGATCCTTACCCCTTTCTCCAATACTGTGTCAGTTCCTGGTACTCTATATTCCTTTGTACAGATGCGATTGAGTATGGGAAGAGGGGGGTATTTCCTCAAAGTTTCTGCAAGAAAAATCATATTCAAATTCTTTTTTGAACAGTGTTGAGACCAAATCATGAAACAGATTGAATTTTGAGATCTGGTTTCTTGAATTGTATCAGAATTATGTTGGAACAATTCAGGTAGAACTCATATGTATGGGTAACATACCGTTTATCACTTGTTCCATGTAATACAGTTCTAAGGCAGCATCGTATGTTAATTTTCCTGCATGTTTGTTCAAGACCTCCGTGATTTCTTCTCTTACCCTGTTCTGGATAGCCTTATTCTTGGCAAGTTCGTACAAGCAAAAGGTCATGGTAGTAGAGGCTGTTTCAAACCCAGCCTCGAAAAAAATAAAAGCTTGGGCACAAATCTCATTGATCGTTATAGAGTTCTCGTCCTCTGTGATTTGCTCAGCCTGCACCTTCCCATCTTCTATCAACTTCTTCTTGTTCTTCAATTCTATGAGAAGATGCATGAAATCCTTCCTGTAGATGCCATTTTTTTCCCTGTACTCGACGGTGTTTTTGACGACACCCATAAAGAAGTTACTCACGTCTTCAGATATCAGTTTGACATTCAATCTCTTCATGAGATTTGGCAGAAGGAAAAGGAAGATTTCTTTGACATTCTCACCGAATTCTTTCTTGAAAAGAGACTTCCCTTTCAACCTGAATTCACTGTTTGGGTTTTCCAGGCTGTTACAGTTCAATCCAAAAGCACAACTTCCTATAACATCTGTTGTATATCTTCCTTGAAAAGAAGAAGTATTCAGTAAATGTAAATCTTGAAAAAAACTCAACAATAGAAGGTTGTGTATGAGTGTCTAACTCACCTAAAATGTCTTTTATATCCACAGCGTTCCCCATCTCATCATCCATAACCTTCTTCAGACCTCTGGAGCAGTCCACTAAAGTATCAAACATCATCCTCATCTTTCCAGAAGTGAAGGTTGGGGTTAACTTACTCCTCAACAGTCTCCATTTTTTCCCTTCCAAACTGAACAAATGGGCGCTCAGAGGATCTGCTTTCTCGTTTAAATAAACGCCCCTATCGACGAAATGTTGAAAATCCACCTGCATGATCGACTTGACCAAATCTATGTGTAAAGGCATATACATGGGGACCCAGAGAAAATACAATCCGACATGTTTTAACCCTTTGTCCTTGAATTTCCTGTATATTCCCGGGCTTATTGGAAATGTGGTCTTTTGTAGGAAAACTTCCCTCATGTTACCCCAGAAATATTTGTATGGTACTGTTTCAACATGACGTTTCTTCCAGAAGCTGTAGTTATTCTTCAACCAGAGCCAAGTCACGAGAATGCTGATCCCTAGCAGTATTGTGAAGGTGTTGAAAATTTCCATACTCTACAAAATAAAGTTCCAAATGCGTAATAAGCACTGAGAAAACGATTCTTGATACTGATTGAATATTGCGCAGTAATTCCTAAAGTTGAGGAATTAAAACTTTTAACGACTCATCTCCTACTTGTTTTGTTGAAAAAATGAAACAAAAACATTGGTTTTCCTATATTTCGAAGTGAAAGTTTACACTTACCTGAACACCCTCAAATCAACAAACTGCTGAACTAGTTTTCGCAAACACTAGATGCATATTATTGCTATTATCTGGAGATTTGAATAGTTCAAAGATCATTGTTTGCATTGTGAAGAATTATCTCGATAAATAGTGACCGACATTTCAACATAACGCAGTGGCTTAATTTGAAATTACAGTTTCTTGAGAAAATGATTTCAAGTAAATTGGATAAACAGCCGAATATATGAGCTCCGCATTTTATGCGGTACTGATGAAGATTAATAAACCAGAAACCGGTCTGCTACGCTCTTGCTAGGTGACAACTGACAACATGGTTTCACTGGCAAATCTTTTTTTATCCTATTTAGTGTAGTGGCAAGCTGCCCTCATGGTAGATCTTAGTTTATTGCAAACAGTTCAGTTTATGAATGCATAGCTGATCTGCAATCTTTCAAAACAAAACCTGGGCAGTTTTGTGTAGGAGGAGGTAGACTTGTTGAAAAAAGACGTTGCCATGTGTACGAGAAGTATGAAATCTAGGGACTCGAAATTGAGGTGAATTTTCTTGATTTTTCGGAATATTAGATGCATTTCACGTGAAAATATTTTTTCGATATATACAATGTCCCTACAACTTGGACCACAGTAGAGCAAGAAAAATTCGAGTGGAATCAGGCTGAGTTTAATAAAACTCCATTATAATTTGATGGGTTATTAAAATTTGAATCCTTGATTGTAAAGATTGTTTCATAGGCGGTAGACATGGATTTCTTGTTCGAAAGCATATCAAAATTCTAATGGACCATCAAATTTCAATGGATATTCATGAAATATGAAGTAGCATTTAGGGTCTTCAATTATAAAAATAAAATTACATATTTTCAATAAAACGCAAAATATAGAGTGATATATTGGTTTTACTACACAGCATGAATTTAACTTGAATGAAATCGAATAGGAAAAATGTGTCACGACCTGTATAAAATTTCATCAGCCTTTTATAGCATGTGACAACTTTGAACTCCGAAATTTCTGAAATCTGGATAATGAATACAATTTTGGTAAATAGACGAGTGGGAAGTTACAATAATTGTGCGATAGTGATATCGTGGTTATATCAACGGTTGAGATACTTCTTGGTATTTAAGTAGCAGCAGTGTTAATTCGGCTCAGTCTTCTTTTTGGAATACTCCCTCGAGAAAAAACTCAGATTCGTTCCTTATGATCAGCTTTTTCTACCACGGAATAGTAACGTTGGGCGAGAAGAAAAATTGCCAGTCTGCAGTTTATTCCGAGAAGGAAATTTCCAAGGATCTCCACTGGGTACTCTCAGCCAACCTTTGAGTGACTTGAATGTAACTCAGGGAATTTTCAGTAAGTTGAAAAAAATTCAGCCACTCATTTTGGATTCAAACTTTTGCATGAATAATATCGGGATATTCTGTACATAATTTCATACAGGCATGATGATATTCATTCCTTGAAGTATTGATTTTATAGCATTCAAATTCTTTGACATCTTAAGAATAAAAAAAATCTCATCCCGAAAATTCTTCAGAATTCTTAGATCAAATTGTGAATGTTGAACTATCCAACATGAAATCATTAATTTACAAATGAATTTAGCTCAGATCTTAATTTCTTATGCCTGTCCCCTTTTTTTTTTGTTTTTTCAATCGTGGAATCAATTTACTAAGTTTTTTCATATTTTGTCATGAATTCTTGACATTTTAAATCAATACATGTGCCTCAATAACTTTCTGACGACAAATGTTTCTTGGTTATTCTTTTTTTTATTCATTATTATAAAGGGTGAAAGCATAGTTTTATCAGAACAAAAATATTGATCTTCAAAATAAATTTTCAGTTATATCTCGCCAACCATTTTACCGAATGAAATGATTTTCGGTTTATAGTTTTTCATTGATTGTATGAATCTTCTCCGGATGCTCATTTTATCAAGACATACCATAACATCCTGTAAATATACAGAAATTCAAAGAACCCTACACATTTCTATTTTCGAAAATGAAGGAAGGTGAGTTTAAAAAATCATGTGAAGAAAGTAACACTGAAGATTCGCTAGTGAAAATCTTAATCATGTAATAAGGTGTTGTCACCGAACGAAGCATAGCAGGCAGACCAGTTTCTGACCTGTGAGTCTTCATCAGTGCAGCTTAATTGAAACATATTTTGTTAGGAAATTCGATATTTTCACATAATTTTATGCTTGGTTATTTCGTTGAAAACTAGTTATATCTTTTGATTGCGTTCTGCTTCTCCCTTGTGTATGTCTTTTCAATGTTCTTGTCGACTCGCACTCATTAAACAATAGAAGGAATTGATTTGATATATGAACCTATTTAGTTTATTTTAAAGTAGGAATTTAGTAGTTACTCAGGAATCTCGAAATTCATTTAATGTGATGTATTGAAGAGAATTTGTCCTGGCAACAATCTGTACAATATGTGAAGAATCAGCCATAACATTTTTTTTTATCAAATTACTCTAATTCGGGTGCAGATAACCTCTTGACATGATCAATGAGACATTGATAACGCAAAATTTATTACATTTTTTTAGTTTTTATTTGAGCACGCATACTTCGCACAATGTATCCGATGAAAAGAATATCACAGTATCGGTTAAATTCAGTCCTTATTAATTTTGAAATTTTTCTCATCGTGATCAGATTAACCATATCCAGCCAAAAACATTCTCATGTAAAATGTGACCAAGAGAAGACCAAATACTTATCAGATCTCATGTAGAGCCAAGATGTTAGTCAAAAGGTGTAGAGTTATCAGCTGATATACTACTAATTTCAACAAATTCACAATCTGGGATAAAAATCGAGTAGAATTTCATCAGAAAAAATTAGATAATGAGGTCATTCTCCAGTTGAGTGAAAAACTGAGATATCGTTTTGGGATAATCTACCTCTTGAACTTCTTGGAAGCAGGTCAAACGATATGTAAACATGTTATCATCTTCTTCTGACATTTTGTGACACATGCAGACTGATAGGCACCATTTAGAGTTTGGAGAAGCGTAACCAGATTCGAATTCTTCCTTATACTTTATCTCATTTTCACGGGGGCGGATTTATAAATAAGCTCCCGAATTTTTTTCGCTGAACACAAATAGAAAAAAAATTTCAAAGAAAAAATAATTGCGATATTACCATAAGGAAAAGGAGGTGTATATTCAAAACTACTGTTATTTTTGAAGTCGGTGTTCGCCAACGTTGGTTTTTGGGTACATACATAGTTGTCTAAAGCCGTTTCTGAAAAGATATCAATAACTATGAGTATCCACCTACCTGAATCTATGATTTTTTCATGGATCTCATTATCAGAGCTGGACCAAACTGCAATATGACCAAACTGCAATCATCAACTTTCAAATAAAAAAAAAATCTTCAAAATCTTTTGACCCAGTCAAAAGTTATGATGTTTGGACCAAAAAAAAAAAATTTCGAGTCTATTTGAGATCCTCTTTTTTTTAATTTGAGCCTCTCACATCCGATCTGAGCTTTCCATCGCAGTATTGACCTTGTTATCAGTACCTAGGTGATGAAATTCCTGATCCCAGTCCAAATTTGAAGCTTCAGGCAATAAGGAATTGAAAAACTTCAGCTATGCATTCACCATTTTGTTTCAGGATGTTTTCAGGTTGAATGCATCGATGTTGCATTTCCATTATTATTTTCAGTATCATATATCATTAACCATATCAAATGGACCTTATGATATCATAATCAAATTGAATCATAAAGGATCTTGGCTCACTCTGATCTTTGTGCAAAATGCTTGACCTAAGGACTGTATCCTATTTATCGAAACAACAAAGAAACCACAAGATGACTTGAACTCAAGGATGATTGTTGGGTCACCGATAATATTCAGTTTCCAAGTGAAATGGATGTAAAATTATCGAAAAACCAAAATATGTTTCCCAGAAAGAACAGATTACTGGGAAATTTCGTGTTTGCTCTAATTATTCATATATAATCCAAAGTCTTATCGCTAATTATGCATCATTACCTCTTGTTATGGCAGAATAAATCACAGTGAAAGATGGGTATATGCTTTATCGATTTTGAGAAACTTAGACGTGCATCCAGAATAAGAAATTTTCAATTTTTTGGAACTGGTGAGTTTCAGAAATGAGAATTTATATTTCTTTGGGATTTCCTAACGAGATCCTTTGGGAATATTGAGACAAAAAGTATTCCTGAACATGAAACTTATCCCCAAATTATTTGCATTCATCATTCGACACTTAATTCAATAGAAGCTCTTGACTAGAAGATTTTTTTCACCAGAGAACTTGAAATATGATATGTCCTCAATATTTTACGAAGATTTCATTTAGACAAGATTATTTTTGAAACCTAATAAGACGACCCGTAAGAATATGTCAAATTTTCCAAAAAGAATCATGACCCTGAAGTACATATGAAGACCATTCGGAAGATGGATAAAAATATTGAAGAATATCTTCTTTTCTAGGTACAAAATGGCCGAGTTGGTCTTCTTCGCATTGACCACGCTATTGATAACCCTCTTCTCCGTTTGGCTGAGGTACAAATTCACGCACTGGAAGAGGAAAAATGTACCAACACCCTCCTTCCAACTCTTCCTGGAACTCTTCAAGAAAGGGATTCTACAAGAGAACTCCTTCGCCGATAGAGACCTGCACCTTTACAGAAACTTCAAAGGTCAAAACTCTTTGCACGGAGGAACATACTTCTACTATCTTCCCATATACATCCCTATAGACCTCAACATCATCAAGCATATTCTGCAAATCGACCATCAGTATTTCACAGACCGTGGTTTGTATGTTAACGAGAAAGCCGATCCTCTAAGCGCTCACTTGTTCAGTTTGGGAGGAGAGAAATGGCGTATCTTGAGGAAGAAATTGACGCCAACATTCACCTCTGGAAAGTTGAAGATGATGTTTGAGACCATCCAAGACTGCACTGTGGACCTTCGTAGGGTTATGAGCGATTCGGTGGAAACTGATGTTGATGTAAAGGATATAATGGGTAAGTTGGTTCATTTCGATATGTTGACTTTGGAATGGTCAATGATATCATCAGATTCAGATTCATGACTTTTCTATAGTTTTTGGTAGATCTAAATCCCCTTCTTCAGGTCAAGAATATTGGCAGAGCCTCCAAACCTAAAAAAATGCCGAAGAAATAGTTTAATATGGCTCCAACAAGCATCTGGAGTCCTCGACACTAATAGTCAAGGTTTAATCATTGCAGTAGTGACAGCAGTGGGTAGTGACCTTTTCCCTAAATGGTTATGATGAGTGGTTTCAACACTTCAGTCAGTGGTACTGTTACAGTGGTGTTGCTACAATACAGTCAAAGTACTTTTATCACAGTTAGTACTAGAAATTATCAGCTTGTGTCCAAATTGACCGAATAGAAGTTCAAGAGAAGGATGATTCAAGATCACCAAGTTGTGGGTCGGTAATTTCGAAAGTTGAGAGGCGATAAAAAGCCTATTTATGGACATGATATAGGGATCTAATTTAATTTGATCTTACTCTTATCTTTGGAAATTACTAGACCCGAACAACTATCAATTAGCCGAATGTTATGAGAAATGAATTGTTCTTTTTTCATTTTTGCGTGCGATTATGGTGATGTGATAAAGACATTTGAGGATTTGAAACGAAACCTGTTAGAAAATATTCGAACTTTTATCACTAAGAGCGGTGATGAATGAATGAAGTCTTATCTAACTTGGGATTGAATTTAATATCCAGTTGGGGAACAATGATATGGGTTATGATGTTATAAGGAATAACAGATTCTTGTATTTCTGCGAAGGTTTATGAAGTAGTTCCCCTTCGCTCAAACTAGACATCTTGGAGTATAAGTCTGAAGTTATCAACTTGGGAATGACCCTGGACAGTAAGCTTCTGTTGAATAAGCTTGTTGATACTCCTGATGGCAGAGATATAAGAGCATCCTCAGGATATCTGAAGAAGGCTTATAGGACACTGACCAGATTCTATGGGGAGGAGACAGAAGCTTCTATTGACTTAATCAAGGAAGGCTTTGCCATTCGGTAGAATTCATTGGGCATTCTGTTAGGGTCAAAATAAACTTTAGGGTCGTAATGGTCGACAACCTTTTTCTAATTTTATTCTCCCCATTTCGGATGTTTATATATCTACCAGAATTGCTCGAAAGAAAATTGTCTCATAACACTTATAATTGTTTTCAGCAAGATTCACGACAGACGTAATCGGCAGTGTTGCTTTTGGCGTGAAGTGCAACAGTCTAGAAAACCCTAATTGCGAGTTCAGGGAAAGAGCTCAAATAGTCTTCCGAACAGATTTTTGGGCAGCTATGAAGCACGGTGTTCTCTACGCCTTCCCAGAGCTGATGCAGTCTCTCAACGTGAAAATCCTCAATCCGAAAGCGAGCGACTTCTTCATGGATGTGATAAAAGACACTGTCAGCTACAGGGAGAAAAACAATGTCTTCAGGAGGGACTTTATGCACCTCTTAATCCAGCTCAAGAACGGCAACAAGTTGATGGATTCTGACTTGAACAATGTGAATGATTCTGCGATAACTGTGGAGGAGATAGCTGCACAGGCTTTTATATTTTTCGAGGCTGGTTATGAGAGTTCTTCTAACACGATGTCGTTCTGCCTTTACGAGCTTTCCTTGAACCAACATGTCCAGGATAAGGTTAGAAACGAGATTTTCCAGGTTTTGGACAAGTATGGAGGTGTTTTGACTTATGACGCTGTTGAAGAGATGAAATATTTGGATCAAGTGCTTTGTGGTAAGTTTTTCAGACTCTTAAGAGCTCTTCGATGATATTAGAACTATCAATAGCTCTTGGACTGAATTGAATTTTGTTTCTAGAAACTCTCCGAAAGTATCCTCCACTATCAAGTCTGTTCCGTATCTGCACTGAGAAATACAGGCTTCCTGGCACTAACATAGTCTTGGAGAAGGGCACCAGGGTTCTGATTCCAACTTATGGTATACACCATGATCCAGAGTATTATCCTGACCCAGAAAAATTTGATCCCGATAGATTTACCCCAGAGAACAAGAGTGCCAGATCAGATTTCACATTTCTTCCTTTCGGTATTGGTCCAAGGATCTGTATAGGTGAGAAAACTTCAATCTAAGATGAGCACTAGCTCAATATTTAATATCCAACTCATTCACAACTGACAGAAAAAGGATAGAGGATGTTAAGTATTTTACAAACTCACGAATTTAATATGATAGAGTCACAGATTCAGTTTTTGATGTCAAAAATTGATGAAGAAGGAATGAAAAGAAATAGAGATTTGATACTGAAAGAATTGTTTGTTCTTTCTTGTTGAATGTCTAGACAAGTCTTTGGTCGGTTCAAGTTGAAAAAATGTTGAAGTACTTATAGTATTGCAACTAATTTATTTCAATGCTGATTTGGAATGATCTTTTGTTTTCAGGGCTGCGTTTTGGAAAATTACAAACTAAAGTTGGACTCATCTCTCTGCTCAGAAACTTCGAATTTACGTTGAGTGAAAAAACCACAGTTCCTCTGAAGTTCGATGGAGAAAGTTTCACACTTACATCAAAAGGAAATTTGTGGCTCAAACACAAGAGGGTTACAAGAAATGTAAAAACACAGGGGTAGTAGAGAATATAAAGATGTGGTGGAGTGAATATAGTATTTATTATAACTATTGAAGTATTTATGTTTGAAACTATTGACTTTCAATTATTACAATGCAAAGATTACACGAGAGTTTATTATTGGTTTGGTCTACTTTTTTTAATTATCTGAACTGATATGTTGGCAAACATACTGAAACCTTGAATTTTTTTAGTTTTGTTCATGATCAGAATTTTTCCCTGAAATCAAATCCAACCTTTCTTGAAATTTAAATGATAGTTCAGTGAACAAAAACTAGGACAGCATTGACGAAAACTCCAATTTTCCTCAATTTTTTTTTCTCACGAATGAATATATTTCATCGAGATGACAATGTATTCTTTTTTTTAAACACGCAATATTTTACGAACCTACTTATCACGAAATGTTTCAGTCATTTCGTTGGTTAGATAGACTCTCTCAAGGTTCTGGACATCACATAAATGTTATAAAGTCTCGGACGGTTGCATTTCAAACAACTTGTCATGCTGAGTTCTGCTTAAGCCGAATATTTAAGAACGTCCTTCGATTCTATCAAATCTATCGGTATATTGTTGAATATTTCGAAGAGGAAGTTTGTTTCGAACGATAATGAAAGTGCTGAATTCAATGAACTGATTTTCTAATAGGTGAGAATTTTAGTGTTATAGCAATTAGAGATATTGACATTGTTACATTTCTTTCGTATTAATGTCGTTGAACTCGATTCTGTTTATCTGAAAGAGATGACTAATACTGCTCCCATTGATTTTACTTTAAGAGGTACAACATATGAATGAATATTTGTGAATGTTGTGATGGCTCAAAAAAACTTGGAATCACACAAAATATGGATTATTCTTTAAAATTCATCATATCGAATTTGAAGTAAGCCACTCATGAATGAAAACAAGCCTAGGAAAATTGGCCATTTGAAAGTTTTGTCACTTTGAGAAAATTCTGGGACTTTTTCGAGAGTAATTATATGAATCCTACAAAGATATATGAAAAAGCAGGTATTATACCATTCTAAAAAACGAATTTATTCGTTCATTCAGGATGAACACGCATGACAATGATGAAGTTTATATTAGCTTGGGAAAAATTTTCCCAAAGCTAAAATTTCATTTCGGAAAATATTTTTTTTTCCAGAAATAATGATATAACCTTGCGTTTCCTGGATTACTTCTCCTTCTCTATTTCATTCATTTCCCTGCTCCAAATGAACCAAACAAATATCTCATTTATTATGATCATAACATGTTCATATAATTTGATCAATAATTCATTATTCAACATGGAAATTTTATAAACGACCGATCATTCTGAGAATTGAAAGTAGGTATAGAGATGATATAATCTGACACAAGGCTCTTTCATTCTTGCCGAAAAAAATGAAGTTATCAATATATGATACATAATATTCACTAAATCCTTAGAAAAAAATGTGCAAAGTTCCCACAACAGAGTAAAACACACCTATTTGGATGATCTCGAAAGATTTGGCAACACGCATTATGCCAATGTCCTGTTTGTTCCGATTCCAGAATGATGGATTCCATTTACAATATACTTTGTCTTTTCTTTTATGTTCATTTATTTTTACGAGTATGACTTGTTTTGTAATTTGGCTATTTTGTTATTGTCCTTTATTATCATTTCCAAATGGATTTTTCATGTTATATTTGGATGTGATTTGGACGAAGTCAGTTATTCCCTGATTTTGTTTTTTAAGCTTTTATATTTTCTAGAAAAAACCATGCTTTCTCTGTTAACTCTCCTGGCATTACTCCTATCAGCTATTTACCTCTTCTACATCTGGTTAAAGAGGAAATATTCCTTCTGGAGCGACAGAGGTGTCCTCACGCCTCCAATCAACATAGGCTGGGGTAACTACCGGGATCCCCTTCTCCAAAAAAAAAGTTTCGCCGAATCTCTCCACGAGTTCTACCGTTTCTTCAAGACCAATGGCGTGCCACACGGGGGGCTGTACAGTTTCACGTCCCCAATTTACATGCCAGTGGACATAAACATAGTAAAAAACATTCTGCAGAATGATTTCGATCATTTTGTTGATCGCGGTTTCTACGTTAACCAGGAGGATGACCCTCTAAGCGCTCATCTCTTCACTCTTGAGGAGCATAAATGGAGGAACTTGAGGCCGAAGTTCACTCCAGCATTTAGCACTGCGAAATTGAGGATGATGTACGAGACTTTGCTGAAATGTACCAGAGATTTGGAGGAAGCTCTTGAGGATTACGCTGGAAAACATTTGGATATCAAGGAGTTCATTGGGAGATTCACCATCAACGTTATTGGGAGTTGCGCTTTTGGTGTGGAGTGCAACTGTTTGAAGGAGCCCAACAATGAATTCCGACTCAGTGGTGGGTACCAAATGAATTAATTTTTCACAAGATTCACCTAAACAACAAAATGAGAGAAATTTGTGATCTTAGTTCATCCAACTCCAGAGAAATAACAATTTGATGTTGTTTTACAGGAAATTCTTTTTTCGAGAGAACCATGTTCGAAAATATCAAACTTGCTGTCAGTGACGCTTTCCCCACTCTGATGAAGAAACTTCATGTTTGCGTCAGTAGACCAAAAACCATTGAATTCTTCAAGCGTTTGACGAAGGAAACTATGGAGTACCGGGAGAATAACAACATTATAAGAAAGGATTTCATGCATCTGCTGATACAACTGAAGAACAGCGGCAAATTGACAGATACTGAGGACGTTGGAGATTTAGAAAAACATGCGAATGAGGAAGAAATATCCTTCGATGATCTTGTGGGGCAAGCATACGTTTTTTTCATAGCTGGCTATGAGACTCCATCGAACACTATAAGCTACACTCTTTATTTCTTGTCTGTCTTTAAGGAAATACAGGATAAGTGTAGGAAAGAAATTGAGACTGTGTTAGCACGCCATGAAGGAGAATTAACATATGAAGCCATTTCGGAGATGTGTTATATCGACAGTGTTATTTATGGTAAGCCAATTATATAATCCAATGAGAAGATTTATCAATTTCACGATGCAGTTTTTTTTTACAGAAAGTATGAGGTACTATCCACCAGTTCACGTTCTGAACAGGGTTTGTACGAGAGACTACCATATCCCTGGAACTGATTTGTTGCTCAAGAAGGGTCAGAAAGTGTTGATTCCTGTACTGGGTATCCAGAGAGACGAAGAGCACTACTCAGATCCAGATACCTTTGACCCTGATAGATTTTCTGATGAAATTTCGAAAGGCAGAAATCCAGTTACATTTCTTCCTTTCGGTTTTGGCCCGAAAAATTGCATAGGTGAGGAATATTCATATTTGCATGCATTGGGAAGTCCATAATGAAATTATTGAATTTTTTTGAATCATTCGCCGAACTGGTTTTTTGTATGATTAATTAACTTCACAAATGGTATTAATTATATATAATTTTTACTGCACGTTGATGAAATTTACAATTTTTTTCACGATTCTCATGATGATTATATGATTTTTTTTTCTCGTAAAAACTGTAATCAATCTCGATGTTTTTTGAATGTAGGGTAGTGTTGGATCCAGCTGTATGTTTGTCTTGATAGTGTCAAGATATTCAAACCTGTATATTTCTATATTTCATTATCAAGGTCAACCACAAGCAATGGGTTTCTCACCTTGACTTAGAAACAATTTTTTTAGGTCTGCGTTTTGGGATGGTTCAAGTTAAAACAGCTGTGATATCCATTATAAGAAATTACGAGATATCGCTTAACGAGAAGACCAAATATCCTCTAGAATTCGATACAGGAAATCCACTCACCATGTGCCCTAAAGGAGGAATCTGGTTGAATTTGAAAAAAATTAAGAAATGAGCCAAAATGTTTTGTAAAGGGGAAGAAAAATTAAGATTCAAGTATATTAAAGTGTTGTGAAACTAATAAAATATTGTTTTATACTTGTAGTACTAAATTAATGCTCGTAGTAGAAAGTTGATAAAGGCTTTGAAAAAAATGTGAAAAATAAGATCCATCAGAAGGTTTATGAACCTTTACACATTTTTGAAAGGAACCGCAGGTGCTTGAGACTTAGTAGAAACAAAGTTCTAAAGCCAATCAACTAAGTACTCAACTGCTTTCATCCACATTTTGGCGAGACTTATATAATATAATAATAAAAATATCCTCTATTGGGAGAAGATAAAATTGAGAAGGCAGTTAGAGAAAAAAAAATTGATTATTTCACTTGTCAATCTTTCGAGAGAGGGAGAATTAGAATTTAAATATACCTAATGACTTTCACTACCAAAAGAAAAATATATAATTGGAATACTCTACTTATTGACTGTATTATACTGGCCCAACAAGTTTGCCGAAATTTCGAAACTTGACCAACAGTATTTAAAACAAATTTCTCTATATACTGATACTTGTAGTTGCAAGAGAGATTGCAGAAGCCTTGATGACTTTGTAGTTAACAGTGATACAAATAAAACTTGGACAACAAGAAAGGAGGTGTGTACCTCGACCAATTTTACTGAACTAGTTATGGTAATTCGTTCTTCTTGTTCAAGAGTGTTGTTATAAAATAGTCATAACCGTTGCAGATCGGATTAAAATGCGTCGATTTAAATTGTGACGTTCTGTGTTTACTCTTTGTTTGGTTTTCCTTATTTACCAGGTGAGTGCAGTCTTCATTTTTCACCTTGAATTCACATTTTTTTAATAAAAAACTCTTCTGGCGAGATATCTGCAATTTTTTTATTTCATTTTTTCGCCAGCCTTTTTTCAAGTAAGTTTCATCAGGATCGTATCAAAACAAGTGCAAATTTTTTCGTTATATATGACCTTGATACCTGCTACAATTTTCGAAACTTTAAAAGAAACTGTTTCAATTAAAACTCATTTCAACCTAAAAATGTGATTCTTGTATCTATCTGATCTTGTGAAAAAGTTTCATCTCCAACTTTGACTCAAGGAGAAATGAATGAAAATAATTCTCCATAACAAAAAGTGAAAATCCTTTTCAGATTGCTGATTAAGCAGTTGCCATGACGATCTTTACAACCCTCTCAATAGCTGCAGTTCTTCTGGGACTGCTCCTTGTATGGCTGAAACACAAATATACATTCTGGAAACAAAAAAACATAGTAACACCCCCCTTCAAATTTGGCTGGGGTAATTTCCGGGACCCAATTCTTCAGAAGAGAAGCTTCTCAGACACCCTTCAAGATTTCTACCATTTCTTCAAGTCCAGACGTCTCCAACATGGAGGTCTCTACAGCTTTATCTTTCCAGTGTACATGCCGATAGATCTGGACATCATCAAGTCCATACTACTGACCGATTATGATCATTTTGCACATCGGGGGTTTTATATGAATGAGGTGGATGATCCCTTGAGTGCTACAATTTTTGCCCTGAACGAAGATAAGTGGAAATGGGTTAGGGCTAAGTTTAGCCCAGCTTATAGTCCTTCGAAATTGAAGGTTATGTGTGAAACCATTTTGAGGTGCGGTGAAGAACTAGTAGATGTTCTTGGAGAGGTAGATAGGGAAACTGTGGATATAGCAGAGTTGGTTGGAGGTTACACCATGGACATAATTGGATACTGTGCTTTTGGTATCAACTGTAACGCTCTAAAAGAGCCTAACAATGAATTTATTGTCAATGGTAAGGAAATATATAGATCAATTTGAACTTTTATGAATTTCTGATTAAAAAACCACTATAAAGTTGATTCTTACAGGGACTGCCTTTTTCGAAAGGTCATTGCTGGAGAACATCAAAGTTCAACTAACAGAAATAGCCCCTGGATTGATGAAAAAACTTCACACCTGTATCACAAGACCAAGTGTCACTGACTTTTTCGAACGCATCACAAAGCAAGCAATGGATTATAGAGAAAAGAACAACATAATCAATAAGGACTCCCTGGACCTTTTGATGCAGTTAAGGACCAAGAAAGGAGAGGCTTATACTTCTGGAAACAAGGACGAAAAACTTCCTTTCGGGGAGATAGTTGGTCTAGCTTATTCCCTCTTCTTGGCGAGTTTCGAAACAACTTCAAACGCTGCTTGTTTCACACTTTATCTTATGGCCCTGCATGAAGATATTCAGGAGAAAGCTAGGGAAGAAATAACAAAGGTGATGGTAAAGTATAACGGCAAACTAACTTATGAATCAATGTCAGATTTTATCTACTTAGATATGATTATCAACGGTGAGTTTGATTAATCCTTCTGTTTGGAAAATTGTTGATGAAGAAATTCAATTTTTCAGAAAGTTTGAGGATGTTTCCACCAGTACACCAACTGTATAGAATGTGTACGAAAGATTATAGGGTACCAGGCACAGATTTGGTATTGAAAAAGGGACAAAAAGTTTTTGTACCTGTAATGGGTATACATCATGATGAAGAGTATTACCCCAACCCTGAGAAATTTGATCCTGAGAGATTTTCTGCCGAGAATTCAAAGGGGAGAAACCCTTTAAGCTTCTTACCTTTTGGATTAGGACCAAAGTATTGTTTAGGTAAGATGAAACTGTTTTTTTAATCTTTTCAACTGATTCCTGACAATTTCTGTTTCATTGCTAGCTCAACGCTTTGGTTTGCTCCAAGTCAAGGTCGTACTGATAATGATGATACAAAAGTACAAATTGTTACCGAATGAGAGAACAAAAGAGCCACTGGAGTTCAGCACTGGAAATCATATCACCCTTTGTCCTAAAGATGGAATATGGTTGAACTTGAAGATCATCGACTGAAGTTTTTATGTATCTTTTATTTTATATATAAGGTATATTCAATCTTTATTTAAGGAGTCAGTTGAACTAACTGGCTTCTATATTCTCCCAACTGGTAATTCTGGTCGTAGTTTAACTCAACAGATTGATGAAATTCGTTGAGAGAGATTAATAAAAAGGCTGGTTGGGAAGAGATTAAATATAGGTTTTATATTGGCTATATTTTTTTGTACAACTGAGTTTATTATATTATTATAGAGTTTTTGATTTACCTATTAATTTTTATTTTCTTGAAAATCCCAAAAGAAATGTCATTTCAGAAATTGCAAACTTTTGAATTTGAAGATTGGCCCCATTTAAAAAGGAATTTATAACTTCTGTTATATTCGACCAATCTTCAATAATCTCACGGTAAGTAGGGGATGAAATCTAACATCAACGTACCACATCAAAATTCAAGAATGGGGACATATTTCGATGCCAAGCAAATTGACAGATTCGAGGAAGAACTGAAAATACCGATACTCCTTACAGACGAGTGTTTGGAGTCAACACTCCCGTTCGCTTGGGGTGAGATGTAATAAAGTATACTGCCCCATCAGGGGGTGATTAAACAGCAATTGGCAGTGAACTTGAGACACTCTGATAGGTCCCAATCCTATGTCAATGACTCGGAAAAATCGAAGATTAATGGAGTTGGGTTCATTGAAATCTTTACATTTTATTTAATTTTTTATTTGTTCCGAATTCAGAATTTTCTCGAACCTATATGTACACAGAATGTATACAATAAACACAGATGTCCTCATTATATCTCAGAAATGGCAACATATCCCTTTTCGTATACGAGCTATGAATTTCCCGACGTGGAAAATCTCTCTAGGACGAATTCAATCGAGCGATGAAAACGCGGATTATTAAGCTTTTCTTCGAGGAATTGGGCCAATTTGAAATCAGGAGTTCCACTTCATCGTGCTCTATATAGATTTCGCTTTGGACGAGCATTATCGAATTCGATATTATCTATAGCTTCATGTAAGGTGAATCCAGAGCTTGGAGGGGAAAAACTGGGTTATGTTCGAATGAAGGGGATGCGAATATACCTATTCAATGGTCCTTCACTCCGTTTCATCCAATTATGAGCCTTTGAGACTGTTACTTCCACCCACTGAAAGTACTGAAATTTTTTTTGGTTTTCACTGGAACTGTGTTAATTTTGAAATGTGTTCTGCTCTGAAACTTCCGATTCTTTCTCAGCAACAGAAATGCACTGGGAAACCAGCTTGATTTCCACAGCATGTAGGTCGAGTAGTTCTATCAGATCGTTTTCCAACCTTATTAAAAACGATTGGGACTCGATTTCAGGTTCCTGGTTCATTTTTCCTGAACAAAGGGATGCTGAAGTGAAGGTGGAGAAAATAGTGGATTCTCACATTATATGTGGAGCTTCAAGGTTCTTCTACAGACTTCACATGAATGCAAACACCTCCCTGAATTGGATAAAATCTTTTTGTCGTTTATGTATTCAGATGAGCAGAATTTCTTATTTTTATTCGGATGATTGTACAAAATGATAGTATTATCATCGTGGTTTTCTCATTGAAATCCTTCTAGAGTGTAAAGGGTATTTTCTTTATTTTCTATGTTGCTATGTATTATGTATTCTTTTACAAATCAAAACATCATCCAGTGCTTTTAAATTTCGGACAATTTCTGAATTATCATAATGTCATCATAATACACAATTTCCTGGCCTAGTGTAAATTGAGAAATGTAGAAGGGAACTTCAGTGAAACTGTTTTCCTGGCATACTCGGAAGAAAAATTAAAAATATGGAGTTCATCAACTTTGTGGAGCAAATTTTCAATGATAAAGTCAAGCGCCCTTGTTAAAAATGGTGTGGATGTTAGTAAATATTTTAAGGTAATAACATATTGAAAAAAGGAAAAGTGAAGGATATCGTCCCAAAAAATCGAAAATTCTCACTCGTGAACAAGTTGAAAAGCTCATAAAGGAGGCAACAGATGAGAAATACTGGATGGTTAAGGTTGCAACTATTTTCGGATTATTAGGAGCCTGTCGGCGTGAAGAATTGTGTAATTTATCAGTGGAAGACATCGAAATAACAAATAAATCATTGTTGTTCCAAATACAGAAATGAGAGTCAGTCGTTCTTTCAGTATGTAGACTATTTTCATAAGTACTTTGCACTGCGCCCTTCTGTCATCACACATCGTCGTTTTTTCCTGAAATATATGAATAATAAATGCACTGCCAATCCAATTGGTATTAATACATTTGGGAAAATTCCTTCAATTGTTGCCGAATTCCTCAAACTGCCAGAACCAAAGCAATATACAGGACACTGTTTTCGAAGATCCTCCGCTTCATTGCTAGCAGAATCAGGAGCAAATATTACGGATATAAAAAAACATGGTGGATGGAAGTCTACGTCGGTAGCCGAAAGCTATGTTGATCATTCCATTGCATAAAGAAATGTCATTGCTGAAAAAATTCTCCCAACCTCAACAGATTTTGGATCATCATCATCCAATATTGTACTTCCGGTTTCTACAAGTACTGATGGTGCTGAGGATTCTAATAATGTGTTGCGAAGCTCATTAACGTCACAGGATATTAATGTTAGTAATTGTTCTAATTTTACGATTAATATTAATGTTCATAAGTAATGATTGTTAAATATTGATGATAAAAACTTGCAATTGCTGAATTTTTCTCATCTGATTTTATCATAAGAAAATGGAGTGCTAAAAATATTCTCAACACTTCAACATTGTTTGCTGTCACTAAGAGTGTCTTTTTTAATGGCAGTTGTACAAAAACGCTCAAATGAAACTTGTCCTCACAAATAAAGAAAGTTAGAGTTAGAGTTAACATCCTAAAATTATCTGATGAATCATTCTCAGAGAAAGAAAAGAAATATCTTTCTCGCAAACTTCAGTTAATATAACTTGTTTCATCATCAAAAGGCAGAAAAACATAATGCGTCTCTTGCTTGAAAAGAGAAGGTCGTAAAAGCAACCATCTATATCCTCCACATCATAATCCAGCTCATAATTCCACTGGAGCTATCAACTATCCCAGAAATCAGCCCTGTCATACTTTTTGCTGCATACGAATTTACATTTTTATCGAAGATTAAAATTTCCCCTCACCGGTTTTGGTCTACAATCTAGTGGATAAGGTATTCAAAATACGCCTGAAATTTATGCTCATTTGGCTGAAGGCCATTTATCTATCTTTTTGATGTATATCTCCGTTTCAATCGTCCTTAAGGCTTTGAACACTTGAAATTATTACTAATTAACATGGAACTTACGCATTTTGCAACATTTCCAGGTATATTTCGTGTGAATAATGAATTAGAGTGGACCGAAATGAGATCCTTGGGGGACACCTTACCTATAACTGGATGTATTTGATACACAAGCTACAAATGAAGGATGTAGCTTCTCTACGAGTTCGAGGAGGTGTTCATCAACGTGTTTCACTGTCTAAAAATAGCCGGATGAAATTGACCATGATTTTCCGCTTCTTTTCGCTTCTGGAAGAACAAAGGGGCTCACCTCCGATGGATAATCGCCCTTCGAGTGCGTTTTCCAGCGTGTGGCATGTGTAATTGGGTATAAAATGAAGACCGCTCAGCGGCGTCGGATCTTCAAAGGGACGTCGGGGCGCCGTCGCAAGGCGTCGCCTATGGCAACGAGGGGTCATAGGAGCGTCGCGTGGTGGGGGTAGTACGTGAAAGTGCCGGATCTTGCCATTTCCCGTCAGTTCGCGCGCTACTCTGTGGTTGTGAGCAACTGAGCCGTCAGCTTACTGCGATCAAAGAGGCCGCGCATCATGTGCGTCGATCTAGTGCCCACAGAGTTTTAGAGGTTTTTTTGGAATTGTAAGTTTGACGTTTCGCCCTGACCCGTTGTGCATCCCTGTTGTTGGTGTCAAAGTGACCTTCTACTTCTTGGATTGTTGTCCACCACGGTAAATTTTGATATTTACATTAGTTTTTTATGATATCTTGATCCAAAAATGTCAAAGAGGAGTATTCGAAGCGTACGAGTCCAATGAAAAAATGTGAATGAGACGTATGAGATCTTTGAAACCACGAAGAAATTTTTCTCCATAACTTCGTTCCATGCCATAGCTATTCGAAACTTTGATGAAAAATTGTCATCCTTATGAAAGATATTCGTTCCTAGTGTTAAATTCTGTCGAGTGACAATCCGAGAAAATATACAGCATAACTCCGAAAACAGCATAACTTCTAAATAATCATAACTTCGAAAACAGCATAACTCCGAAAAGCTTGTAAATTCAGTTTTTTCTCGTGGTTTTACGCAGGTACATATCTTTTTGTTTCGATACCTAAATTTTTTCATGAATAGTCGATAAAATTGGCTTACTCATGCAGAATTTCTAGTTGATTTCAATTCTGTCTGGGCGTGCACAAAATGACCTAGAAAGCCTAGAGTCGTATGAAAAAAAAAAGAAAAACTAATTTTGCAGAAATAGCATCTTCTTCAGCAACTTCAAAAAATTATATAGTCTCAATGAATGTGTCTATGATATTTTGGCCACTTTGAGTATGATGAGTCTTAGAGCCAAGCAGCGTGTTCTGTGTTCAATAGATCGTTCTCCAAATGGATTTAAACATCTAAAAGCTACATAGAATTTCCCTTACAAAATTGTTGAGAAGAATTTGATAAAACTGGATGAACCTCTGGTGTTTGAATGATTGAATCAAAAATATAAATCGCTTTCACAAACGCATTAAGGATTCGAATTATATAAGACCTTATAAGTTGAAAATTACGAGCTCTTTTAAACTCGTGGCTTCGTAAAGAAAATTCGCAGATCAAAAGAAAATAACTTTTTTAGACAGGACGATACGCGTAAAGCCTTTGAGAGTCCTCCATTTCACTTAATGAAAGGAACCTTTCTCCGCTTAGCAAATAAAATTTGTACAGATCATTTTCTCTGGTGAAGATCGAATTGAACGATATGATTTTTTGCAATCCACTGAAAGACGAAGAGGGACACCATATGATTAGATCGCTACTGAAATGAGTTTTCTCTATTTCAGTATCGTAATGAGTTCATTACAGTACTAAAAGTAGTGCTGTAATGAAACTCATTACAGCATTGTTTTCAGTTATATTTTTCGTTTTGTGGTTGTCAGTACTGACCTCTGATCCACTCAATTTTCGAATCAAATCAATTCAAATTCCGTAATCTGTCAAATTTCGTAAGTCACACCAACTGTCCAGATACAATACAAAAGTCACTAATCTGAATTTATATGTATTTGAATTTCTAGAGCTTTCCATAAAACATTACTGAAATAGGGAAAATATCGTCTAATACTCGTTGCAGAAGGTATTTCCAACAAATAGAAGCTCATTCTGCAACTTGTTTTAGAATATACTATTTCAACGTGGATATGATACAAATGAACCAGAGGGTAGTAAATGTTTTTCGTACTTATTTTCTCGTTCAGTTTGAACCTTCAAATCTGTTCTCCTACTGAGATTCAAAAAATTAGAATGAAATATTTCGGAATTTTTACTAGCAGCCAAAATTTTGAATGAGGATATAAAATTAAGCGAGAACAGCAAAAATTTTCATGTCGGGTGTTACCAAGATGAAGCAAAAGTTATCAGATCTCATGTAGAGCCAAACTACTAACTCTGAGTGCTTTAACTTCAAATACTCTACACCTTACCGTTAATGAGTGACTTGACTCATTCCCTTTTTCCTTCTTTTAGTAACGTCAGATTGCTATTCACTGAGACTACATTCATTCAACTTTTTCCCGGAGAAAATGGAGCCCTCTGACTTGTTCACCCAATAAAATTGATAATGTGAGTCCATTTGACATGGAAATGTTTTTGGTTGTGGGGAAAAAGTTTTCCCTATTGATTCAAGCAGAAGTTTTTCGAGTAATGAATGTTTGTACATGATTTCATTGAAGAGACTGGACGTGAGAACCATAAAATAATCCAAGAATCGATATCTGTAATTACTGCAACATTATTTCAGACAGGAAACTAAATACCCCAAGCCAAACCTGAAGGATTCCGGCATAACACACGAAACGTTCATTCTGGATTATATTTCCTCAGACAATAACTCTGGCAATTATCTCCCTTCCAAATTTAAACCCCCATATCTCATGGCATGCTCCAATTACCTCGTGGATCTTCCAAATTGGTGCATCAATCTCTAAGTGCACTTTTCGCTATCTTTCGGATGAACTTGACCCATATGCGCTGATCCAACGGTCTGATGAATTTCAGCGGATTTGATGCCCCGTGCTAGAGATCAAGTTGACATATTTGGACAGCTCAAGGTGAGCGGAACATCTGCTCGATGGGTCGGTTTAGTTTGGGAAGGAACGGCTCACAGACGACGCGATTTACCGTAACATAAGTTAGTGGTTACATTACTGCTGATATCCTTTCCATTTTGTTTCATAGATAACTGAAGTTATCTCTTTCATAGTTAATCGAGTCGTAGGATCCCTGGGTTTAGGAAATCGAGAAAAAACTCTTTGGTGACAAGGACAAAATCCCCAGTTAAGACATATCGTAGGAGGTATTACAGGGTATATCCTAAACGAGTCATTTCCTTGTTCTGGAACGGAGGATTCAAGACATAAGCCGATAATCCCTGTAGCTGGATGGTTCACGTCATGTGGAAAGTAACGGAGGAAAAATGCATGATGGCTTTTCAGCCATCATACATCTTAGGAAACACGAGATAGGAAATATAGTTGAGATCGCGTATCAGTCCTGCGTGTGACGTATCTGGAAAAGAGCCTTGGATTTCGAGAACTTGACCCATTTCCAGAGAATTGCTGGATGAGGGAAGCTTATATGATGGAGATTTTATTGCTGTAGAGTTGGGTTTCTTCAGATGATATGTAGCTAGTTCTCTTGCGTTCTGATTCATTATGGAACTGTCCTAAGTCCCTTTTTTCTTGGTTCACTTTAGATGTCAGCCATCTGAATCTTAATAATCGTTATCTGCAAGAAAACTCCGAATTCGATTTGATTTTATCAGATTCTCGAGAGTGATAAAACCGGCACGTGCTAATACTAGAGTCTATTTGGTAAAAAACCTTTGGAATCCAATGAGGTTAACACCCCTTAAGAGCCAATAGACATTATCTCGAACGACAACGTACCACTTGACCAAACCGAACGTTCAATCCTAATTCCCATGATGGTTATGGACGTATTGAGGAACATAAGAACTTCAACTCTATCCCTAAAATTAGCTTGGCTCCTTTCCAAGAGAATTGAATGAAATTATATTCGAGGCTGTCTGAATAGTGCTGATGCACTTCGAATCAACTGAGACCATTGATCTCTTCGAAAATTCGTTAATCTGTCGAAAGAAAACAATCAATTCACGATTGTTTGGTTTAGGATCTGTCATAACAAAGATTTAACATGTTTTTGGCTTCCGGATAATTATCTACCAGACAGAAATTGAGGAAGTTTGATCCAGGGTCAGAAATTTTATTAGTTTATTCAAGATTCAACAATGAGTTCAAAATTCCTAAGAGTAAACGGAAAGCTTTGTCAAATCTGAGATTTTTTCCTGAATCATTCCAATTCGTTCTTTTTTCGTTCGACTGAAGAATTAAAATGATTCAGGGCGCTCAAAAAGCTTCAGAAATGGAGAAGAAGGTTTCTGTTTCTCTCAGCTATTTTATCATGCTCTGAAATTTATGGTTTGCAATACTTCAGCCATACAATGTCTGCACCTACTGTTCAAAAAGGCTTGATCAACTTCTGCATAAAGCAGCTTGAGTTTTTGAAGCTCCTCTTCTTTTAGATTCAAGTTCTGCACCATAGCTCAAAAAAGGTGCCATAAACGTCTTGAAAAATGGGTATAAAACCAACCCAGATTGAATATTTCGTCTATTATATATATGTCGAATCATAATTTGCCTAATATGAGGCGTTTTCTTGGTATGATTCAATCTGGGATGGTTACACTGTATCCAAACTGAAGTCTAGACACTGTCTGAGGGTATGAACAAGGCTTAATGTTGATAACTCAGAACACAAGCAAAAAAGCATGATTCATAGAATCGCTATCTATAACATCTGTTTACTTCGATTTCGATAAGTTAGGACTACATGTTGCCGAACCTACTGAATTATTCTATGTGTTACATGAATTTAATCCTTTTTTGGACAGTATCGTGTTTTGTTGTATTGGAGGTGCATTTCGAAATGCAGCTTTGTTCGAATGCGAATCGAGGTTGACTAGTATAGTTACTCATCAGAGTCGGAATTACGTTCTGAACTATCGAAAGAAACAAAGAAATCATTGTGGAATTATTTTTATGTCGGATTATTGTGGATCGGGATAGTGTGATCTAGACTGTTTTTTCTGACAGGAATATGTGTGATAATAGGTGAATAAAGGTGAGAGAAACTTTCTTAGATTTTTGACTGACTTCAATACAAAAGGGGTTTTCAATTTGACCTAATTTTTTTCCTCGGAACTTGACTGAATGAACGAATTTTGATGATTTTTATTTGTTTGTCTGATTATGGGTAGACCTAGTAAAGGTGCTGCTCATATGAGACAACTCCGTGTAAATGAAGATATATCGTCTTCTCTCATAAACATAATTTGCCAAAAAATCTGTTTTGGGATTTTTTTTTGAGTCAGTTTTATTTTTCGTAAAAATTTTTATGTATGTTCTGTTGCTCATTATGACTCAATTTTGCATCTTCTGAGCTTGCTGAGTCACACATTTTTCACGTACACCTTTAGTTTCGATAATAACTATTGCTTGCATTGATTCTAATTATCGAATTATTTTTCTCTGATTCTGTGTCAAATCTGTTCAATTTGTCACATGTTGTAGAACAATTGCGAGAATATTCAATTCTGAAACAGTTTTCGGGTAATATTCATGATGAAACATGTTGGTCTCCTGCCATCATTATCTGTCAAATTTCTGAGAGAAGAAACAGTTCTGCCAATCAATATTTTTCAATACAGAAGTATCTTAACGATATTTATAGAAAAATTCCTTTAATTTCGATAAAAATTCAACGAATGGGAGAAAATATAGTATGATCCTCGTACAGAAGGCTCATTCTGAAACCCGTTCATTAAAAACTGAAATTTTCATCAATTTTTTCTGCACTTGCATTAAAAAAGTTATTTACACGTGTTCAAAATTCAAAAAAGAGCAACGAAGTGGCAAGTTTTTGAATGAATGAGTTTTAGAATGAGCTTCCTGTTTGAGTATCATACTTAATTTTCCCCAATTCGATGACTTTCCATCGAAATTAATGAAATATTCGCATAAATGTCATTCAGTGATTTTTGCATTGAAAAATATTGATTGGCAGAACTGTTTCCTCTTCCATAAATTGGACAGATAATAAATAAATTCGTGTCAGGAAGCGTACATGTAATCAATAAATATTATCATGAAAGTGTGCTCAAATGAGATATTCTGGAATGATTTTCTTCTAAGAAATGTGGCAGATTGAATAGATTTCACACAGGATTAAAAATGAATATTCCATAACAAGTTGTGAAATACTGACATTCTATGGTCAAATTCGATGTTTTAACATAAACAGTCAAACATTCTGAATTTGACAGTTCATCATTCCCAGTGTTATTTTCGACAATTTCAATATGATTTCCGACTGTAACTTTGAAAAATCGCCAGAGTTACTGCAGAAGAAGTATCCGAAGACCTTTTTCCTAATCAGGGGAAGGTAAGAACATGCGTGGGAAGTTTATATTAACTGGTGCGAGACTGAAAGTGTGGAGAATGACGGCAATGATATCTGTTATTGTGCAGGTAAGAAAAGTGACATATTTTAGCCGGGAAAATGACATTCGCTAACTGTGAAAGTATGAAATTTTCAATGGTGCTTTTTTTGACTGTTTTAACGTTCAGAAATTCATAGATTGAGAGTAAATGCATAGATAAAACGGTAGAGATTGAAAGAGAGCTCAGTTTTCTCTCACCCAACTTGTCAGCTGTCAGAAAAAGAATCAAATTTTGTGAATGATGCACGTTGCATCCAACATCAATGAATTAATCAGCCCAAATTACAACGGCGTTCGCGACTCCGGCTCTAAACCTCATAGAGGTCGTCGATCGCTTTATATGGATCTCAAGGTATAAATTTAAATGACGTACTTCCATCTACTCCATCTACATTGCCGGAATTCTAATAAATCCACGAGGGGTTTCGTGTACTTTATTTATGCCTCGGCGTACATCCACCCTCACGCGCTGTCCGTGTTTTCATAAGAGATCAAAATGATAAATTTTCCCGTGCGCTAATTTTCACCATTCCTGGTATGTTGAAATGTTGGGGGAATCGTGCTTCCGTTTCAATTTTTTTCACTTTCGACTGCAATTTTCAAAGAGGAATAACAAGAGTTGAGAAAATGGGTAAGATACCTTAAACCCAAATGAATTTTCTGGATTATTATACAAAGGTACTGCCACAATTCAGAAAAAATAATTTTTGAACGGTGAATAGCTACATACGGGTTTCTGGGTTGCTACCCTTTATCAGTGCAACATAATTCTCCAGATCGATGATTAACACTAGGAGCAAGGACGTCTTATACCAACACTAGCAGTCGCTTTGAGTTATATACACTGAAAGCGACACCTAGCGAATTTTCGTATAAATTTTATCGTTCGTGGTACTCAAAATGCGGATCCTCGCGAATATTCATTTCTGCATCTACCCGATATTCGGGTCTGAATAGAGGAGATTGCCTCCCTCCTGCCTATGACAGTATCTATATAGGATTGATGGTTTGTTTTTCCTTAAAAAGTGAAACTGTTCTCAATTTTATTATCATTCTGAATGGGAGTCGTTATAGCTTGATTCAGCCTTCCGGGAAATTTGACCACGAGAATGTTTACTTGTTCATTCAAATCCCAAGGAGGCCGTCAATGGCTTTCATAAATCCAACGACATCCTTAAGAGCCTCAGCTGCTACCTCATGAGGATTCAGAAGCGACTTCCCCATATGATTGTTTCTTTGTTCATCCAGCTCTGGACACCATACATAGCCTGCAAATTTCTCTGCTGACTTTCCCAAAAAGATGTTTGTATCGGCAGTTCCCAATCAGCAGACCTACAATTCGGCTTTCTTATATTGACCCTTTTCCAGTCCACAGGAAGGTTTAGGTCCAGCAGTCATCAGCCTTGATGCCTTCCTAATTTCCTTCAATACCACAATGCCCTGATTTCAACAGAAGAGTCACTTTGTTGCCTCTGGTCAGTTGCTTTATGGTAATATGTCCTCTGGCTTGGCTTGGTGATGTATATATATATGTCAATTTGAGATTCTTTTGCAGACACTCTTGAGCGCAAGTGAAGGCAGCTAGTGTCACTGCCTGTAGAAAAGAGGGTTAACTTCCAAGAGGCTTGGATATCCTAGATTCAGGCCCATTTACCCCATTACCAGTTACCCTTTCTTTCAGCTTTTCTCATATACTCACCATTTCCTCAAAAATTGTTCAGATAGTTAAAGGAACGGCCCTACTTGTTTAACATTGAAGTGTAATCTCCTGGAAAATTTCGAAACAATTCAGCAACGCCCTGAGATAAACGAGTAGTGTCACGATTAAATTCAGCTCAAATTAATACCATTTCAATTTGTACCTCCCAAAATGACGCCTTTGAATTTTTTCTCCTTTCCCAGGTGCTTTTTCGTCGGAAGTTTGAAAAGCCCATCATCCCGACCGCTATCCAACTTAATTGCTTCCGCTGCAATAACACGGAAGCCTCCAAGACTTCTGATTTTTTTTCTGCCCGAAACGATAACCACGCCAGTTTTCTCCTCGTAGGATCCGGGACGTGGAAAATTAGTTATTTCAACTTCTAACTGATGTGACAAGAACAACGGAAACCGGGAACGTCATTAATGAACACAGAGTGGGACGAATTTATGGGAAAAAACCGTCGGGAGCTTTCATTATTATATGAAAGTTCCGTCGTCGGTAACATCTGGAAATGTGCTGGTAAAAATCGGGTTGGAAAATTAGAAAGACAAATTCAGACGGTCTGGAATACCGACAGTTGGTCGAATATTGACGTCATTACGCTGATTGTTCCTGCTTGGCATGCGCAACTTGATATGCGAATCCTGCTATGAATTTTTCGGACATTTAATTTGGATATATCCCTTTCACATGATTAACTCATGTCATGCTAACGTAAAAAGGAATCTAAACATCTGGAGCATTAATTTGGAACACATATATTCTCGGCACCTTTGTGAAAAAAATTACTATCTATGAGTTCATCTAGATGTTAGTGGATGAAGAGAGAGCGGTTTTCCGTTGACCTAACAAAGAATTGATAAAACTAGATGTTCCTACGTCTTTATATCAGTCCAAATAACAAAGTTCATTCACATAAACCTATTCACTTGATTGACTAACTACCTGAAATGAAAATTAAAAAAAAATAAGCTGTGAGGTGATGAGATAAGATATTTCAAGATTTTTTTGGACTTCGACTCTCTAAAACATTTAAAATTCTGATCTTTATTTCCCTCTTCTCTTCTTCAAAAAAAACCCACACTCGGAGAGAGGGTGTGTAAGGCCTTCTGCTGAAAGAGTATCTTAGTTATTTTTCTCGTAGAGAGTTTTCAGTTCCTAGGGATAATTGAAACCAGTGAAGTAACTTACACATAAATATCTATTTCCCAAAAAAACAAAAGAAACAAAAAGATAATAAAATGGATAATTAATCCATACGTCTGTATCTCAGACTGTCTAACAGCATTTCATACAAAACAAAAAATTTAAAAGTTCAGTTTTCACTGGGTTACCTGATCACCCAAAGTCAAAAATTAACATAATAATAATAAAATAACATGTGAGGTGAGAGATGGCAAGACTTTTGGGCTGAAATTATCCTCATCAATTAAAATTGAAAAATTCTGACCTCTTATTTTCCCTCTTAGAAATTCCCCTTTAAAAAAAACAACTACTTAGGTTTTTCACTTTTCGAAACTACCTTATAATTCGTCAACCACGACAATAAAACTTTACCCTTTTTCCCTCAACGGACTTTAACTATTTCCCGTTTCGATCTTCGACACAACCTAATATTTCCCAATCACCAAAACTAGGACTTTACCGTTTTCTCGCAATCTCTCACCTCACAGCTTATTTTCTTATTATTATGTTATTTTGGATTTTGGGTAATAAGGTAACCCAGTAAATAATGAACTTATATTTGTATGAAATTGTGTTAGACAGTCTGAGGTGCAAACGTATGGATCAATTAATTATTTTATTATCTTTTTGTTTTTGTTGGTTTCTGGGAAATAGATTTTAATGCCAGTTACTTCACTTGTTTCAATTATCCCTAGAAACTGAAAACTCTCTACGAGAAAAACAACACTAAGTTCTACTTTTTTGCAGAAGGCCTTGAGCTGGGTTCTCAGAGCTTCGTACTGTCGCAGGCGACAGCAATTCAGCCAATGAGAGCATGTAAACGAAACTTCCCCTGACCCCTACCTTTTCATTTCTGGTTGTCAAAATCTGTTTGTAGTAGAAATAATTTCAACTACACATTGGATTCCTGCTACGATCTCATGAAACAAGGAAGGGTGGGGATTGTCGCCTGCGACAGAACGAAGCTCTGAGAACCCGGCTTTACCCACACTCTCTCCGAAGTGGAGAGAGGCAAATTTTGTTGTTAGGTTGACGTGAAGCCGCTCTCATTTGTCAACCCCCTCAACATCTCGTCAACTCCGTATGAACAAAGTCACTTTTATACCTAAAGGACAAAGATCATATAGGGGTGTTCATTACACTATTCGAAAAGTTACTTCTCATAGATGGAGCTATTTGTTATACCTCACGCAGTAGATACACCTCGTGAAGTACAAGATCACAGGATATGAAATAGTCGCATTCGATGAAAATTCAGTGAACTGGTGAGGACTTAAACTCCGAATTGAAGGAGAGAGCGGAAGTACAGACTTAGCATAGATTCCGCTTTCGAAACACGAACCAACAAGCAACTCTTCTTCTTTCCCTACGATTCGAAATTTCGGATCGCGTTGCCGGGAGAATTTCGGAGCTGTCGCAGGGTTCAGAACGAGGTAGCCGGCTGTGGATGCTCGACCAATTCGAATATTTGCATATCGCGTGGGCTGTAGCCCATCCCACTCGGTTCCCATGCAGAGACCTCTGGTGTTTCGGCAGAAAAAGAATGGCAGATGCCTCGGATATTTATGGGAGCGCGGTATAACGAACTTTGTTCGCGTCAACACGTCGGGACTGGTTATTGCTTCACGTTGGGGGTAGTGGGGGGGTGATGTGTCGGACAGGTACGGTGCTGACGTCATGTTGTTCGAAAATTTCCTCGGAGGCGTGGATACGTTGTGGGTCTTGTTTATTTAGATTGGAAATACGCAAGTTGGGTGATTGCGATTCTGTCCTACGTCACTATTCACGTTTCGTTGTTGTTTTTTTTGTATCAGTGAAAGAATAGTTATTTATTGAAATATTGTCTGGGAGGTCTCTGCATTTTCCTGAAAACTGGATTTGGGTTTTCTCTCCCAGTCTCTGAAACGATTAGAAAACATTTTTTTAATAATAAAAAAAAGGGGGGCCTTTCTCGTACTATTAAACATTTTTTTCTAATTGTTTCTTGTTTCAGAAACTGGGAGAAAAACCCAAATTAAGTTTGCAGAGAAAGAATAGTTATTTATGATATGAGTGTTAAAAGTGACGTTTCATTTTGTGAGTAAAGAAGTTTGTGAAATGAGCGGATCGAATTGAACAATTTCACGAACAAAATAAAATCCCTTTCAACACAAATACCATACAATGTTTTTTGTACATCTGCCCAAATTTGATAATGAGATGGGCGAATTTGCAATGACAATAAACTTCAAAATGCATTTAAATATTCAAATAATCGAAATTTTGTATTCTCATACGTGAAAAAATTGAAAAGTTTATAAAGGAGGCACCAGATGAGAAATACTTCATGGTTGAGGTTGCAACTATTTTCGGAATATTTGGAGTCTGTCGGCTTGAAGAATTGTGTAATTTATCAGTGGAAGACATCGAAATCACGAATAAATCATTGGTTATACAACTTCCAAATACAGAAACGAAAGCCAGTCGTCCTTTCAGTATTATTGGGAAGTATGTAGACTATTTTCATAAGTACTTTGCACTGCGCCCTCCTGTCATCAAACATCGTCGTTTTTCCTGAAATACATGAATAATGAATGCACTGCCAATCCAGTTGGCATGAATACATTTGGGAAAATTCCATCTATTGTTGCCGAATTCCTCAAACTGCCAGAACCAAAGCAATATACAGAACACTGTTTTCAAAGATCCTCCTCTTCATTGCTAGCAGAATTAGGAGCTAATATTACGGATATACAAAACATGGTGGATGGAAGTCTACGACAGTAGCCGATGGCTCTGTTGATCATTTCATTGCATATAGAAATGTCATTGCTGAAGAAATTCTCCCAACCTCAACATATTTTGGATCATAATCATCCAATATTGTACTTCCGGTTTGTACAAGTACTGATGATGCTGAGGATTCTAATAATGTGGTGCGAAGCTCCCTAACGTCACAGGGCATTAATGATAAAATGGAGTGCTTTCACAAAAACAATCAAATTTTAATTGTTTGCTGTCATTAAAAGTGTCACTCTCAATGGCAGTTGTACAAAAAATAATTTCTCTGGATCCAGGACATTTTATAGTTTCGGGAAAGAGTCTGGGTCCAAAATATTCAGTTATTAAGGCTACAGAAAACTGGATAATCTAGATTCTCACTTTAGAGGGATACAACATAAAACGTACTCTTACTATACTGTAGAATTATAAGCAGCTCCTGTTCTGTTGACTTTTCTAGAACTCAACCTGATCATATGAATTGGTCAAAGGTCTACAAAGGTTAGAGGGGTTTTCAAGATTTCCTCAACATTATCATATCAAGTCTAATCCAGGACGATGCTCGGAAGATTCATCAAACAAGATAAAACACGTTTACCCCCGCCGGAAACAATAAAATGTTATCGTTCGTAGAATCCCGCTCGAAGGTAAATAGCGTTGCAAAAATATTGATCAGTTCGGCGTTCAACTCCATTTCGCTCATTACTGCCGGACTACGTAAATATTTGAATGGATAAATCTACAGCGGTAACATCGATTGGCTTGACGAATGGCAGGATTATTTTGTGTAATGACCTCATTCTATCGCGTTGGTTCTGCTATCTGAGGATTTAACGAGAAACACACAAGATCATTTCGACTGCAACAATTGTTACAGTTCAAAAGGATTGATTCTCGATCATGACTATAGTTCTGATGTTTCAAGGAGAGGACAATTGTAAAAACGATTTTGAGAGCCTAAAGTTACTAAAATTTGATGAAAAAGTTCTCAAAATCAATAACTTTCCAACCGTTTTATTTGGTTAATACACTCATGGTTCAGCTGTTGTTGCTATGGTACACTGAGCAAATATTTGACTTTATAGCTTATTATTTATGTTCTCTCGGGAAGGTTTTGAACTAAATAAGACACATTAAATGGAAGAAAATTCAGGATGAACAATTTTCAAAATACTGAAATGCTGATAAGTGATTTAATACTTGGTATTTCCACCCCTTGCGTTAATTACTGCTCGGCAATGACGGTTCATACTCAAAATGAGTGATCTAAAAATGTTCTGATCTAATCCTTCCCAGATTTCTCCGAGTTGGATTCCTAAGTTATTAAAAGTATCTGGATGATTTTCTGAACTTCTCAGCCTTCTATTGAGGTTGTCCCAAACCTGCTCAATTGGATTGACATCTGGCCTTCTTGCTGGCCATTCTATTCGAGAGACTTCAATCTCTCCAAGGTACTCCTGAACGATGCGCGCACGATGGGGTCTAGCATTATCGTCCATAAAAATGAAATTTTCACCAATGTATGGGGCAAATGGCACTGCATGCTCTTCAAGAATGTTCCTTATACACTTTTCAGCATTCTTAGCTCCATTATTAACGACCACTAGGTCTGTGCGAGCAGTCAAAGATATTCCACCTCATACCATGATCGATCCTCCCCCGAAACCAGTAGTATTCAGGAAATTGCACTGAGCATATCTTTCATGTGGACGTCTGTATACAAGGAAACGTCGATCACAATGGTATAGGCAGAATCTAGACTCATCTGTGAAGAGAACTTTTTCCCAATCGGCCTTTTCCCAATGGATATGCTTTCTCGCAAAATCCAAACGCGCCCTTCGATGGGCTGGGGTAAGAGCTGGGCCTCTTGACGCGACACTAGTCCTTGAATCATATTCTCTGAGGCGATTTCTTATTGTCTGAGTGCTAATTTGCACCCCATGAGTTTGCTCAAGCTGATTTTGAAGGAGGCGAGCGGTTGCAAACCGTTGTCTCAACGAAGAAACTCTCAAGTAACGCTCTTGAATGGCAATTGTTACCCGTGGTCTACCCTGTCCTGGTCTTCGGACATTCATACCTGTCTCCCTGAATCCCTGCAACATTCTGGACACACTTGTATGGGAAACTCCAAACCTTTCTGCAATTCTTGTGTATGTCTACCCTTCTTCTCGCTTGGGCACATTCCTCTCGGGTCAAATTGCTTGTTTCGCGTTGCATAGCGATCGAGTGCAGGATATCAAACGAAAGAAAAACCATTTATCACTTGAATTGATCGAGAACAACTGATTTTAGAATGCAGCCAATACATTCAAAATCTGATAGTATCATCTTTTTTTATTCCTGCTAGGAAAAAACATCTGTATTGAAGAAAAACGTTGAAAGTGGATAACAATTGCATGCATAATTCTGATAAAAATAATTATCATTGAGAACACCTTCAGTTGTAGAATAAATTTGAGATTTCCATAATGTGCGTTGATTTTTTTTGCGAAGTGTGTTTTCCTCGAGCTCAATCGGAAATCCGTCGACATGGTTCGAGATGAGAGAGAATTCGAGATGAAATACCGAATTAGAATTCCCCGAAACGCTGAATCAAATTGAACATTATCGACGTAAATATTTATTTATCGTCTGCCTGCGTATAATAGCTCCGCTTTGCCGTCTGATGTTCGTCGATGTTTGGATTCTTCTTGAAATTCGCCGGAATTCGAAATCTCCATTTCATTCACCAATGGACTCTACACAGATGAATTGATGAATGAAGGTGTACCTCAAGGCTCGAACTCAGGCCCTATAATTTTCTTTCTATCGATGATTTTGTGTGGAAAAAAGGGAGAAAGCGAAGTTAGCCTGTTCATTCTACTATTTCTCATTCGCTCCGCAATAAATCGCAACTTCGTAATCCGCAGGCAGCGCCCCCTGGCGGGAATAAACCGCGATTGTTTCGCAAACCGATAAATCGAGCCAACTAACCGAGCGACAATCGAGCAGGACAGAGGCAAGCCGAGATTGCCGATTGCATTAAAATCATTTCCAATACGGCCGGCAGCGTCGCGACGTCAGAGCGTCGCACCGGAATACGCCGATTTCCTGCGGGAATCGAATGTGCACATTCCTAGTTTGGATTGTTTTCGTTTGCGCTGAAACAAATACGGTTGGGGTATTAATTCTACAATTTTCCGATGCATCGGACTTAGAAATTTTTACAATTCATAAAAAATATTGAAAATATCAATTGAAATACAGACATCGTTGAAAGTCTCAAGAAATGAACAATCTATGTTTTGGAAATGAGATTATCTGATAGATTTTATGAAGGAAAATATATTTGTCCTTATGTTATTAACGTTTTTCATTAAAGCAACTCAGCTCAACTAATTGAAAAATTTGAAAAAGGCTCAATAGACTTATTCTTATCCTTGATTCAAAACTTTTCCTGTCATGTTCCAAAGAAATATGATATCTTCAGCATACTTGACATTTTTAACTAAACTCTTTTTGATTTAAACAGTTGGTTACAAATATAGGTACTGCTCCACAAGAGTTAGGGATATCGTATTCAATCGTTTTGAAAGGTATGTAATCTTCGAGAAAACCGCTATCAAATCTTTCAAAACTTAATAAAAACTTGAATCGATCCAATAAAAATCAGTATGAGACATTTCGTGAATCTGGTCGCCTTTTTCTGAAGTTTGGTTTTTTGCATATGCTTCATGAATGTTCTCATTTTGAAATGGAGTCAGTTTATCAACGGCTTCGATTTGAAACTAGTTTTCTGAAAATGCCAAGACGTGAATTAACAAACGCTGAGACTAATAGGGCTAGCGGAATGCTACAGGGTTATTGTAGTGGAAAGGCTTCAAGTCAGCCAAAGTGTGATATCTCGACTTTGGAATAGGTTCAGGGAGACAGGTTCCGTGTTGAAAAGACCAAGGCTTGGTGGGCGACGAAAAACAACACCTGCTCAGGGTCTCATCACTGTTTCGGCGAGAAGAAAGCCTACATCTACGTGTAGAATCCTACGGAATACCCTTCAAAATGCAGATGGGGTCCAAGTTTCCATCGTACCATCAGACGACGTTTGAGAGAGGTGAATCTAGGTTCTAGACGTCCATTAAGAGGAGTTCCATTAACACGTGACCATAAGCGTCAAAGACTGGAATGGGCGAGGCAACATGTCAATTGGAACGATCAATGGCGTAGTGTCCTTTTCACTGATGAATCCAGATATGGACGATTTTCAGATTCTCGAAGAATAAGGGTATGGACAATCCCACGCATACTCCGTAATCGTCGCTATCAGGCCCCTCTTTCGCCTAGGGCACTTTGGGCAAGTGCCCAGGGCCCCGCGATCGATAGGGGCCCCGCTCAGATTAATTGTTCCGAACTGAAAGGATCGAAGATTTCCTCAATAACATTTGGAAATTCCCCATTTCATAGAAAATTCCCCTTTCGCGTACTAAAATTACCTTCAGGTAAAAAGGCAGAAGTGATCATTCACAATAATTCCAAATGGATTGGAATTCAGAGTCTTTTATCAACAAGTTCTCGAAGGTTGCGATTTTTATGACCCTTGCTCATTCATACTGGTATACACTAGATAAGAGCAATTATTAGTTTGTGTTATTTGTTGGGGTGGTTAGCCATAAAACATCTGTTCGAATCGGGTTGTTGATCACATTCTTGTATTCATTGGGAAGCTTCCAAGGAAATCCCCATTTAACTACATAATTTCAGACAGCGCTACAAGACAATAAATCCCCCAAGTCAAACTAAAAGCATAAAATGACGCCCCAATTATTTCATTCTATTGAACTTGCCGGTTCGCGAGATTACAATTTTTTTCATATTTTCCAAAATATTGGAGGTATCGAAATTGTAATTGCATATTCGTAATCTGCGACCTCGGATTAATATAATCTATTCATCTCGTTAGTATAGAAAGAAAAAAAATTTTTTTTTCGAAAATTTAAAAAAAGGTATACCGAATATGAAAATTATTCCGAAAAAATTTTTTTTCATTCTATATTGATGAAGTGAATAGATTTTATTAATTCGAGGTCGTAGATTACGAATATGTAATTGGAATTTCGATACCTCCAATATTTTGGAAAATATTACAAAAATTCCAAAATTTTTCTGGAAAATCGGTAAACTTTGAAGAGCAGATATAAGAAAAGTATGGATGCTATAGTTCTGGTCTTTTCCCCATATTATAGTACGTTTCTTTGAAAATAAAATGGTGTATTCACCTTTTTTCTATTAAGGATATTTCAGATTTCGTTACGTTTTCCGCAAAGGTCTATTTTTCGGAAAATTCAAATCGTTATAATTTCTACAAAAAATTAAAAAAAAAAAAAACGAATAGCATATTCTTGATCTACGCCCACGAATTAGTTTATAATCTCAATTTGGTCGATCAATTCAAAAAAAAAATTTTGGCCAAAAATCGCAAATTTTTCCATACATATGTATGGAAAAATTGCCAAAAATTCGATTTTCGAATTTATCGACCAAATTCATGTTATTAGTTAATTCGAGGGCGTAGATTAAGAATATGCAATTACTTTTTTTATAAAACGATTTTTGTAGAAATTATAACGATTTGAATTTTCCGAAAAAAGGGCCTTCGCGGAATAATTTACGAAATCCAAAATATCACTCGTAGAGAAAGGATAAATACACTATTTTATTTTCAGAGAAACGTACTATAATATGGAGGAAAGACTAAAACTATAGCATCCATACTTTTTTTATATCTGCTGTTCAAAGATGGCCGATTTTTCTAAAAATTTTTAGAATTTTTCGAATATTTTCCAAAATATTAATAGTATCGAAATTGTAATAACATATTCATAATCTACGACCTCGAATTAATATAATCTATTTATCTCGATAATATAGAAAGAAAAAAAAATTTTTCGGAAATTTTAAAAAAGGTATACAATTGGAAATGGTTAAGTTTCTAGTTACTTTTATATCAGAATTTACATTATTTTGTTTAGAAATTTTTGTTATTCAATATAAAAATTATTTTCATAACATTTTTGTCATAATTTCCCTTTGAAAAACTTCAGAGAAATCTTATCATGAATAATAGATCTATAGAGGGGAGGCCGAATTTACGCCACGCCACCACAAGAAATTTCAGGGGATTCCAGGCTAAAAAATCCCTTCCCCCTTTCGAGTATCGAAATTCCGTAAATCGGCAAAATTCTCTCGATTTGATAATTAAATTACATCACGGCATTTACATACCGTGGCTATGTGTGTCGTGAATAAACCTACTCGGCGGTAGGAAATTCCCCTGTATTTGTATTTTGTATGTGGTATTGTAGGTAGGGGCCCCATTATCCTAATGTGCCCAGGGCCTCCAAGAGGTTAAAGACGGCCCTGGTCGCTATGTCCAAGAAGTCCATCCATTCCGAGGGGGTATTGTTATGGTATGGGCCGGGATATGTTTTCAACGGGCGCACAGATCTACACATTTGTCCTGGGAATATGACCGCCTTACACTATAAGGAGCATGTCATTGGCAATGTTTTGCGAAATTTTTACGCTGCTTTCGATGAAACTTTTCAATTTCTAGACGATAACGCTAGATCGCACCGTGCAGCCATAGTTGAGCTTGGTATTCCACATTTACCAATACCTCCTCACTCACCAGATTTGAATTGCATAGAACATGCATGGGATATGCTCCAAAGAAGATTAGATAATCATCAACCTTACCCAGAGTCATTAAATGATCTGAGAGAGCTTCTGCCCCGTTTATGGAACAAAATTCCAAAAAAAATGTTCAACAACCTCGTGTGTAGTATGCAAAGAACATTTCTAGCTGTTAATAATGATGCCCGTGGAGGCCATACATTGTATTGATAGTCTTAAAATGCTTAAGCTCTCTGGGAATAAAATTTCGTGATTTTACTCGATTTTTCTTAACGCTGCAGACCTACAGGCTAAAATTAATTTCATTTCCTGCAACTTGCAATCTTATTGTAATTTGATCTTCATCATTTTTATTCGGTGAATTAAAATCTTCACAATTCTAAGAACTGAGTTTTCACTTTTCTACAAATCCAAAATTCGTTTATACGTTTCATTGATGCAAAAATTACAGTTATTAAAATTGATAAAATGAAATTGTAAGTTATTTTAGGACTTGTATCGTTTATTTCTACAACAGTAGCTCCTACAAAACTATAAATTCCTGGATTAGAAAAAAACAATTCTTCATTTGCTCAGTCGATTTCTTCGTTCTAGGCGAAGTACAGATGCTATCCCCATATTTTCGAACAGGACGAAATATACAATTAAGAGCAATACAGCTTCCACATCTCTCGCCGAAAGTATGAGAATCCCCGGTCGATATCCCTCCTGAAATGGGAAAATATGAGATGGCAAAGACTTTACGCGATATCTCCTTTTTTCCCATATCCGAGAAAAAGCTGCTGGCGAGATACAATAAAAGTTCCGTTGATGGCACGCTTTTCCCTGTTTTTATACGACGAAAGTCCGCGCCAGAAGATTAAAAGCTCTTATCGCGTCAGGAATGATGAATAATACCTATAACGTTTTTATATAGTTACCACTCCAGACGTATGAAGTACTTCGTACAGTTTTAACAGCATTTCGTGATTACCAGGTGGATCACATTATTATACGTTACCTTGCTTTTCCTGCCCCAAAGAAATCACACAAACCATCTCGATAAGCTCATAAAGACGTTCAACAAGATATTGTAACACCGAACAATTTCAATGTAAACAATCTTACCTAGTCGTAATTATCCAATAACTTTCCCTCAGATCGACTTTATTTACTCAGGAACGTTGGAGGAATACAGGAAATATGGTTTTGTGGAGCTTCCAAAGCACAATATTTACCCAACAAATTAACTCTACGGCTCTTATAATACCAATGAGGTTGTTTACTTAAGTCCATACTTCAATCATTACGTGTTGTTTTACCTGTTTATAATAACATGCTGAAGTTGATGCTAACATTCTGGGAGTTGATCACTCGGATTCACATGAATATGACGAAAGAATATCATAAAAATATCCTGGAATGATTGTCATGTAAGAAGAAAAAATGAAAGGTATCTCAGAATACAGAAGACAACATGCGAAAGAAATTAAGATTAAAAAAATTTGAGGTTGGTTAGAATTGGAGCCAAGCTTAGGTGTTGGTACAGTAACTGGATCATCCAGATCAGACCAAAAGCTAAGAATAGTTTGTAGGACAGCGAAATAATTCAATGGTCAATGGTATTCATGAAACTGACAATATCCTGTCACCTTATGGGTAACTCAGATTGGCTTTCTCTTATGAGAATGTTTTTGGCAAGACGTTTAAATCTACACTCCCCGTCAATCAATTCGGATTTTGTTGAAATTTTCACCAGGTATAGTATTGGGTCTTGTCATATTAACCTGAAATTTACTTTGCGAAAATCCCTGTAGCTTTTGCGTTATACAGGGTGAAACCAAATCTTGTTTTATATCCTTCATTTCTAAACACCCTGTGGTGAATTTGAGGCGGAAAATATGATATCATTCAACTTTAATTTGATTTAATTTAATTTGGCATACTTTCAATGTATTTACGAATTGCTTCTGGGGAAGCAACAATTTCTGTTAATGCAGAACAATGCTAGGCCTAACGTTGCACGGATTGTAACAGAATACTTTGAAGAGGCGAATATTCAACAATTCGTGTGGCCAGCCAGAAGGCCGGATTTAAATCCGATTGAACATGTATGGGATATGCTAGGTAGACATGTTCGAAATCGGCAGCCCGACACCTTGCCTGATTTACGAACAGCCCTTCTTGAAGAACGGAAAAATATTCCCCCAGAAGCAATTCGGAAATGCATTGAGAGTATGCCACGTCGTATGGTAGAAGTGATGAGAAAGTGAGGTGGAAATACACGCTATTTTCAGATGTTTGTTTATGTTTACTAGTCGATAAGGTATTATAATGTTTTAAATTGTTATAAAAATTGAAAAAAATGCAATACTTTCTTTGAAAATGTGTATCTTTTTTTTTTAAAGCAGATACTGACGTAAATTTAAAAACATTTTGTTAAGAAAGGGTCATACTTCAACTTCAAACTGAATGATATCAAATTTTCCGCCTCAAATTCACCACAGGGTGTTTAGAAATGAAGGGTATAAAACAAGATTTTGTTTCACCCTGTATAACGGATGATACAGGTATTTTCGTGAAGTAAATTTCAGGTTGATATAACAAGACCCAGTACTATACCTGATGAAAATTTCAACAAAATCGGGGAACCACGAAAAAAATACAGGGTGTTGAATTTGATAAAAATTTTGCCTGTCCAGAATTTATCGACGGGGAGTATAGTTGATTAACAAAGCTTGATGGCTTAATAGCTGTTGACATTGGCCAATTCTTGATGGTGCTAGCAAGTGTTGGAGTCCAACAACTGAAAAACTCTTCTAGCTGCTTGCCTGGAACCCAGAAAAAACTAATTTTATTCAGAAAACTTGTTTTGGCCATTGGAACATCAATTAGTATGTTATTCTTCAGCATATCAGTCCTGGTAACTCTCACTCCTTATCCAAGTTAATTGGGATATGCGTTAGAAGCTTGATAACCAATCTAGAAGTCATCCAGTTCACAGTTTTCATTGTAAGGAGGGATTGTTCACAGTTGTGTTTGTCTCACGTCTTGGTTACAACTAGGGTCATGGGTAGATCCTCAGGGATGTTTTGGACGACTCTCTACCTTCCCTTATACAAGTTACAGGTAGAGAGCCATTGCCTCTGGCTTCTTCTATGATAGTTTGGTATCGGCAGAATATTAGTATTACTCATTGAAACATCCCATCCGAAGATTCAGGGTTGGGTCAGGCCTCTGGACTGTTTAAATCTGGTCTTTCTTGGTTTCGTCGATCGTCCTACAAACATAGTTCTCAGGATTCATCAGAGCAAGACAAGGATGAGTGCTCAAGAGCATTAACACAGCAATAGTGTGGCATTAGGTCCAAAAGTTCCTCTGTACTTCAAACTAACAAATATGATAACACAATACCCAACCGTTCAGAAGAAAAAAATTGATAAAGCAGCTGTATGTTTCCTTCTAGAGTTACTACTCCATCTCGCCCAGATGTCGGATTCTGAAAGAACTTCCCAGTTCGCAGTCAATGCGAGAAATGATGAATGGCAAGGTTTCCTCCCTCCTCCCAGATGTTCCAAGACTTCCATGATAAATTCACCCCTCCAAATCCACGGTTCGACGGATCGAAATTACTTTGGACATCCAAACTTTGTCGGAGGTCCGTGATCACGAGAAAATTATTTTGTTTAATTCTGGAGACTGCGAGGTTCATAACTTATACAGGACTTGTATCGCGAAGTTCAAAGTGTTTGGAGAGTTTGCGAAATTCGCTTTAGAGATGCGGGGCTAATCCCCGCTGGATTTATTCTTCGGAATGCAGTGGTAAAGGGAGGGGTTGGTTAGGTTGAAGAATTTCTTTCGGGGTAAAAAGAGCATGTCGAAGTTTGTTATGAAAATTGGAGGCTCGGTAGATTGCGTAAAAATGTTTATATATATATATATATATATATATATATCTTTATATTCTTATAAAATAGAGAGCTAAAATAATACAATAAATGTTGAAACAAAAAGTACCTGAGCTGAGGTAAAAAAAGAACGGGGTATCATAACATTCTTCGTATGATACTATAGAATCATACGATACTTTCATCACTAGTATCATACGATACTATACAACCAGGGGAAGAAACCTCAGCCGTAAAAAAATAACATAAAATATCAAATATCAAGAAAATCTTGAAAGACATCAGTGTGATCATCTTCATGTTATCCGTCGATGGGCTCGGATAAACAGATTCTTCCTAAAACGACTCGCAATTCTTAATCTGAAATGAAAAAAGACAAAAGCAGAAAAGAAACCAATTATTCAGAATAAATCAAATGCATTTGCTACTTTAAAAAAAATCAACATTCAGATTTCTTGGCCGAATAATGTTCGGAGGTTTATAAATATACATGACAGAAATGTCACAAAATTTGAAAGAAATGAAAAAAAACTCCATCAATTTCCCCTTTCCGAATCTGTTGAAAATTATGAACTGATAATTTTTTAACATAACAAGCTAAACTTGTAGAAAATCAATTAATACATAACCTTTCAACTGTCCTCTTTCACGAGGATTTTTTTCTGTTGCCTTGTGGGTTTCTTGCAGAAAAATCACTTCGATACCATGTTCATCAGCTAATTTGGAGACGTAATCACACTTGTCTTTCGAAATTCCTTCGATATTCAAATTCAAAATCGACAAATTCTTGCTCTCTGCTCGTGAGGGTTTTTCAAACCGGATACGACCTTCCAGGTGATGATTTTCCGGCACTTCAGATGTTTGAAGACCGCTACGGGACCCCAATGAAAGGCAATCATCTCCCATAGATAAACCAAACATGTTATAACACAAGAAAACAGAATATTTTTCAGGACCAAAAACTACGACATATTCCGAGAATTGTCATTCTGACAATCTGAAATCACCTGAAGCCAAGAAAATATGTTATCCGACAGAAGGTTCCGAGTTTTAGTCGATGATAATAGTAGTTATTTCGAAACTTTGTATAATGGTCTTCCACAAGGTTCAGGTCTAGCACCTCTTCTATTCAATTTATATTTGTGTGACATTCCAAATACTTCTCGGAAAAATTTATTTATGCTGATGATATTGCTCTGGCTTTTCAACATTCTAATTTTCAAACAATAGAAAGTATTTTTGAAAGTCTCGTTTGTGCTCGAATGAAAATAAAACCTAGGTTTCGTGTTTTCATTTGAAGAATCTTCAGAAATATAGAAAATTGGTTGTAACTTTCGGTTCTTCACCCTTAAAACATAATTTCAATTCTAGATACTTGAGAATCAAACTTCATTCCTATCTAAATTTCAACGCCCATTAAGATGATCTGCGTTTGAAGCTTAAAACTCGAAACGATATTCTTCAGAAACTGGCTGGTTCCTCATGCAACAATACTTCGTACGGCAGCGCTTGCTTTGGTTTTTTCTGCTGCTGAATATTGTTGCCCTGTTTGGTTGAACAGTGTTCATGTAAAAAAAATTGATGCCCAAGTAAATTTTTCTATGAGGATTTTTACTGGTACTATCAAGACTACACCTACTCCTTGGTTACCAGTCCTCTCAAATATTGTCTTTCCCCATATTCGCAGAGAGACAACAGCTTTGAATTTTTGAAACAAATTGAATTCCTTCCCAAATTCATTTTCCATTCTCAATTACATTCCAGATAATAAGGTCCCCAGATTGAAGTCGCGTAAACATTTTTGGTAAAATTTTCTGATTGATATGAATAGAAGCGACAAAGAAATTTGGCAATCTGAATGGAATATATCAAATTTTTTCAATAAAGATATTATTTTTGATCCTTCCATCAGAGAGCCTGGTTTTGACCTTCCCAGGAGAATATGGTCTGTTCTAAATCGCATTAGAACAGGCCATGGACGATAAAATAGCATGCTCTTCTGATGGAATTCGGTTGAGAGCCCTAGTTGTGAGTGTGGGGAAAATGAGGAGACTATAGAACATCTTATAAATAGTTGCCCCATTTATAAATTTCAAGATGGTTTCGAGGCTGGACATAAAGTAACAAATGCATTTCTAAAATGGGTTGTTAATTTCAAAATAATTTGAGGTAACTCGGCCGTGCATCGCCCTAGAATTTCCCGTTTAGCTAGGTCTAGACTTCCGGGAAAATATTTCGATATGTTTAAGGTGAATTAAACACTTTATGATCTACAGATCAAATCAGATGCTAGAATTCAACATTCGTGAACTAACAACTCAAAAAACCTATTTGAAAAGCCGATAATATTCCGATCCAAACAGCGGAGCACCTATTCGAGTATCAAAAACCATTTCAGTATCTTATAATTTGAGTGAGAAGACGGTCTCAACACTGGAGAAATATCAGAATTCGCCATCTTGGTAATATCCTGCTATATATACTTCGCTGATATGGGATTGAAGCCATCTCCGGGATATCTTTTGGACGTGACAGGCAGCTATGTCGCTTAATCTGGGATCTTCACTGCCTGAAATAACAATATGCCGAATTTGGGATCGAGAGACGTTTTTGCATTTGCCTAGAAATGCTCGGATCAAGATAATCCAGGCATGAACTCCCTCTAGTTCGAATAGAAACAAGAAGAAGATAGTCTACACACCTACACACCATTCTGAATAGACCCTCTATACGATTGAGGAATGTATCATTTTTTCTGGAGAGGTTTTCCTTCCTCATCCAATACCCTACAGGGATGTAAGACAATCAATTTTTTCGAATCCGCGATCGTTCTATTAATCAGGATCCGATCTCATTTCTCACAGACTCCCTTGCGGTTATCCTCTCCAGAGATTGCCTCCAACGTACGCACACAGCATTTCCTTTTAAACCTCCTCCCGTGCGGGAGTAAATTCGGATATGGAGCTGGCTCATCTTCAGACAAAAGAAAATTTCAAAGGGAACTGCCAGCCTGCTACACAATTTCGTATGCTGCCAAGATGAAGATCTCGGGCTGATTCAAATTTGACGGGCTGCCTGCGACCAAATGGGATTTGGGGTAGACAGGCCCGTAATAATGCATGAATTCGCAAGGGAGAAATGGAGTTAACCCTCTTCAATACTATGGCGAAAATTGTAGTTGTTTCTTGGCGTCAGAGGTTAAAATTGAGCTCACAAGAATTTTTTAATCTACTGGATAACGTTCACTATGTCACAATGTTATCGAAATAATTGTAGGGCACTTTTGATGCGTAATTTTCATCTTCAAGATACTGTTGTTGAGTTATCCAACTCGCATTGTTTACTATGCTCATATGGGACGATATATAATGCTCTTGTAGAGTCTAGATTGAGCTATAGGATTTAGGAGGCACAGTAGGACTTGCTTATTGTTATCTCTGGTAATCAAGTGTCTCTCAGAGATGAAAAACTTTTATTCACAAGTATCATTTTTAGAGAATTTCATTTGTATGAAAACTGTGAAAGTTTATGCCAAAGATTATAGAGTAAGAAAGATAGGAAACGCCTTTATATCTGTGGTACTGAAATCCCACTAAGAATTTTGGCTAGTTTCTTACTTTTGACACGTAGATGGCGCTGAAAACATTATTCAGTACAGAAAACTATTTTAATAGGCTCGAAAATCGAATTATACTTCTCATAAATTTCCATTAAATTGAGTATTCTTTGTTGAGCCGTTGAAGAAACATCCTGATCGACAAAACTAAATCAGGGCTCCGCTTTTTGATCAGGATGATATTTTCCATCTTAACATTGTTTTGAATTAAATGAAATACGCTTCTGGATTCTTTATATTTTTATTCGAAATGTGTAAAATCAACTTCAACACAATAATTATGAAATTGAGAACATTTCAAAAATTTGTTCACATAACAATTTCAAGAACTTATTCATACAGTGAACTCTCGATAAATCAAACATCGATAAGTCGAACAGTTGTTCTGGACCCGATTCATACATATCTTACCTAGTGCATTTTCACCTCAATGAGTCTAGAGGGTCTAGTAGATGAGTCGAACTGCTGGAAGGGTCGTCAAGAGAACCTCCACCTCTATAAGTCGTTCTTCTAACCACCATTGCCTCTATGAGTGGAACTTTTTGATCTAAAGAATGAGACCTAAGAAGATTTGGTTCGCAAACAAATCACCTCACGTGAATTTTCCTCTCAATGAAGTTAAAATTTCATTTCAATAACTCGAATGTTTGGTGAGCCGACCAATAGATAGTCGAACACTTCTTTTGGTCCCTAGGAGTTTGACTTAACGAGAGTCCACTGTATATTAATTACAGAATGTTTAAACAACAATGAAAGAAAAATATCAGAGGTGTACTACAAGACCTGTAGGTCAGCCAAGCCAGAGTTCTTTATACGTTATCCAGAACAATATATTTTTGCCCCGAAAACTCTATCCATTTGATAGCACTGAAAATAAAAAGCAATGAACAAGACAGTTACATGATACGAGTTTCAAAACTAACATTTCCATTCTTTTTGGTAATGAAAAGAATGTACATTCAGGATTATTTCTGCAATTAATCACCATTCATTTTGAATGTTGTCCAGTTTTTAACACACAATTTATAACAGAAAAACACACGAGCAAAAATTATAGAGTGAACTAGGTGCTACTCTTGTAGATTTCGAGTTATTTCAGTGGAAAATACGCATATACGAGAAAATACAATCATTCAGCATAAATATTTATTCAACTAATTCTTTAAAAATTGACAACAGCTAACTAACAATCCTACCAAATGGACCCTTAACAAATATTTCAACCATAACCCGTTTACTTTTGAAACTACAGATGTCACTCACATCACTGTAGTCGCTTTGTTTCCCATCTTTATTCTCTATAATCTTTGAGTTTATGCATGTTGATGTTAGTTTAGACTCATTTTGATTACTGACGAGAAAACGCATGATCCTAGAAAGATCAACCTCTTCAGTGAAAAGCATTCAGTCCCAAATATGAATATACAAGCAGGAATCTACTTTTCGAGTACCACGTTTAATGGAGCTTGAACGGACAGTTGTAAGATGTCGCTTTCAGGGTATATCACTTGGAACACGACTGCTAGTGGTAATGATGACTGGTAACAGCTAGAACTCGTACTGTCATTCTACTCTGCTCAATGGCAGCACGTTCAATATGGTTTACTCTCAATTTAGATCTCTACCAGTCCACGGTCACAGTTAAAAAATTAATTTTTCTGAACTGTGACAACATTTATGTTCATCATATCATTCGCACAGAACCAAACCTTGTCAGAGTCCCTCAAATTTCAGAAAGAATCGAAACATACGCACGCGTTTTAGAGATGCAGGCTGATTGTCTCGTGTTCAAGCTACTTCTTGAGTGAGTTCCAGCAGGATTGTGTGCAAGCCAAGGTCCCGCTCCCCGACTGACCTATTTTTAAGGATCTGCAGCCATTCAGGACGGATTGCGATGAAGCTGGAAGGGTGTGTTGTTTCCCCTATGTTAAGCTCGTGTCATCGGGTCCTCATGAATATTGCAGGATGGGGTGAGAAAATTGGAAGAGGTCGCAGGATTGCATAATCTGGCTTCTGAGGGTCGAAAATGCGAATTGAATTAAGCAAAAAGTGCCATGGGTTCATGACAATCCCGAGTAGCTTAAGTGGGAGGATTTGGACTTGAGATTTATTGATATTGAATGGAAAATCGGTCTTGATAGATTACGATATTCTGAGACTTTCTTTCTTTCTCCATCTCTTACAACCATCCGTTTTCTGATATCATTATTTGAATAAGGAATTTCATATAATATGCCTAAATACCTTTCTGAACTTGATAAAAGATTTTTCGGTCCAATTAAGACTCTGGATTCGAATTGAGCTTGTAAGATCGTGACAATCCTCATTGAAGAATTGGCAATACAGCCCGATGGCACTTATCCAGTCCTCCCTCGACTTCCTGATCTCCAATAACGCCATTTTCCCCCAGACACTCGACAATTTCATTACGATTGATTTTTCCCTCCTTCACTTTCCATTTTCTACGTCTGAATCGAAATAGGGTCACCGGGTATAGAATACGCCGAATTCAGAACACTTCAGGCGTGGCGAGATGAAATAAACATGGCAGCTCGCAGAAAGAATATTTTTTTAAAATGTGATGGAGGTAGAAAGTATTATTTGTGGTGGTCAGATTAGGTACTCAGGTCTTTTCATTGAGAAGTAGGTTTGAATTAAGGAGATTTTTATTAAGATGTGTTCTCTGAGAGGTATGGGATACTGAAGAAGCCATTATAAGGCCGAAATCGGTCTGTTTTTTCTCTGATTGACCATATTTTATTCATTTTCCCTGGAAATCTGTTCCAACTCAGAGTGATTCCTAATCATATGGCCCCTCATTGTTCTAAAACCTGCGCAGAGAGCTGGAGTGAGATTTTTTTAAATGAGGGATCGAGTGTGTATGTCCATTCGTGAAAATATACTTGGCATCGCGCATCAAGTATCTATTTAAACTGACAGAAAGTATAGATAGTTTGACTTAGACGATGATCTAAGACAATATAGTGCCAGAATAGGTAACACCCAGTAATAATGAATTCCTCCCAAATACACTGCAAAAAAAATTAACGCACATTCTGAAAATCTCAATTTTAATGAAAGTTAACTCTTCATTGATTTTATAACTTATTTTTTATGTTCTCTCGGGAACGTTTTGAACGAAACAAGACACATTAAATGGAAGAAAAATTCAGGATTTCACCGAATCTTATGTGAAAGAAGAGAAATGAAGAATTTTCAAAATACTGAAATGCTGATAAGTGATTTAATACTTGGTATTTCCACCCCTTGCGTTAACTACAGCTCGGCAACGACGGTTCATACTGAAAATGAGTGATCTTAAAATGTTCTGATCTAATCCTTCCCAGATTTCTCCGAGTTGGATTCCTAAGTCATTAAGAGTAACTGGATGATTTTCTGAACTTCTCTGCCTTCTATTGAGTTTGTCCCAAACCTGCTCAATCGGATTGAGGTCAAATTACGTGTTTCGCGTTGCATAGCGATCGAGTGTAGAAAATCAAACGAAAGAAAAACTATTGATCACTAAAATTGATCGAGAACAACTGATTCAAAATCTGATAATATCATTGTTTTTTATTCCTGCAGGGAAAAAACATCTGTATTGAAGAAAAACGTTGAAAGCGGATAACATATGCATGCATAATTCTGATAAGAATAATTATCATTGAGAACACCTTCAGTTGTAGAATAAATTTGAGATTTCCATAATGTGCGTTAATTTTTTTGCGCAGTGTAGTTCCTGTTGTTCTAAAGGGTGGGACGCCTCCCGGAAAACTTCTTCTATATTCCTGCTGCGTTCGAATGAGGACATGTTTGGCATTCGTTGTTGATAGAGGGAATTTGCATCAGTTTGTTTGCTCGTGTTGCCCACTGCGAAAAATTTTAATTAAGTGTCTGTTCTTTCTAGGTCGATCCAGCCGAGACGATCAGGAAGTTAGAGAGGTAAGTTTTGCACGAAGTTAAATAGGATAGATCGATATCGAGCGGGAAATAATAGCCGAACTTGAAAGGAGAAAACATTTTAAATGGGGAAAGGAATAAAAAGGGGTGTTAGTTGAATACGTAATGAACTTTGGTGATTTGAATCGCAGGGAAATCGCTTTACAATCTTGAATCCATCTGAAAGTCTTATAGGGTATTCTATTTTCACAGGCTCCCTGAAGATTCTTCATAAAAATTTTTAAGTGCATACTAGACTGTTTAAAAAAAAATCGAAATTTTTTGTTTTCACGAAACCCCTCATTAATTATCTTCATGGTATCGAAAAAAGACCTCTATGAAAATATCAGCTTCAAATGATAATATTTAGAGGTTGCTCATCAATTATTTCTATTTTCCCTACTAATAGCAGGAAAAATATCTTTTTTCAATAAAAAATTCCTAGAGCAGAAACTAATAGACAGATTTCATTGTGTAATACATTTTCGTGTAGATAATCAGATACTCTAAAAAAATTACTCTTATGATATTTCGGTAAAACGGCCCCTTCAAAAGTTATTTGATTCGATGCTAATATTGAGGTATTTTTGAAGAAGAAAATTATTCAAAAAAATCGATTCTGTTTGTGTTCACGAAACTCTATTCCTAATTATCTTCAGTGTATAGAAAAAAAGCGTCTGTGAAGATATTAGCTTTGAATATTAATATTTAGAGGTCGCTCAGCAATGACTTCTATTTTCGCTGTTGATAGCAGGAAAAAATGTTCTTTTTTCAATAAAAAATTTTTTTCTTCACGAACAAATTGACGGATTCCATTGTGTGATACATTTTCGTGTAGGGAACTAGATGCTCTACGAAAAATGTCTCATACGATATTTCGATAAAACCGCTCGTTCAAAAGTTATTCGAACTTTTTCTTTAAAAATAACCCTATATTAATACCTTATATTGAGGTATTTTGGAAAAAAAAGTTTAAATAAGTGGTTTATCGAGATATCGTATTGAACATTTTCGTTGAGTATCTAGTTCCCTTCACCAAAATGTATCATACAGTGGAATCCGTCTATTGGTCCGTGAACAAAAAATTTTTTATTGAAAACAGAGTTTTTTTCTTGCCATCAGAAGCGAAAATAGAAACTATCGATGAGCGACCTCTAAATATTAACATTCAAAGCTAATATTTTCACAGACGGCTTTTGTCGATGCCCTGAAGATGATTAGAAGGCAGGTTGCGTAAAAAACAAGTTAAGTCGATTTTTTCGAATAATTTTTTTCTTCAAAAATACCTCAATTATAGCATCGAATCGAATAACTTTTGAAGCGGCCATTTTATCGAAATATCGTAAGGGACATATTTGTAGAGTATTTGATTGCCTACTCGAAATTGTATCACACAAAGAAATCCGCCTATTGGTTTGTGTTATAGGAATTTTTTATTGAAAAAAGAAAATTTTCCCCTGCTATGAATAGGCAAAATAGAAATAATTGATGAGCGACCTCTAAATGTTATTATTGGGAGCTGATATTTTAACAAAGGTCTTTTTTCGATACCCTGAAGATAATTAGGGGGGGTTTGGTGAAAACAATAAAAGTCGATTTTTTTGAATCAGTCTAGTGCATATATATGTCGCATCAATTTTGGATATTTTGTTTCCTCAAAGTTCCTAGGATGAAAAACTAGGGCATCTATTACTTTTCCTTGGATTCCAAATAAACTTGAGAAATGGTTTACTTTGCTAAATTAAATGTCAAAATTTAGGTTGATTATGGTAGTTTTACCACAACAACAATAACGAAAAGAAGGAAAGTTCAAATGGTAGAGTTTTCCAGTATCGCTTAGCTTGTTGTAGGAGAGATTCGGAATCCTTATCTCGGCGGAATTTTATTTGACCACTCTCTTAGTTTTATGTGTACGAGTCGGAGGAAACCTTATTACATCGGACGGGTAAATGGATGTTTGTTTCCGAGTTTCATGATGCTCGCAGGCCGGCTCTTTATTTATATTTTAGTAAGTTATCTACCTTTTCACTCACAACTCGGCTCTTGCGGAAGAGGAAAAAGGTGTAGACTCGCTTTCGGTAAAAGCCGTTGCGGTATGAATATTTCCTTCCGGGAGCGACCCGGTGGAAGGCATTTCCAAAACGGTTTTCCGAGAATCGAGGATGAAATCAACGGATAGAAAAAATTCAGGAAAAATCAAACCGGAATTGGAAATCTTTTAGACTATATTCTTTGATATTGAATATTCTTTGGACCGTAGAGTCACAATCTCAATCGAAGAATCCTCTGAACATGTCACCCACAGATGTGGGCGACATTTTTTCTTCATATCCAATCAAGCGACTTCGAAAACCTACATTTTCATATAAAACTCGACAATATCTACCCTAGTTTTCGAGAGAAACGATGATGAATTTTTTGCATTTTTCATTTTCGAGTTTTCTTTGAAACGCTCTGGTGACAAGGAAATGGCTCTAAGTGATACACTCAGTGTTTTTTCTGATAGTTCCCGACCGGTTTAAAAACCTCCATATCCAAAAAGGCCCATAGAGTCAGGCGATTTCCTTAGAGAATGCAAAATATAGCGTTTTTGGGGGGGTCTACCCCTTTGGATTTTTTCGGCCAAAATTTCGAAATTTTCGATTGCGATTTTTTGTGCTAGGGAGAAAGTGTCCTCAACGCTGATCACCACTCTGCAAACCCCATCTCAATCCGGAGCCAATTAGTCGAGATATGCGAAATCGAAATTTCCAACATTTCAAAAATTCACATTTTGCAAGTGAAAATTTTTAAAATCCGGAAAACTGCGAATTTTTTCTTCATATACAATCAAGCGACTCCGAAAACCTACATTTTCATATAAAACTCGACAATATCTACCCTAGTTTTCGAGAGAAACGATGATGAATTTTTTGCATTTTTCATTTTCGAGTTTACTTTGAAACGCTCTGGTGACAAGGAAATGGCTATAAGTGATACACTCAGTGTTTTTTCTGATAGTTCCCGACCGGTTTAAAAACCTCCATATCCAAAAAGGCCCATAAAGTCAGGCGATTTCCTTAGAGAATACAAAATATAGCGTTTTTGGGGGGGTCTAAACCTTTGGATTTTGTCGGCCAAAATTTCGAAATTTTCGATTGCGATTTTTTGTGCTAGGGAGAAAGTGTCCTCAACGCTGATCATCACTCTGCAAACCCCATCTCAATCCGGAGCCAATTAGTCGAGATATGCGAAATCGAAATTTCCAACATTTCAAAAATTCACATTTTGCAGGTGAAAATTTTTAAAATCCGGAAAACTGCGAATTTTTTCTTCATATACAATCAAGCGACTTCGAAAACCTACATTTTCATATAAAACTCGACAATATCTACCCTAGTTTTCGAGAGAAACGATGATGAATTTTTTGCATTTTTCATTTTCGAGTTTACTTTGAAACGCTCTGGTGACAAGGAAATGGCTATAAGTGATACACTCAGTGTTTTTTCTGATAGTTCCCGACCGGTTTAAAAACCTCCATATCCAAAAAGGCCCATAAAGTCAGGCGATTTCCTTAGAGAATACAAAATATAGCGTTTTTGGGGGGGGTCTACCCCTTTGGATTTTTTCGGCCAAAATTTCGAAATTTTCGATTGCGATTTTTTGTGCTAGGGAGAAAGTGTCCTCAACGTTGATCACCACTCTGCAAACCCCATCTCAATCCGGGGCCAATTAGTCGAGATATGCGAAATCGAAATTTCCAAAATTTCAAAAATTCTCATTTTGCAGGTGAAAATTTTTAAAATCCGGAAAACTGCGAATTTTTTCTTCATATCCAATCAAGCGACTTCGAAAATCCTACATTTTCATATAAAACTCGACAATATCTACCCTAGTTTTCGAGAGAAACGATGATGAATTTTTTGCATTTTTCATTTTCGAGTTTACTTTGAAACGCTCTGGTGACAAGGAAATGGCTCTAAGTGATACACTCAGTGTTTTTTCTGATAGTTCCCGACCGGTTTAAAAACCTCCATATCCAAAAAGGCCCATAGAGTCAGGCGATTTCCTTAGAGAATACAAAATATAGCGTTTTTGGGGGGGTCTACCCCTTTGGATTTTTTCGGCCAAAATTTCGAAATTTTCGATTGCGATTTTTTGTGCTAGGGAGAAAGTGTCCTCAACGCTGATCACCACTCTGCAAACCCCATCTCAATCCGGAGCCAATTAGTCGAGATATGCGAAATCGAAATTTCCAAAATTTCAAAAATTCTCATTTTGCAGGTGAAAATTTTGAAAATCCGGAAAACTGCGAATTTTTTCTTCATATCCAATCAAGCGACTTCGAAAACCTACATTTTCATATAAAACTCGACAATATCTACCCTAGTTTTCGAGAGAAACGATGATGAATTTTTTGCATTTTTCATTTTCGAGTTTTCTTTGAAACGCTCTGGTGACAAGGAAATGGCTCTAAGTGATACACTCAGTGTTGTTTCTGATAGTTCCCGACCGGTTCAAAAACCTCCATATCCAAAAAGGCCCATAGAGTCAGGCGATTTCCTTAGAGAATGCAAAATATAGCGTTTTTGGGGGGGTCTACCCTTTGGATTTTTTCGGTCAAAATTTCGAAATTTTCGATTGCGATTTTTTGTGCTAGGGAGAAAGTGTCCTCAACGCTGATCACCACTCTGCAAACCCCATCTCAATCCGGAGCCAATTAGTCGAGATATGCGAAATCGAAATTTCCAAAATTTCAAAAATTCTCATTTTGCAGGTGAAAATTTTTAAAATCCGGAAAACTGCGAATTTTTTCTTCATATCCAATCAAGCGACTTCGAAAATCTACATTTTCATATAAAACTAGACAATATCTACCCTAGTTTTCGAGAGAAACGATGATGAATTTTTTGCATTTTTCATTTTCGAGTTTACTTTGAAACGCTCTGGTGACAAGGAAATGGCTCTAAGTGATACACTCAGTGTTTTTTCTGATAGTTCCCGACCGGTTTGAAAACCTCCATATCCAAAAAGTCCCATAGAGTCAGGCGATTTCCTTAGAGAATACAAAATATAGCGTTTTTGGGGGGGTCTACCCCTTTGGATTTTTTCGGCCAAAATTTCGAAATTTTCGATTGCGATTTTTTGTGCTAGGGAGAAAGTGTCCTCAACGTTGATCACCACTCTGCAACCCCCATCTCAATCCGGAGCCAATTAGTCGAGATATGCGAAATCGAAATTTCCAAAATTTCAAAATTTCTCATTTTGCAGGTGAAAATTTTTAAAATCCGAAAACTGCGAATTTTTTCTTCATATCCATACAAGCGACTTCGAAAACCTACATTTTCATATAAAACTCGACAATATCTACCCTAGTTTTCGAGAGAAACGATGATGAATTTTTTGCATTTTTCATTTTCGAGTTTACTTTGAAACGCTCTGGTGACAAGGAAATGGCTCTAAGTGATACACTCAGTGTTTTTTCTGATAGTTCCCGACCGGTTTAAAAACCTCCATATCCAAAAAGGCCCATAGAGTCTGTCGATTTCCTTAGAGAATGCAAAATATAGCGTTTTTGGGGGGGTCTACCCCTTTGGATTTTTTCGGCCAAAATTTCGAAATTTTCGATTGCGATTTTTTGTGCTAGGGAGAAAGTGTCCTCAACGCTGATCACCACTCTGCAAACCCCATCTCAATCCGGAGCCAATTAGTCGAGATATGCGAAATCGAAATTTCCAAAATTTCAAAAATTCTCATTTTGCAGGTGAAAATTTTTAAAATCCGGAAAACTGCGAATTTTTTCTTCATATCCAATCAAGCGACTTCAAAAACCTACATTTTCATATAAAACTCGACAATATCTACCCTAGTTTTCGAGAGAAACGATGATGAATTTTTTGCATTTTTCATTTTCGAGTTTTCTTTGAAACGCTCTGGTGACAAGGAAATGGCTATAGGTGATACACTCAGTGTTTTTTCTGATAGTTCCCGACCGGTTTAAAAACCTCCATATCCAAAAAGGCCCATAGAGTCAGGCGATTTCCTTAGAGAATGCAAAATATAGCGTTTTTGGGGGGGTCTACCCCTTTGGATTTTTTCGGCCAAAATTTCGAAATTTTCGATTGCGATTTTTTGTGCTAGGGAGAAAGTGTCCTCAACGCTGATCACCACTCTGCAAACCCCATCTCAATCCGGAGCCAATTAGTCGAGATATGCGAAATCGAAATTTCCAAAATTTCAAAAATTCTCATTTTGCAGGTGAAAATTTTTAAAATCCGGAAAACTGCGAATTTTTTCTTCATATCCAATCAAGCGACTTCGAAAACCTACATTTTCATATAAAACTCGACAATATCATATAAAACAGGTTAGGTGAAATAATTCCTGATATAACACTGCTTGTGAGCTCGGGAGACTCTCGTAATGTCATTATATATGTAGAAGCCTTAACCTTTGATTTATATCACAATTTTAGTATGATTTCACACTAAAATTATGATAAACTGACGTATTTAAACATAGATATTAGGTTTATTCATCCTTCATATGCGATTTTCAAAGCCAATTCATATCATGAAACTTTTTGGAGTTATCACGTTTCTCCCAAATGCTGCTGAAGTATTCTTGCACTTTTTTCTTCTAGAAGGTGCAGCGGAATGAATGGATTTGACATAGAATTTTATAATACACTCCTCGTCAATAAATTCCGGACAGGCAAAATTTTTGTCAGATTCAACACTCTGTATCTTTCTTCGTAGTGATTAGATTTTGTTGAAATTTTCACCAGGTATAGTATTGGGCCTTGTTATATTAACCTGGAATTTACTTTGCGAAAATACCTGTAGTTCATCCGTTATACAGGGTGAAACAAAACCTTGTTTCATACCCTTCATTTCTAAACACCCTGTGGTGAATTTGAGGCGGAAAATTTTATGTCATTCAGATATAGTTATATCACTCCATGAGTAACTCCACGAGGATAAATTTTTCTACAAAGATATCTTATTACAAACTGAATGAGTTTAAAAATGAAATAATACAACACAATATCCAGAAAATAGAGCATTTGTTTCAGATAGTGTTGCTGAAGTTTGGTGCACCATACATATCGTATAAAAGCTAGGGAAAAACCTCAGCAAAAAAAACTTTATCCCTGTGAATTGTAGGATTGTATCTATTCACAAAAAAAAAACAGTGCAAAACATCTCTTCTTTTCATAAATTTTCTTTGACAAAACATAGTTCTCAAAATTCAATTTCCAAAGCAGCCACATTGCGTTTGTCTTTGAACACGAAAAATATACAAGAGCAAGAAACATTGAAAATAGCTAAAACATAATTCAATATTCAAGGCATAACTTTGAAGAAGCGAACATTATTCCAATCGATTTAAAATTGAGCAATGAATCTGAAACTTTATGAAATCTCTATATTGGATAATCATTCTTAAGATCATATTTTTCTCGAAAGAATCAGGAAGTCTGAAAGCTGGAATTAAGAAAAAAAATCTCAATCACTACGACGTTTTGACCGATATCAAATGGTTTTTTCTCAAGATGTTATAAAACGCACGATCCAGAGTCTTTTATTTTTCATATCCAACAGATCACATCGACAATCTCCTGAAAATAACATTATAAATACTCCTCCATTTCTGCTCAATTTCTCCATGTCATCAATTTTTCAGTACTTCTCATTATAAAACATGAAAAGCCAGCAAATTTCCCTAGTTCCGCCTGAAAGTTCCAAGACAGGAACAATATAATGTGACTGGCGAATATAATTTCGAGCTAACCCTTAGGCGACTCCATTGTTCCCAAAAAATCCAGTTCCTCCCAGAATTGCTCGGAAGCCTTAAAGAATTCCATTGTTTCGAAAGCCCCGGATATTTCTCATCGGGAGAGCTAACCAATTTAAAATAACATCCGAGAGAGCTGTGTAGCCGTTGGAAGAAAACTGATAAGCAAGGTCGCATTTTTTTTCATTGTGATTCTTTGTTGCTTTTCGTAGATCTTCTCCCAGTGGGGGCTGATTCAACACTTTCCTTAACAAAATATTCGGTATATTTTTCAGGAGTATTTCTTCTTCCTCAAGCATATTTTAGTTTGAATGGCAGCTTTCATATAAGATCTTTGGATATGTCAAAAAAAATTGATCAACATTCTAGCCAATACGTTAATTTATTTTCGTTCAACATGGATTATCCAGGATCTAAGAAAATATCTGGAGGATACTAATTCGAAGGGTTTCTGTTGTGAACGACCCACAAACTCATAATTTTTTCATGAAGGCTCTACATTTTCGGTAATCGATCATCTACACGTGTCCCTTCATTCAATTCGTGTCAACATCGAACTCCGTTCTCAATTTTTTCCTATTTCCATCACGTTCCGAACTGAACAAACTAAACGAATCCCGAAATAAATAACCTGGAACAAATAACTCGTATGTCGAAATTGCATACACTGTTCGATGGTCTACGTACAATATTTCTGTTAGGAGTCAGGCTTTTACTGATATCACTGAATAATAGATGAATTTCGGTGATTGTTAAAGGGATTCGTTTGTTTGTTTGTTGGCTCCCAAATATTGGACGGATTACCGTTTTGATATTCATGAAAAATTGAACATTATTCATTTACTTTACACGATGAGTTTCAAAGATAAATGCAGGATGGATGAGTCTATATCTAGTCGTCTGGACTGGAAATTAATCAAAAAACGTTAGAACTTAAACTTGGATTTTCGAAATTTTTAATATGTTCATGAATTACATCAGTTTTCAAAAGTGAGATTAGTTTTCTCCAATTCTGTATCAAGTCTGTTCATTCTGTCATATCTGGTGACACAAAACAAGTCTTCATGTTAATATTTATCGATTAACTCGATTTTTATTAATAGTAATATCAATAAATCCGAGAAAATTACGAATTTTCGAACGAAGGCTTATTCTAACAATCGTTAAAAAAGAACAAATTATATCGCGTTCAGTACGAAGCCATCTTGACGTGATTCTTTTCTTGGTCCACTCAGCCTCCTCAGCATTCTACATTGGACGATTCATCCACTTCGTAAACTTCGTTCGAAGCAAGAATAACCGAACAAACCGATAAATAAGACGATTTAACTCCTTTAACCAAACTCCAATCCCGTTTACCCGCATCCGAAAATACGGAAAGACCCTGGAAAGAATAATTAGCTCATCTCACGGGTTGTTATCCCAATTTTTCCATCCTTCCGATCAATTGAACACCAGGATGATCCTGAGGTCCGTTTGGCCCGTTCGATTGTGCTGATCCAATTTCCAGAGACGGCTCCTGATCTGATAATTTGGGACAACTTTGTTGGCTATGTTTCTGTATGAGAATGCGAAACGAACTTAATTTGGAGATGAGCATGAGATTTAAAAATACTGGTCGAACAGTTAGAGATGATCTACCTTTCATTTTAATATCTAAATTCCAAAAAAAACCCATAAGAATGATCGAAATGAATTGCAGAAGCTTCTTGGCAAGAGCAGACCAAGTATTTAGGTTGAATTTGGGTTCCTGGACATTCATACACTGCGTAAAAAATTAACGCACATTCTGAAAATCTCAATTTTAATGAAAGTTAACTCTACATTGACTTTATAACTTATTTTTCATGTTCTCTCGGGAAGGTTTTGAACGAAACAAGACACATTAAATGGAAGAAAAATTCAGGATTTCACCGAATCTTATGCGAAAGGAGAAAAATGAACAATTTTCAAAATACTGAAATGCTGATAAGTGATTTAATACTTGGTATTTCCACCCCTTGCATTAATTACAGCTCGGCACAACGGTTTATACTCAAAATGAGTGATCTTAAAATGTTCTGATCTAATCCTTCCCATATTTCTCCGAGTTGGATTCCTAAGTCATTAAAAGTAGCTGGATGATTTTCTGAACTTCTCAGCCTTCTATTGAGGTTGTCCCAAACCTGCTCAATCGGATTGAGATCTGGACTTGTTGCTGGCCGTTCCATTCGAGAGACTTCAACCTCTTCAAGGTACTCCTGAACGATGCGCTCACGATGGGTTCTGGCATTATCGTCCATAAAAATGAAATTTTCACCAATATATGAAGCGAATGGCACTACATGCTCTTCAAGAATGTTCCTTTTATACTTATCAGCATTCATAGCTCCATTATCAACGACCACTAGGTCTGTGCGAGCAGTCAAGGACATTCCACCCCATACCATAATCGATCCTCCCCCGAAACCAGTAGTATTCAGGAAATTGCACTGAGCATATCTTTCATGTGGACGTCTGTATACAAGGGAACGTCGATAACAATGGTAGAGGCAGAATTTAAACTCATCTGTGAAGAGAACTCTTTCCCAATCGGCCTCTTCCCAATGGATATGCTCTCTCGCAAAATCCAAACGCGCCCTTCGATGGGCTGGAGTAAGAGCTGGGCCTCTTGCTGCGACACGAGGCCTCAAATCATATTCTCTGAGGCGATTTCTTATTGTCTGAGTGCTAATTTGCACCCCATGAGTTTCTTCAAGCTGCTATTGAAGGAGGCGAGCAGTTGCAAACCGTTGTCTCAACGAAGAAACTCTCAAGTAACGTTCTTGAATGGCAGATGTTACCCGTGGTCTACCCTGTCCTGGTCTTCGGTCATTCATACCTGTCTCCCTGAATCGCTGCAACATTCTGGACACACTTGTATGGGAAACTCCAAACCTTTCTGCAATTCTTGTGTATGTCCACCCTTCTTCTCGCAAAACTACCGCTTGGGCACATCCCTCTTGGGTCAAAGTGCGTGTTTCGCGTTGCATAGCGATCGAGTGTAGAAAGTCAAACGAAACTACTGATCACTAGAATTGATCGAGTCCAACTGATTTTAGAATGGAGCCAATACATTCAAACTCTGATAATATCATCTTTTTTCATTCCTGCTGGGAAAAAACATCTGTATTGAAGAAAAACTTTGAAAGTGGATAAAATATACATGCATAATTCTGATAAAAGTAATCATCATTGAGAACACTTTCAGTTGTAGAATAAATTTGAGATTTCCATAATAAGCGTAAATTGTTCTGCGCAGTGTAGTTCAAAGAAAACGAATTGGCCAATACAATTTGATACTGCAAGATCTAAGAAGTTTTAAAATGGGGCGATGACCACGCTGAGAATGTGCTGAGATCATTTGGAAGGTCGGATGAAGCTAGACGAAAGTGTTCTATACTTTCTCCAGAACTTATATGAGCTCCTTTCGTCTAGGTAGATGGCTTCCCTTCAGAAACTCCTCACTAGCTTAAAATCCAGAAACAATGAAACTGGTCGAGCAAACTATTCCACAAGAAATCCGCAACGATAAATTCCACAGTAATACCAACCATTTCATCCCTAACCAAAAATCTAAAACTGCCAACGTGACCGCAAAGCTCCATGATTTATCCTTGACCACAGAACATTCGGAGGATAACGATTGGCCGGTCCAACAACAATATCTCCGATGCACGCTGGAGATGATGCATATAAATTAAGTTTTAGGTTATGACGGCGTCAGAACGACAGCTACCCGAAGGAAATTTATCGTCCTCTAGCGAATACATGGCTCCCATTTCAATTAAGATTAACGATGGACTGTGAGCCCCGTATTATTGGCAATCGGGAACGTAGGCACTTATGCAAATTCGCAATGGGTTGCCGACAAAACATTTTGACGAGATTATCGGGGGCCCTAGAATGTAAGGCTCAAAGAACCTCCCAAATGGAGTCTAGTTATGGTTGGGAAACAGCGGAAAGGACTTGCTATCCATAGGCAATGAAAAACTATTAGAAATGTGGCTGCTACACATTGTCACAATCCAACAGTCCAAATAAAAGTCAATGAAAAGAAAGAATAATCTCCCACAGTCCGTAGTTTCTGATCTCTCATGAATTCATTGGAACAAAGAAGCCAGAGCACTTGAAGGAATGAACAGAATTCCCCTATTTGGCCTAGAATTTTGCTGGGGTAGGGAGTGGATCTAAGGTAGAGTTTTTGGAGAAGCAAGAACCTAAAGAAAATCTTCAGAACTAAGAGGTATCTGGGTCTCAGCAACAAAGTGCTACAGCTCCTTACTGGAGCCGAGGATAAGTCTTCCATGAATCCATCTCAAATGCTGGAGTGCAGCTCTGATGTAGCCTGCTGGGAGCAAGAAGGACATCTCTTAGGGCAAGCCTTCACCCTCAAACTGGATTGGAGAAGAAAATACTGAATGAACTAGACCCAAATCTTTTGGGAAAACCATTGGCTGTGATCCCAACTATCTTCTATTGAGAAAAAGTCATTGTTGACTGTCTTAGTCTAATTAATTTCGTGAATTGGTTAGACAGGTCATCCATTTGGTATACTGATGGATGAAATCAGAGAGAAACAGAGGCATTGGGGTAGAGTATAATTTCAGATTAAAGATTTGTCTTTATTCAACATACTATACTTATAACGAAAAATCTGTAACGTCCATAAAACTTGCTGAAATAAGTATTCATCATGCTCTGCAGATATAGACTTCACAGGCGATCTACCGAAGGTTGTTTCATTAAATCTGCTTCATTCATAAGACCTAAAACAGGAGCAAGACAATGTAGCTGGCTTATTTCCAACATAATTCGACTTTCTACTCGCTCAGAAATAGCTTTTAGTGCAAACGTGGCCGTGAAAAGGTTTGTAAGCATTCGTTTTCGTTGATTTGTTTACCTTTTCGCCGATAGATTCGCACTATTATTCATACGATTCGTATCTCAGACAATGAGAAAGGTTAGAGGCCCTGATATCTCTCGTACAGGCCTATCTCTATAGAATTTTGAACCTTTCTCATCGCTTTTAGTGTCTATAGGATTTTATCTTGGTTGAAAATGCGGTTAAGTTAATCCACTCAGAATATGCTGAAGCTTAAGCTCAAGAAAGGAATGAATGCATGTCCATAGAGTAGACACTGGCGGTCTACTTTTGCGCTCAAGAGTGTCTCAAGAGAAAAGTCAAAGCGAAGCACACTACATAAACTTGGAGAGCTGGGTAAACGACCAGAGGCAATAAAGAGATTCTACTATGGGTACTATGGGTATCGAAAGAAATGAAAGAGCTGATGAACTTTACCTTAGTTTTTTTGTGGGCTTGGACAAGACCAAAATAAAGCAGCTGTTGAACAATGAGAGATGGTTAGAGGAGAATTCCTCTGGAGAGACACTTCTGAACTTCTGAAAACCCCTCAGAACTCTGAGCTGGGGCCTCTAATGACTCGGCCATTCGCAATATAAAATGAAGATTACGTCTTGTCTGCCGCAGCTGGCTTCAGTGATTTGACGAGAACTGGCATTGTCAGCGTGGTATGGCACTAAATCTCACAGTTTCTTCCGAATAACCCAGTATTTTACGTGAAGTTTAAAGTGTACAAAATGAAGGTTAGCCCAGCCAAATAGCTCCAAATTTGAAGCCGGTTCTGGAGCTATATCGCCCATGAAAGAGAGTTAGAAGAGAATTCCTCTGGATTGAGTTCTGGGTTAAACCAAAAAAAATGGATCAGGTACCAACTGATCTTGAGGCTGTTGTAGTCCCTCATGTGACAACAAGAACCCGTTCGGAATCCATCAAGATCACTACAACCCCCACCCAATTACGTTCTGAATAATTCACGCTTCGTCTTCGCGACCTTTTTCTGTCCATTACTCCTAGGGTCTCGACGCCCGCCGGAGAAATCGACGACGTCCGCACTTTTCCAGAACCCGGGAATTCCCTAATACGCCGTAAAGAATAATCCAAGTTATCCATTACGCGCATTTGATGCTTTCATTTGGCGGAATAATGAAATGGAAGAGTCGAGTTTTTCGACGCAAATTGCCTTGCCGTTCCGGCTTTCGTGTGGTCTTCATTCGGGGCCCCCTTGGGGGAGGTTTCTCCCTTCGGTAGGTTCATCGGCCCTTCCTGCAGTCAATATTTCCTCCGCTTTCTTCTTATGAAGAGTTGAAGTGAATGAACGAAATAGGTTTGTATGGCATCTATAGTTGGTGATGTTTGTCCTAATGGTTGTCTTGTTTTCTTTTAATTTGCTATCGATGGACATTATTATTTGATTTGGGATCGTTGTGAATCATTAAGCTTGCTAGGATATATTAATTCTGTTCGTAAAACTCTGTCGTTCTATGTAAACATCATGAATTTCTTTTCCTGACCAAGTTCAGGAATGTATTTCCAGAGAAATTCTCTTCTAACTCTCTCTCATGGGCGATATAGCTCCAGGACCGGCTTCAAATTTGGAGATATTTGGCGGAGCTAACCTTCATTTTGTACACTTTGAACTTCACGTAAAATACTCAGTTATCTGGAAGAAACTGTGAGGTTTAGTGCCATACCACGCTGACAATGCCAGTTCTCGTCAAATCACTGAAGCCAGCTGCGTCGGACAAGGCGTAAACTTCATTTTATATTGCGAATGGCCGTGTCATTAGGGGCCCCAGCTCAGAGTTCTGAGGGGTTTTCAGAAGTTCAGGAGTGTCTTTCCAGGGAAATTCTCTTCTAACTCTCTCTCATTGTTCAACTGCTGCCTTATTTAGGTCTTTTTCAAGCCCACAAACAAGCTAAGGTATAGTTCATAAGCTCTCTCATTTCCTTCGATACCACAATGCCCCTTTCCCATAGTAGAATCTCTTTATTGCCTCTGGTCAGTCGCCCAGTGTGGCCCTCAACAAGAGATATCAGGGCCTCCAAACTTTTTTATCGTCTTAGAAACAAATCACATGTACAGTGCTAATCTAGCGACGAAGAGGTCAACAAATCAACGAAACTAAAAGCTGACAAACCTTGTCACGGCCTCGTTTGCAACAAAAGCTATTTCTGAGTGAGTAGAAAGTCGGAATTAGGTTGGAAATAAGCCAACTACATTACCTTTCTGTTCATTAAGGTCTCATGAATGAAGCAATAGTACAAACGAAAAGGCTCCTTTTCTTTTGTTTACAGAGGAAGCAGATTTAATGAAAAACATTTGATATAACGCCTGATCTGCAGAGTAAGATAGATACTTAACTCATAAATTTTTAAAGGCGTTGCAGTTCTTTCATTATGAGGATAGAATGTTTTATAGAGACGCATCTTCCATCTGAAATTGAAATTGAAGTGTTTTTTGGTTTTACTGTACATGCGGATTGTACGCTAATAACTCTGGAAGTGTCGAAAAACTCGACTTCCAATGCTGGCTAGTATCGATTGTTGAAAGTTGGCAATCCTATGGCATAGTTGGCGCCTGTGGTTCAGACCGGAATAAAGGAAAATTGGAGGGCGTGAGGCCTGGGGAAACCAATGTCCTCTAGTCTGGAAATCCTTCGTTCCCAATCGACCCACATTTAGCACAATAAAGAACTTTGCGTGGAGCTATTTCTTCATTTCCCCTGCTCGACGACTGGTAATGTTGAATGTGAGATCAGTCTGGAGCATGAAGAGAACTTCGAGTGGATTTTATTTTAAAATCTGAACGAGGAATCGTCCCTTTGATCTCGGACCTGAATAAATTTCAATCCTGATTTCCCTGTTTCGGCGAAACTTTTTTATCCCTAATAAGCTACAGCGCGCCTTCGAATTAACATTTCTCGATACAAATCAATTGCGGCATATTCCGATAATTCTTCATCGAATGAAGTTCCAGAGTCCCCGAGTGAAATCCCGAAGTGGTTGAATATTAAGATCGAATCTTCCAATTCTCGGGGAAGAAGTAATACAAGTTTCCCAGAAGTTTGACGAAGTTTGAATCCGCAAGAACTTGACGCAGGGAGTTTTAGGTTCTGGAGGAATGTACATTTATTCTCGAACTCGACGAGTCGATGAATAAAAAACGATGTTTCATTCAGTTTTCCCAGTCAATCAATCGTTTTGTTTAATACAACTTTGCTCTGTTCTGTTTTGAATTGAGTTTAACAATTTGAGAACCCTATTTATAAATGAAGGTCATCATTGAATTCTGTTTTAACCAAAAAATATATCCATACTGAGTGTTAGTTTAAAGGTGTAACAGTCTTCCTTATGGTCTATTATGCCCTTCCTTCTCCAAAAACTCCAGGTTCATTTTCCTATACAAACAGAGCAGCTACCTCTCCCTCAGTAGATAAGAATTTGGTGTTCAGGATCTGTCCTGTTTTTTACGGCTCAACTTTTCACAATACGAACAATAACATTAAAACCATTCAGCAGGGGTCCAAATTGAAGTATAATGAACCAATTCCAACCCAAAAACATCCGTTGATTGACTTAACGCTTTTGACGAAAGAAACTACTGAAAAAGTATAGTTTAATTAAATTGAATTCAGCTAAACTGGTACGATGCTCGCTTACTCTGAAGCCAGAAACTAGTTAACGGAGAAACAACAACAGATTAAAGTGTTTCCGAGTCCGAGTGGAGAGAAACGTTCCCACCCCCTCTGCCAACAACCTAAGGGAGGGCGTAAATCACAAAACACAAACCGGCAAAAGTTGATTCAATTTTACCATCTGACTTACACAGCTGCTCCCGAACTGCTGGCGGATTAAAAAATCGCCCTCAGATGATTTAGCCGGTAAAAGTTGGAGCTAACGCCGACACTTATTGATTTATGAAGTTATATGAACAGCGATTCGGTGAAATTGTTGGGGTGGAATGAGCGAATCGCACACGGTATTTGGTGGTGTTACATCCTGATGGTATTTTTATTGGGGTTGTATTTTTCGGGACATAGGAAGGTGGAAGTTGATACAAACGATAAAAGTTTGAAGGGAGAATCGAAAAAATTTCGAGGGACAAGCTCCGAAATTAGGCAAAAAGCATTGTTTGGAGCAGATGCTTCCTCAAAAGCTTAAGAGCGATTGTCTGGAAACAAGATTATTTCAGAATCATATCGGAAAACAAAACGAAGGTTCCAAAAAACCTGATCCAAGTATTTTTTATTTAAATTTGAATGGTCCAGAGAATCTGAATGGTACTTTTACCAGTAGGATCGAGAAGAAATGCGCATAATTATCGTCTGGAAACACTCTCGGTCACTCGCATAATGAAACAAAGTTTACAGCACCTAGCGATCACCCAAGTAGTAACGCTGCTGACTTCAGTGGACTGACGAGAACTGGCATTGTCAGCGCGATATAGCGATAAACAAATGTAAAAACTGTTTAAGGTGAATTTACTCCAGACAGCGGTATATTTCGCCTATATTTCATCTTAAAATCCAACGAACCTCAGAACTCTACCCGCTCGGTATTCTCAAGAACTCATAAGTGAATTAACGTCAACACGGGATAAACTTCCGGGTCTAAAACAACGTTTTCACGGTCCTCCTCTCCCCTTACGGCACTCGGATACCGGCTGAACGCAGTAAATTCAACCGGGCCACATCCGCCGAGATCATCTCCGAACTGGGTGGATATTAAAATGTACCTGGGGCGTCGTATATTTCCATTTTTAACGCCCGTCCGAGCGTGGCTGCGAAACGGCGTCACGGGCGATATAGCTCCAGAACCGGCCCCAAATTTGGAGATATCTGGCGGGACTAACCTCCATTTTGTACGCTTTAAACTTCACGAAAACACTCGGTTATTTGGAAGAAACTGTAAGGTTTGGTGCCATACCACGCTGACAATGCCAGTTCTCGTCAAATCACTGAAGCCAGCTGCGTCAGACAAGGCGTAAACTTCATTTTATATTGCGACTGGCCGAGTAATTAGAGGCCCCAGCTCAGAGTTCTGAGGGGTTTTCAGAAGTTCAGGAGTATCTTTCCAGAGGAATTCTCTTCTAACTTTCTTTCATGGGCGATATAGCTCCAGACCCGGCTCCAAATTTGGAGATATTTGGCGGGGCAACCTCCATTTTGTACGCTTTAAACTTCACGAAAACACTCGGTTATTTGGAAGAAACTGTAAGGTTTGGTGCCATACCACGCTGACAAGGCCAGTTCTCGTCGAATCACTGAAGCCAGCTGCGTCAGACAAGGCGTTAACTTCATTTTATATTGCGAATGGCCGAGTCATTAGAGGCCCCAGCTCAGAGTTCTGAGGGGTTTTCAGAAGTTCAGGAGTGTCTTTCCAGAGGAATTCTCCTCTAACCATCTCTCATTGTTCAACAGCTTCTTTATTTTGGTCTTGTCCAAGCCCACAAAAAGCTAAGGTAAAGTTCATCAGCTCTTTCATTTCTTTCGATACCACAATGCCCCTGTACCCATAGTAGAATCTCTTTATTGCCTATGGTCGTTTACCCAGCTCTCCAAGTTTATGTAGTGTGCTCCGCTTTGAGGTTTCTCTTGGGACACTCTTGAGCGCAAAAGAAGACCGCCAGTGTCTACTCTATGGACATGCATTCATTCCTTTCTTCAGTGTAAGCTTCATCATATTCTGAGTGAATCAACTTTACCACATTTTCAACCAAGTCGGGCGATATAGCTCCAGACCTGTCTCCAAATTTGGAGATATTTTGCGGAGCTAACCTTCATTTTGTACACTTTAAACTTCACGAAAACACTCAGTTATTCGAAAGAAACTGTGGGGTTTGGTGCCATACCACGCTGACAATGCCAGTTCTCGTCAAATCACTGAAGCCGCACAAGGTATGAACTTCATTTTATGTCGCGATTACCGAGTCATTCGAGGCCACTTTCTCGAGGTCTGAGGGGTTCTCAGAAACCCAGGAGACATTAGAAAAGTTCAAATACGAATACATCGACCCAAAAAAATCAAACTGCCGAATTTAACAGTGTCAAAAATGGATATGTCAACTAAGAACGAACCTCATCCATTATTCGCTGCGATACTCGTGGTATCCATTAAGGCGCATCGCGAAATTGAACGTCAAACGCTCCTGTCAATACAAGTTGCAGACGTGCTGTAACACGCCAGTCAGGTCGTATTTATCGGGACGCAAATTCGCAGATATATCGTCGAAGCCATTATAGGTAACCTCGAACGCGTATCCGACCGTTCCGGGAGATAAAAACACTTCAAACCAATTAACATGGGGGGAAAACCGACGAAATATGCTGTCGAGAGCGTTTTGGGGGTATTACAGAGTCAACAGGAATTAAACGTATAGTGTATAATTCGGCAGTAACGATCCTTCACGCGCTCTTGTTGGCTTTGAAATTTTGCCACGTCTCGCCTTCGGTGCTTTAGGTGCTCACCTGAAGAGTGTTTTATTTGGGAATTACATTTTCAGGTCGGAGGATCAGAATGAGAAAAAAACTGAACCGCGACTTGATCAAGTGAGAATCAACTTTTTTTTCTGAGGCCTGGTTAAGAGCAGGTTTTCCCAAATCGAAGTATCTGATGTTAAACAACCAATACATAGAATCTAATGCGGTCAACAATGATGACTTACCAAAGCAGGCTTCTGCCTCAAATTTATGTTACTGCAAAGTACCGAACATACGTGAATCTTTGTACAGATGAATAAAAATAGCATGGTCAGCGCGATATTTCAAAATCTGCATCGATGCCCCCGTTAATGAGTCAACTTTTTTCGTCATAGCTCCAATTTTACAGTTTCCGCCCATCTGCTCAGTTGGGCATCGAACTCATGTCATCGCGACAAAAAAAAACTCACGCCCATCGGTCCGTAGTTTTTAGTGCGACAGGCTGAAAGCGGCCAGTTCATGCGACTAAATTGCACATGGCGTTGAACACGCGATGTTCGACTGTTGCCGGCGATATGCATGTCACCTGATAGATATACGGGTGTTGTGTTAGGCCTGAAACACCATTTTATATGTAGATTAGCAGGCGTATTAGTTTCTAGGCGTGGACTTGTGATAAGATCTGCGTATTTCCCCTCATTGATTTTTTTTGAAGAGCCAATGAGTTATTGACACATTTTTGATGTTCAGTGGGTTCAAAATTTGCTTGTCGCTAGAAGAAGTATTCTAGTATACAGTTTCAAGTAGAGAGCCAATGTTTCTGGCTTCTTTGAGAATTGTTGATCTATGAGAGTTGGTATCGGCACAGAACTAATTTCCTCTTTGGGTCATCCCATCCGAAGATTCAAGGTTGCAAATTCAGTCCTAATACTCTGGAGTTAGTCCTAACATCGTTGGAGTTTGTAATCCATGTGTTATTCTGATGCATAAGGTATATCACTGTGAAGTTTCATCTGAATACGTTCAGTAGTTTTTACGTGAAGGAGTAACAAACATACTCACGAAATTTCGGCTTCATAATATTGAAGTAGGATGGGTATACACGTTAAAGAAGAGTTATTGATTGGGACTGGTAACAGTTACAGTTCAATTTATAGGTTCGCTCTCGTTGGATAAGCTGAGAAAAGAGACTGAATCCATAAATCTTGCAATCAGTGTTCGTAGGGGAGGAAAAGAAAAACATCCATTTATTCGTATTTAATGAGCTCAATTTCCTGTAGTGTTCCATAGGGTGTTAAATAACGTTAGTTACAGGAGAAAGCATCACTGCTTCTCGATAAAACTGAAAATGTAAGTTAGTATAATGTTTCTTTAGTCAGAGATTCATTTTTATCAAAAAGAGAAAGTGAAACTCAAATATACAGCTCCACAAGAGTTAGGGATATCGTACTCAATCGTTTTGAAAAGTATATAATCTCCGAGAAAATCGCTGTAAAATCATTTAAAACTCAATAACAACTTGAATCAATCCAATAAAAATCAGTAGGAGACATTTCGTCAATCTGGTCGCCTTTTTTCTGAAGTTTGGTTCTTTGCATATGCTTCATGAATATTCTCATTTTCAAATGGAGTCAGTTTATCAACGGTTTCGATTTGAAACGAGTTTTCCGGAAATGCCAAGACGTAAATTAACAAACGCTGAGGCTAAGAGGCTATCGGAATGCTACAGGATGGCCTAACTCGAGTTGTTGTAGCGGAAAGGCTCCAAGTCAGCCAAAGTGCGATTTCTTGACTTTGGAATAGGTTCAGAGATAAAAGTTTCGTGTTGGAAAGACCAAGGTTTGGTGGGCGACGAAAACAATACCTGCTCAGGATCGTTTCATAACCGTTTCGGCGAAAAGAAAGCCTTCATCTACGTGTAGAATGCTACGGAATACTCTACAAAATGCACATGCATGGTATATGCTCCAAAGAAAATCAGATAATCATCAACCTACCCCAGAATCCTTAAATGATTGAGAGTGCTTCTGCCCCGTTTATGGAACCAAATTTCTCAAGAAATGTTCAACAACCTCGTGTGTAGTATGCAAAGAAGATGTCAAGCTTTTATTGATTTCCGTGGAGGCCATACATTGTATAGTTAGTCTAAAAATTTCGTTATTTTACTGTATACGCTGCAGACCTACAGGCTAAAATTAATTTCATTTCCTTTATTTTCCTCATTTAAACTTAATTTTTTCGGAATTTAAATCAATATCCCTATCTCATGAGGAGAAGGTTATATTGCAATTGATATAAAGAAAAAAATTCATCTCATTTACAAAACAAAAATTGTTACTATCTTGAGAATCCTAGGGGGGCCAGGTTTTGTGTTGACGTTATGTGTATATTCCGCTTGTGATTAAATAAACTGAATTTCTGATACTCTTGACAACACCGAACCCTGTCCTCGACTTGCAGCTGACTTGATTTCGCTATTTCCCTATTTTAAAGAAATAATAGCTTACGCTAGCGGCAATTTTACCGAGATGGGAATATTTGTATTTTTCCTGATTCTTGTTCGGTTTTGTGCACTGAACCAAACCTGAGCGGTTTGGTTGTAAAACAGGCCATAAATCAATTAATTTTCACGGAACTTGGTTCAAACTTCGACGTTCAAAAGACTAAGGCATCCCAGTAATTTTTCATCATACACCTAAGCCCCCCTGAATATTTCATGGGGCAGATTTGCGAGCCATTCGTATGCAGGACTGGCGAGGAAAATTCCATTTAGTCGCGAAACAAAACCGAAACATGCACGTAACCCATTTTTTCTTCCACCCCACCGTCGAAGTTTTCCAATTACCGCTCCGATTCTACCTTCTGCCGTGTGTTCATTTCTGATTGGATTTTTCCGCGATTCTGCCCGTTCCATTCGGCTCGCAACTCGATCAATTATTGGTTTAACCTACCGGAATTTGATCGTTGACGGCTTTTCCTGATTTTCCCGAGGGGAATTCTATTACTGGGCGGACAAAGAATTGCGGGAGAACAACTTTTTTATCGCCTTGCCGTTCGGTTGTCTAATTTTCTTCCTCTCGCTAATAAATGGTGGTGCGAAAAAAAAATTCTCAGGTGAAACCATCACAGGGCGTTTCCCTACAAAGGCCCTGCATTATCATTGGTTCCTTGACGTAGCCCACACAATCAAGAGGGTAGGAAGACATCCGGGGAACACACTGAACTTTTTTTCTTCCAAAAGAATTACAATAATGAACTGCTCCACATGAGTCAGGGATATTGACTTAAATTGCAAAAACTATAGTTTAAATGAGATTTTGTGGTGAAAATTCACATGAATATGACTTCAAGTTGCAGGAAATAAAATTAAGTTTAGCCTATAGGTCTGCAGCTTAAACAGGGTGGTTAAGGAAAATCGAGTAAATTTTTTAAGACTATAAATACAATGTATGGCTTCCACTGGCACCAATAACAGCTTGACATCTTCTTTGCATGCTACACACGAGGTTGTTGATCATTTCTTGAGAAATTTGGTTCCATAAACTGAGCAGAAGCTCTCTCAGATCATTTATGGATTCTGGGGTTGTTTGATGATTATCTTATCTTCTTTGGAGCATAGCTGACTTGGAGGCTTTTCGCTACAACAACCTGAGTTAGGTCACCCTGTAGCACTCCGATAAGCCTATTAGCCTCAGCGTTTGTTAATTTACGTCTTGGCATTTTCAGAAAACTCGTTTCAAATCGAAGCCGTTGATAAACTGACTCCATTTCAAAATGAGAACATTCATGAAGCATATGCAAAGAACCAAACTTCAGAAAAAAGGCGACCAGATTGACGAAATGTCTCGTACTGATTTTTTATTGGATCGATTCAAACTGTAGTTGAATTTTAAATGATTTCACAGCGATTTTCTCGAAGATTACATACTTTTCAAAACGATTGAATACGATATCTCTAACTCTTGTGGAACAATATATTTAGGGTTACTCCACTCAGAAATAAGTCGCTTCGATAATCGAATCGACAGAATGAACAGTCGTTAACGATGTCTTCTCTTCGTACATCTCAACATCCCAGGGCAGGATTGAGCTCAACTAGGCATCTTAAGCTGGAGAAAACCATAGAAATTGGTATCTATTCCAGCGGCCAAAACAAGCAGCCGAGGGTTTTTTTTTGGTTGGTTAAAGTCCAACACTTACTGGCACCTTCAAGAACCTAGGCTTTTAAGCTTTTTCTCTACCTCAAGGTAAAAAAAAAAGAGACACAGCTGTATATTTGTATAGTGAGGGAAGTGACTTTACAAGAAAAATAACCCTTCGTATGACCTCTTCACTCTACATGTTTCAAGCTTCATGAGCTCATCTTCAGGAGTAAGATTCATCGAGTAACTTGGCGAAACGGTAATAATGAAAAAAAATTAAAATTAACTCAAAATTGAATTCTGGTTTAAACTGAGCCCCTCTCAAACGTTTATTCTCCTCTGAACTGATGAGTATTTTCGGTATCGAGTGAATTTCTGGCGGCATGATCAGAAAGACGTATTTAACACAAAGTGAAGTCATCCAATTCCCCTATTATTGAATGATTTCCCATTGTACCGGCTCTGAAACAGCCTTATCGTCCTGAAAAGCAGACTGTACCGTTCCACGGCTTTCAGCTGAGCATCGAGCTCGGGTCTCAGCTTTTAATGAGAAAGGCTCATTAGCCGAGCTAATCAAGCCGGATGCCCCGATGTTGTGGTGCCTGGCTGGGAAATTACATCGAATCCTGATCAGATGTCTGGGTCGAACCAGAGAAGGGGGCGAACTTCGACGATGATGCATGTGAAACGGGCCTAATGGAGTATGCTTGGGCTGGTTGATTCCACAAGGTGTCCGCAATATCGAACGCCCGAACTAGGTGTTATGCCTAGAGATCAGAGGACACCATCATGATATTGACTTCAATGGGTCGACTGAGAGCAATCGAAATTTTTGATACAGAACAAATTTTTATTGGCAAATTCAATGTATGAGCATGAAATTTTACTTATTTTACTGATATTATAAATACGAAAGTTTTTGAGGATGTTTGTTACTCTTTCATGAAAAAATTACCGAACGGATTCAGATCAAACTTCACATCAATATAGTTTATGTATCAGAAAAACACATAGGTTAAAATTCACGAAGATTTCGTGTGATTTGACCATAGTACAAAGATAAATTCGAGTCGGAAACATTCCCTACCTCCGAAAGCTATTTGAGAACCAACCAAAAAAAAAACCCTCGGCTGTTTGTTTTGGCCGCTGGAATAGATACCAATTTCTATGTTGAGCTCAATCCTGCCCTGGGATGTTGAGATGTACGAAGAGAAGACATCGTTAACGACTGTTCATTCTGTTGATTCGATTATCGAAGCGACTTATTTCTGAGTGGAGTAACCCTAAATATAATGCTCCACAAGAGTTTGAGATATCGTATTCAATCGTTTTGAAAAGTATGTAATCTTCGAGAAAATCGATGTGAAATCATTCAAAACTCAATAACAACTTGAATCGATCCAACGAAAATCAGTATAAGACATTTCATCAATCTGGTCGCCTTTTTTCTGAAGTTTGGTTCTTTGCATATGCTTCATGAATGTTCTTATTTTGAAATGGAGTCAGTTCATCAACGGCTTCCATTCGAAACGAGTTTTCTGAAAATGCCAAGACGTAAATTAACAAACGCTGAGGCTAACAGGGTTATCGGAATGCTACAGGGTGGCCTAACTCAGGTTGTTGTAGCGGAAAGCCTCCAAGTCAGCTTTGCTCCAAAGAAGATAAGATAATCATCAAACAACCCCAGAATCCTTGAATGATCTGAGAGAGCTTCTGCCCCGTTTATGGAACCAATTCCCTCAGAAAATGTTCAACAATCTCATGTGTAGTATGCAAAGAAGATGTCAAGCTGTTATTGATGCCCATGAAGGCTATACATTGTGTTGATAGTCTCAAAATGCTTGAATTCTCTGGGAATAAAATTTCGTCATTTTACTCGATTTTTTTACCACTCTGTATACGCTGCAGACCTACAGGCGAAAAATAATTTTCTTTCCTGCAACTTGAAATCATATTAATATGAATTGTCATCACAAATTCTCATTAATTTGCAATTTAAGTCAATATCCCTAACGCATGTGGAGCAGTTTATTGTCTTAGTTAATTGATTTGAGGTATATTTTTTCTTATTCGGATTTAAAGCGTCTTTTTCTCAACGATATAGAGGTAAGAATTCTTCAGGAATTTAAGGAAATTTTCAGAAGGGCCCTTCTATCTGAAGATGAATGCCCTTTGCCTGCTTTCTGAGTTTTGAAAATGAATCCTCTTGTGTTTACATTTGTGTAAACTTTCGTTAATTATTTAAATTCATCCGGAGCATTCAATGTAACTTCACACTTTTGATCTTCAAGGTCGGTAACCAGCCTTTTTCCCGTATCTCAATTCCTTCGTAATGAATCCTTTCACGAAGTTTGTAGTATTTTTTTCTCAGTCTACGTTCTTTTTGGATTAAAAAAATGCATCTCATCTATCTCGGGCGGATGCTGAATCTCTCGCGCATTTATAGTGTTTCACGTAACTTTTCCCATAAACTACATGCATAATTCATCATAATTTGCGAGCGGGATAACCAAGGAATCGCACGACTCCTCTGCAAGATGAATAACATAACTTCATTAGAAATTTTCTACTCATTACAAGAGACTGTTCTCTGCGAGGTTCAGCACGACCTGGAGGAATTGTTTGTTTTAATGAATTGTGTCGGGTCTGAGGAAGGGATTGCGACGAGAAAAGCTCGTTGTTTTCTGGATGTGAAAAACGTCGAAATAACCCAGAGATAATTCGGTTTCTGTACCTTGAGGTATTTGAACGCGTTCCCGGGTTTTCCTTTTGAGGAACGAGGGTTGCCAATGCATCTCTGGAATGTTTATTAGTTCACCCTCTTATTTCGCACTTTGAATAACATCTTGAGGTGGAGTTTCGTCTACTGTTATCTCTCAACAACGCCTGAGTAGGCAAGTTATGTATGCAACCTCAATTCGTTCCGATGATTTCAGTCCTTTCTCTCTTTCTTGTATTATTCCATCCTAGAATATTATGTCTGATAAATCTTGTTCTAGCTCTATCGAACACAACAAGAAAAGAATCATCCAATTTGGTCTAGTAGTTTAGACGTGATACCCCTACAAAGATAACCATAGATCTTCTCTTATATAGTCGGCCATTTTGTTGGTTACACCATTTATAACTCAAGATTGGATACATTGAAGAATTTGATGAAATGAAAACAATAGGAAATAATTTTTCTTCTTGCGATAATCGCTATAGTAGGTGTCGCTACGGTTAATAGCGTTTCCGTGAAAGTATTATATTTGATATTGATTCGGTGAACTAAATTTTCTAATAATATTAACGCATCTGAGTCCATGTGTTATTACACCTATCTTTCTTCGGAACACTACGGGAAATTTTATGACGAAATGTTTTGAACAAATATTCATTCAACTATTATATATGTGAACAATTACTGTGTATTTTGAGTTGCCTGAACGGATGTTTTGGGGGCGCATTGATTCTTTTTACTGGTGACTTCCGACAAGCATTACCGATTATTCCAAAATCGACGGCTGCCGATGAAATTAATGCTTGCATAAAATCATCAACTTTGAATTTGGCTAGGTAATAATGCTCTCAATACAGTTGATTGCGGTTGGAATAGTAAAAATAGATATTTGCAGCCCACAAAAATGCAAAACCACCTGCAACACAAAAATTGTTGAAAATTATTTTTTGTAACTGCAAAAAAGGATGAAATGCGTCATGCACCTGCAGAAAACTGAGTCTTTTTTGTATTGCTACATGTGGGGAATGTGCAGGTGTCAACTGCCAAAACAGTTGTCTAATCTTTGTCAAAGATGAAGAAATAATTGACAGTGGCGACAGCCACTCAGAATCCGAATAATTTTTTGACAAAAAAAGTATTAATATTTCACGTGAATAAAAGAAATGTTCAAATGATATTTTCTTTTTTTTATTTTGAACAGATAAGGGTTGCTTTCAGGGGTTGAAAAATAAAAAATAACTAAAACTAATATTGATCCAAAAAAACTGTCATGGAATTGATTGAAATAAATCAATTATATTAATGAAGACCCATTTTTACACATTTTATGCTGAAAGGGGGTGGTTTATACGGTCTTGAAGTCCATGAAGACCTTCATTAAACTTCATAAAACGCTACTGAGGCCCAAAAATTACTTTGATTCACGTTGGAACAGGTTTCTTTTAATTTTGGATGAAGGAGTTGTTTTCGCCCCTCAAAAAATAATAAGCATAAATCGGCATAGGGTAGGAGTAGGAGACAAGTATAGCTTATATCCAAAATTTTATCAAAATCGAAGCATCTTGATAGAATTCGGAGGTAATGCCTAATTTTTGCCCTTATTGACTGAACTAATTGAACAGGACAAAAAATTGTCCACTTTCAAGGTATTATACCATAATAGTTTATGATAATATTAAAGTTGCTTTTTTATTAATCGATTGAGGCACTACGAAGTCTACTGGGTCAGCTAGTATTCTATATACATCGAGAGCATCCAGGATTATGGAATCAGGGATACGATATTTCACAAGACGATTCCTTACCTATGCTTTTTTATTGTAACGTACAACAGAAACAATTTATTCGTTCTAATGAATTTTAGGAGGAATTTCTTTTCTGGACTTAAAAAAACGTTGGAGATATTTGAACGTGTTTCTCGAATTCCTTCGAATGGAAAGAAAGCAACGAGAGTTAATAATTAATCTCTGGAATGCTCGGTATTTGCGTTGCTTCTTCGGCATGAATTTTTTTTCGACTCACAGAACAGTTATTCAACTATTTCAAGCTCATACCTTCATTTGCTGATGAAACAAAAGAAACAACTGATTGAAAGAAGCTCTATGCTTTAGTATTTCCAGTCCGAGTGATTTAATTCTGCTTCTGTCTCGGTTCGAGTAATACGAAATGTTATAATATCCCTGGTCCAGCACAGGAATCTGTCGACCTGACTTATTGTGTACACAACAGAACAAATGAAAGGATATCCACCTATATGAAATTTCAGACCTGGTTCCCTGCCTCGTAAATAATAGAGATTCTCCTTTGTATCGACATGTATCAATGGATCAAAAGGATTCTGACTACTTTGAAAGATTGTGTTCTATTTTCGGTCGACTGCATTATGGTGTAAGGTATAAAGAGTTCATCCATTGATAGTGGAAAGGGTAATCGCTATATGAATGATGTGTTCGTCAACTCTATATAGAAACTTAGATGTAAATCTCAGATTAAGGTTCCTCCAAGTCTCGATCACCGATAAATCATCAGGCACTCCACTGCAGCAGGGAGGAAATATCCCTCCCAAGTTCGACATACCCATTTCACACCAGAATATGTACGAATCCTTTACACGGCTACTAAGCACGGTTAGTGCTTTTCAGGTCAAAGCTCGGTTTATATCCATCCACCCTGTGTTCGTGTTCATTCAACCTCCAACTTTGAACTTGGGAGGACAAAGCTATCGTTGGAGGAAATGGATACATCCAGCCGATTCGCGCAATCGACTTTGATAGCTTTTATATATCCGGCTTAACCGCATATCTTCTGAATTTGTTTTAAGGTATTTCCTGTTTCTACCCCTCATCGTTTGGATACCCACTTATAACGGATAATAGGAAGAAACGTTTTTGAGGTTTTATTCGATAATTCCTTGATTTTCTTCAAATTTCGCCTGCATTAATATTTTTAGAACTTTTCTGGTTATGCATTTTTGTAGGCACTCAGGGAAAATACCTATATCTATATCGCATAACAAAAGCTGACAAAATTCAGTAAACTACAAATTAACGATACAATGGATTTCGAAATTGAATATATTGCATTGAAATCATATTGAGCTCTTCAATAGTGATAAAATTGAAATTGAATCGAATGAGTTCGTTCAGAGTGTTACATTGGATATTCGATAAATTCCATTTGTTCAGGATCATCCAGCATGTCCATTTATGTCAGAATTAGTATGCAAAGTGCTAGTTCGTTTCATTAAACTTCGCAAATTTCATTGAATACGGCGATTAGCTTTTATTTCTGGAATGATTTCTACAATTTTTTGTTACTTTGTTATAGTACATAACATTACTAGCAAGGTAAGAGGGTTTTTACTGCCGAATGGAGCCAGTAAAACCCGTTACCTTGCGTGTATTGTTTTATATTTTATTTGTTTCTCATTTGTAAAAAGCTATGGAAACGTTGCCATGAACATGTCCGTTTATTTTTCTTTACATTTGTTTTGGCGAAAGCGAAAATGATTGTACCAAAAGAAATCATTGAAGCAGCCAGCAGTGTAATATCAAGTTTATTACCTGCAAAATCAGCTTCAAGGTACGAGCGAGAATACGACTTCAATGAATGGCAAAACAAAAATAGTGTTATTGGGGTAACTGAAGATGTTCTGTTGGTCTACTTGAATCAACTAACAGCTAGATTCAGCCCTAATACTTTATGGGCAAAATGGTCTATTCTGAAAAGATGCTTGGAAATGAAAGAAAATGCCCCTGTTCGCAGGTTCGTTCTCCTTGAAAAAATTATTGAAAAATATGACGTTCAGTTGTCATTTCAAAAGGTAATAGCGTTTCTGAAACGGAAAAATGAGCGTTATACGCCAAAAACGGCCTAGATATCAAGTAATGAAGAGGCTGAACAATTTCTTTCACATTCTCCTGATGACCAGTGGTTGTTGGCGAAAATTGTAACAATATTTGAGATTTTTGGATGTTGTCGATGTGACGAAATTCTCTCCTCGAATACGAATAATGTAGAAGATATGGAAAAATACGTTATTGTGACATTCCGGCAAACAAAAAATTTAACAACAAGAAGATTCACCATAACCGATGATGGCTGCAGCTTCAAGCCCTGCGTGTTATACAGAAAATATGTAAATCTTCGGCCTCCTGGAACAGCCGAAGATTTTTTTTGACATACCGATATGGAAAGTGCATCATCCTTAATGGTGGCCAGAACACTATTGGTGGTGTCCCAAAGCAAATAGCGAAATATTTAGGTTTAAAAGACCCAGAGTTATACACCGGACACTCTTTTCGCAGAACTGGAGCCACTATGGATGCGGATTCGGGTGGTGATATTTTAGCACTAAAGCGTGCAGGAGGGTGGAAGAGCACCGAAATTGCGATGAGTTATGACGATGATTCGGTCAACAAAAAAATCGAAATGTCGAGCAAATTATTTGGTAGTAAGGAGAGTACAAATGTTCTGCAGTCCTCGAGTTTCTTAGTCAACAGATGGTTCATCATCATCAGTATCAACTCTTTCATCATCAAAAATCTGTGTTACTGGAAATAACAATTGTACCATGATTTTCAACATATATGACGATAAAACAAAATTTTCTAATGTGAATAATACTACTAACTTGTAAAAATTTTGCAAGTTAACTGTCAGTCTTACAAGTTAGTGACTTGATATAATAAACTTTCTTGATTAATATTGTGTTTTTGGAAACTGACGTTTACAAATGAGAAACAAATAAAAATAATAACCCTATCGGTAGTGGCATTTCTGGAAACTGCTACCAAACTTCATCGTAGTTTATGTTGGAAAAACTCAGTTTCTTCAGGAAAGCTATCAAGAATATAAAGCACTCTTTGAAAAAGCTGAAAAACTAGATTGTCCTCCTCCAAAAGACTCGTAGCAGAGTTAATTAACTAGCTTGGAACTTCAGGGAACAACTCGAGGACCCTCTACCCGTTCGTGCTTGTTGCTGAACTACTCAACACTCAAATCCCCCGGTTCTAGAGCTGGATCCCATGTGTCTTCACACCATTCAATGAATTTACCCTGCTAATCCTGTCAGGAGATGCGAGCATACAAATGGAAATGAGGTAGTGGAAGAGTGCCGATCGAAATAAGTTGACGTTGGAGAGGTCGAAACGGATGAATCCTTCCCACGGGATCTCCCAGGAATTACATGGGACGAAATTTGGACGCTGGACATTTGCGGGAATGGATCAGGATTGTATCAAGCTGGAATTTCGTGAATTATCGATGGAATTCGCTAATGGGTCTCGTGGTATGCGCAGGTTCATATCGATGAGACAATAATATGGCCAAATGACCAGCTTCACATTCTCCAATAACTCCTAATAGACGAATAATCCAGGAAGACTCACTTATAGAAGGTTTTACAATTCTCCAATTGCAATTCAGAGCAAAATTTGATAGATCGCTGCCTACTAAATTTAATTTGCCAGAAGGTTGCTTGAAAATGCGACGTTGCCGGAATGCCATTGGAGGGTCGAAAGCGTGTAAAAAGGTTTGTGTTTCTTCGCCTTGTTCGGTTTTTCAATCAATAAATAACAGTCTGTATCGGGTTAGTAATTGAATTTTTCGACTCTGAGTGTTCATGTCTGGAAGAATAATCAACAGGAAGGTTTTTAATTTCAATATTTATTGAAATTTCATTTGGAAATCTTCTATTTGAATGCTGTGGCTCGTACTTGTGCAGTGCCCGGTAGCAAAAGCAACTTAAAATCTACTAGTGAGAAGGTGTCGGTATTCAGATTTCCGAAAGCAAATGGGTTAACGCCTGTACCGAGTTGATGAGCTCTGAATTATGAGATCAAGATGTCTCTGTAAGTGATTATCTTCTTCACTTAACACGCGGTTCATTGAAGAGTCCTTCACAATTTTTATTCGAATGTGCAATAGATTGTTACCAAAATTCCTACTGCCGAATATGAAGTGAAGTTTCGTGAGGTGGATAATCAGAGAGATTTTTTAAAATGTTTATTTATGAGATCATTCCAGCGTACTTGGGATATTTATCACGACAAATGTTCACTATGTGAGTAGTCTTCAGAAATGATATTGAGCAAATTTTGAGTAACATCTTATTACAAAATGGTTAGTGATAGAATCCTAAGAACTGCTCTTTCCGAGAGGAAATCACTAACTCGTTAGTTATCAGAATTGTTTTTATTCATTCAGATTTATGTTAAGTTTAAAGATCAACAGTTAGAATATAATCATTTTCGATGGCGAAATAATACTTTTTTTTCCTCTATTGATGTTCATTCACCTATTTTATTCGCTTCAAAAAGTACAATAATATCCATTATGATTGAAATCACTCGTGGTGAGTTCTGGATTATTTGCGGTAAAATGTTTAAAAATTATTCTCAAATGAACGGAATGCTGTTTTGTTTTCACCCTTAGAGTTCTTCATTTCATTGTGAATTGAAATTAATTCGAAATTTTATCGAAAACAGTACGAATTGCATACGAAAGGCGTATACTCTCTCATCTACGCCTGCTACCTCACACTCCGATGGTAACAACGGCAACGTCTAAACTTCCGGCCTGTTAGATTTAGAAGGTCAATCAACGTCAAACCATCGAAGAACATAACTAGCACGGTATGAACGAGTTCGGTCATCGTCCAACAGAGGTCACTGATATCGAAACTACCAGAATTTAATGCCTCAAAAGAAAACTGTAACTGTAACTTTGATTTACTTGACTTTGTTCACTGTAAAATCTGATGAAACTCTCTTCTAGCAAAGATTGATACCCCGTTTTTTTTCAGTGTCTCCTAGAGGTCCGAGAGTCAGGGGGAGAGTGATCCACGCATGCGTCTTATGGTAGCTGCGTGCGCTGACATCTACAGTTCGCGCTCCCGTGTGATGTGCGCCTGCGCCTCAGCAGGACAGGCCGCTTTTGTCGGCAGGCGATGCGCGAGTTAGGAGGACAGGATCGCCTCCTCAAACTCAGCGAGAATATACAGCCACATCTACATGTGCACCGGTTGCTCGATAAACACGGTAAGTTAGATGCCTCAACATGAAATTTGAATTTATATGATATTCGGTGATGTCGCTAGTTTGGGAGTGAGAATGCTTACACTACTCCTGTATTAGAGCCTACTCTGACTGCTCAGCTACACGACAATAAGAAATCGCCTCAGAGAATATGATTTAAGGCCTCGTGTCGCGGCAAGAGGCCCAGCTCTTACCCCAGCCCATCGAAGGGCTCATTTGGATTTTGCGAGAGAGCATATCCATTGGGAAGAGGCCGATTGAGAAAGAGTTCTCTTCACAGATGAGTCTAGATTCTGCCTCTACCATTGTGATCGACGTTCCCTTGCATACAGACGTCCACATGAAAGATATGCTCAGTGCAATTTCCTGAATACTACTGGTTTCGGGGGAGGATCGATTATGGTATGGGGTGGAATATATTTGACTGCTCTCACAGACATAGTGGTTGTTGATAATGGAGCTATGAATGCTGATAAGTATATAAAGAACATTCCTGAAGAGCATGTAGTGCCATTTGCCCCATACATTGGTAAAAATTTCATTTTTATGGACGATAATGCCAGACCCCATCGTGTGCGCATCGTTCAGGAGTACCTTGAAGAGGTTGAAGTTTCTCGAATGGAATGGCCAGCAAGAAGTTCAGATCTCAATGCGATTGAGCAGGTTTGGGACAACCTCAATAGAAGGCTGAGAAAATCATCCAGCTACTCTTAATGACTTAGGAATCCAACTCGGAGAAATCTGGGAAGGATTAGTTCACATTTTAAGATCACTCATTTTGAGTATGTACCGTCTTTGCCGAGCTGTAATTAACGCAAGGGGTGGAAATACCAAGTATTGAATCACTTATCAGCATTTCAGTATTTTGAAAATTGTTCATTTCTCTTCTTTCACATAAGATTCGGTGAAATCCTGAATTTTTTTCATTTAGTGTGTCTTGTTTCGTTCAAAACCTTCCCGAGAGAACATAAAAAATAAGTTTTAATGTCAATGTAGAGTTACCTTTAACTAAAATTGAGATTTTCAGAATGTGCGTTAATTTTTTTGCGCAGTGTATAATCAGGTATAGCATACCACGAAGCAAGACAACCTCTCACCCTATCTCCTTAAAGTCTGTTAACGCCAGCATCTCCTTCCAACAACACGGCAAATCACCCTTAAAAATTCAACACCCCCAAATGGCGCGTTCATTATTAATGAATGATTTCCATCGATGTTCTCTTCGTTTTTTTCTCGAGACCTTCCTATCGATCCGGAGCAAGGAAGCTCGGCCCGCTGGGGGCGGTTTCTGCCCCCAACCTAATTTGGGATATATATGGGACCGAAGTTTTCCTTTTTCCCGGAATTATGGGATCATGAGGTGGCGAATTAGAAGTTGTTCAACTAATTCCGGAAGCCGAAGTTATGCTTCTAATTAAGTTTGTAAGATGGCGGAGGAAGTCCGCCAAGAATTTTGTTCTTGGCTGCATGTCAATTTGTCAAAAGTTCACCTCTGAGGTGCATCTTAACTATTCCAATAATTCTATCTCGTAAGAAACCTCTTGATTTATTTTTATCTTCACCCAAACACACTTTTCGCCTGATTGACCTCAACTTTGACTGCAGTTCTTCAAGTGACAACAAAAATCAATAAGAAAAATCTCTTCTAAAACATTTGCACTAATTAACCAGGGGCCAATAAGTTTCAAAAAATTGTTGCCTAACAATGAAAAGGGAAACAACACTTCAAACTCTTGAACATTGTGAATTTTCGGAGTCCTTTCAGATTCCTTCGTCAGACAAAGTCTTAAAATTCATTAAACTCTTCAGAATCGTCTGACGAAGGAGTCTCATATAGACTTCTAAACGTTACGAAGTTTGAAAGTGAAAAACTCTCAGAAAAATGCAGATTTTCTTTCATAGTTATACCACTCATGTGATCTGAATCTCTATCATCTGAACTGCCTCTAATTCTTGTTCAAGTTGTGACCGTCTACCGTCTGATTTTCTAATCCCCTTGCTTTCTGTTCCCCTCGCGAACATGCAACCCCTTAAAATTCATTAAACTCTTCAGAATCGTCTGACGAATCAGTTTTATATAGACTCCCAAACGTTACGAAGTTTAAAAGTGAAAAACTTTCAGAAAAATGCAGATTTCCTTCAATAGTTATACCAATCATGTATTTAGGATTCTCTGAGTAGACATTCGGCCTCCACAATTTATTTTATGGAGCTATGAGAAAATATTTGACCAGCTCAGAATACAACAAATCATAAGAGATGAGAAATTCATAGATATCTAGATCATTTCCTGCTCTAAAATAGAAACGCAGAATAAATTGATCTAGACATATCATGTCGTGTAGATAATTGTTGAAATTATTTCGATAAAATATGCCTCTTGAAAACCGAAATGAAAGATTTCGAGCTTCTTAATTGGGAGAAATCTCCCTTAACTCACATTGCGTCCAGACGAAAATTTTATTCTGGAAAAAGTACCCTCCCGTGTAGGACTCGAACTTGTGCCCTTCGGATTACCGTTCCATCTACTACAAACAGGCTTTTCTCCCAGAATCCGATATTAGTAGTAACTATTCCATTACTCACGAACTACGTCGTTTTCCCCTAGATATATGCAGAAAACGAACGTTTTCGTCAACGCGGTGCTATCCCAGTAATGAATGTCAGGAAAACCCATTAATTAAAAATTTCCACGTTATCGATTTTTCAGGGTGCGCCCTAATTGAATCTAGCCATTGCACGAGCACGAATAATAATTAAAATGAACTAATTTTGCGGCACGATAACTTTCAGCTCTGGGTTCCTACGTGAATGCCATCTACATTCCTGCTCACACACTATCGATTTCGACGTCCGTTTCATATTAATGGTCGAAAAGTTCTTGCTTCCATACGAAGAATCGATAATTTGGATAACCTCATGTGATGTTTGGGAGAAGGAAAGAAGAATCAAAGTTTTGAAACAATAATAGACTCAATGATTTTAAAAATAAGCCCCAACATCCGAAGAATTACCAACTCTCTTGTAGTCGCAATTAGGGATAAGATCGCTGAACTTATCTTGCCTTATTCCCCGAGAAATACTGGCAAAGTTATTCTCATTAGGAATTTAATAAGCTTCCAATTTCGATTAATTAACCTCTCGAATGCTCAGGGGGAAGTCCCCAAGAATTTATCGTAGGAAATTGGTAATAATCGAATTGAGGAATATGCAAATTTAACACGAAAGCTCTTTGTGGCGAAACGAATGAAATTGGACTACGAACACTTCATCAATGAGTTAAGCCAAAGGAAACAATGCCTTGGTCAAAAAACTTGTTGGAGTGAGGAATTAGTCTCAAAGTCTAAGTCTGACTTCATCTGACCTCTCATTTTGAATATCTCTAGATTACTTCTGGTTTTAGTTGAATAATTCACTCTGAGTTTATAGATGACTTTGATATTTGTAGTTTTACTATATTAACTTCATGCGGGTGACTAATTTTTTTATGATTGTGAATGATGTCAATAAATGTTTTTACACAACCATCTCCAACTCAACTATCTGGATACAGTAATTGAAGAAAATCAGAAAAACCCCGGTTTTGACCATTGGTCCTTCGGAACTTTGAAACTACAAGATTCAAAAACTGGCTCTGATACTGTTCTCGAAAAGATCCACCAAAGAGCTGTGGCATATTCTTAGATCTCTCGATTCCAAAAGATCCCTTCAAAGCTATCCAGATGTTCAAAATTCCTGTATTTTCAATTCGGCTCTAGTTTCTCAAAAAACTCCTTCTTGTAGGTTGATTCTTCCATAACATAAGAAGGTCAGAGACACCACGAGATGTTCGTGACCTAGACTAAGTAACCTTGATATTCTCTTGTATCCCAACTTACTATCAGTAAACAAATCATCTCCTTGGGGATCTCTTCAGCACGAAGAGATGCTTCCAACTGTTAGTCGTGAACTCCAACCATAAATTTCAACAGAGGCCATTCCATTTCGGGACAAATTCCAGTAGAGTGAGTAATCGTCTTATCTCAGACGACGAATTATGGAATACGAAGGATCGCAGTGGGCCCCGGTTGCATACCGAGACGATTCCGGTAGCGTATTCCGGTCGGCAACGTAGGACGATTCAATCGAGACATTTTTTTTCGGGCGGAGAAAGGATGCGACAGTTTTATTAGAATCGACAGCGGGCGGAGTGCGCGTACCGGAAAGGGATATTTGAATAACAGCCGGAGGACGTTTAGTTCCCGGATTATGTATTCGGATAATCCCTTTTTTCGCCGAGGCGGCTGTTTGCCTATTTCGTCCCTTTGTCGGCCCAGATGAAGGGCGACAGATGGTTGTCGATAACTTTGCCCAGCTCTCGAGAGCGAGAAAGAGATTCAGGTGCGATGGAAGTTTCAAGAGCTTCTGCAACAACTTCGAATTTGAGCTTGCACCAGGTTTTCAGTTGTATCGTAGAACATAATAAACTGGGCAAAAAAATTAACGCACATTAAGGAAATCTCGAATTTATTCTAAAACTGAAGGTGTTCTCAATCATAATTATTTTTATCAGAATTATGCATGCATATGTTATCCACTTTCGACGTTTTTCTTCAATACAGATGTTTCTTCCCAGCAGGAATAAGAAAAGATGATAGAAGAGAGAAAGAAAACACACTTATTAAAATAATTATATTCTCTGACGATCGATTTCGGCTCTAAGCCATCATCAGGTCAGCTGAAAATGATAGTCAAATTATAAAATATGATGACAAAAACAAGTACAGATTAAAATTTCCTTTACATAACAATTTCTAGTACAACAATAAAAGTGAACAAGCGTGACAGGCTTTTTTATTATCTACTCACCGTCAAAGGAATATGCACTTTTAGTTATCATAAATTTTAGTTTTCTTTCAAAGGATTTGTATTCAAGTTATATTTGATGTTATGATTTGGACGTATTCGTTTTCGGGTGGTCAGTGTCGACATTTATTATTCGAGTTATCTGTCTTGCGTGGGAATATCTGCGTCAGCTGTCAGTCATCTTCGGAACAATTAACACGAGTACAGGGGTCAACAGAAAATTAAAATCACGTTGTTAGAGGACGAATCGACTTAAATAGATTAGGCATCGGGAAATCTTTTATATCATTAAGGAGAAGATTATTGTTTTTGTTCTTCAAAATTTCAAGCTGTTCTAAAAGTGTCAGCTTATAAAAATCATTATTTTGATGAAGTAAGTCTAACATTACTTCATCAAAATAATGATTTTTATAAGCTGACACTTTTAGAACAGCTTGAAATTTTGAAGAACAAAAACAATAATCTTCTCCTTAATGATATAAAAGATTTCCCGATGCCTAATCTATTTAAGTCGATTCGTCCTCTAACAACGTGATTTTAATTTTCTGTTGACCCCTGTACTCGTGTTAATTGTTCCGAAGATGACTGACAGCTGACGCAGATATTCCCACGCAAGACAGATAACTCGAATAATAAATGTCGACACTGACCACCCGAAAACGAATACGTCCAAATCATAACATCAAATATAACTTGAATACAAATCCTTTGAAAGAAAACTAAAATTTATGATAACTAAAAGTGCATATTCCTTTGACGGTGAGTAGATAATAAAAAAGCCTGTCACGCTTGTTCACTTTTATTGTTGTACTAGAAATTGTTATGTAAAGGAAATTTTAATCTGTACTTGTTTTTGTCATCATATTTTATAATTTGACTATCATTTTCAGCTGACCTGATGATGGCTTAGAGCCGAAATCGATCGTCAGAGAATATAATTATTTTAATAAGTGTGTTTTCTTTCTCTCTTCTATTTGATATCAAACACACTCATGGAGTCTTTCATTCACAAAAAAGAAAAGATGATATTATCAGATTTTGAATGTATTGGCACCATTCTAAAATCAGTTGTTCTCGATCAAGTCTAGTGATCAATAGTTTTTCTTTCGTTTGATTTTCTACACTCGATCGCTATGCAACGCGAAACGCGCAATTTGACCCAAGAGGAATGTGCCCAAGCGGTAGTTTTGCGAGAAGAAGGGAGGACATACACAAGAATTGCAGAAAGGTTTGAAGTTTCCCATACAAGTGTGTCCAGAATGTTGCAGCAATTCAGGGAGACAGGTATGAATGTCCGAAGAACAGGACAGGGTAGACCACGGGTAACAACTGCCATTCATCATTCTTCGTTGGGACAACGGTTTGCAACCGCTCGCCTCCTTCAAAATCAGCTTGAGCAAACTCATGGGTTGCAAATTAGCACTCAGACAATAAGAAATCGCCTCAGAGAATATGATTCAAGGCCTCGTGTCGCGGCAAGAGGCCCAGCTCTTACCCCAGCCCATCGAAGGGCGCGTTTGAATTTTGCGAGAGAGCAATTGGGTGCACAGATGAGTCTAGATTCTGCCTCTACCATTGTGATCGACGTTTCCTTGTATACAGACGTCCACATGAAAGATATGCTTGAGAAATGTGATGAATTCATTAAGATAATGAGATGCACATGAGAATATAAAAAATCAGTATTTATTACCATAGAGATTGTTCATTCTCGGAGTAAGTAATCACTTCCATGTGAGGAGTCTAGAGATAACTGAAAAATCTATGAGAACTGCAGAAATATCCCAACATGTATATCTTGGAGGATTCAAATACATTAGTTTAACGTAATAGAGATCTTGTTAGAATAAGTGAGGGAGGATTACCCATATTTTCATAGATTTTCATGATCTGAAACGTGGACAAATTTTGAAACTTTATAAAAAGGAGGAAAATAACATGGAATATGCAACAATAAAGGATTCTGAGAATTTACTCAACTTTACTTCAAGAAATGAACAAGATGAGCAGTTATTAAGCGAGGTGCCTTTTTAAATTTCTAATTTACAAGATTTGCACAAGATTTTCACAGGCAGAGCTGGATTACAAAAGATTACGATTAATTGATTCAATTAATGAACATGAGTTAAACTGTCAGCTGATTAATACATAGAGGAGGCTAATTTGACGCGAGCAGTCAATCAGCTAACCATAGAGGTGTAAAGATGAGGTCCGAGGGGTGCAATGCTCAATTTTCAACAACCAGACTCTGATTCTCAATTTTTCCATTACCTGTGCCTTCTTTAGATAATCTGAGGATGGCCTCATGGGCTACTCTATCAATCACTAGATGTAGAGGTGTGCGATCTATAATGATCTCAAAAGTGCACTTCTATTAGCTCTGTGTTGCAGACACAGACAAGCTTCTGTACTTTATCGAGCCTTTTCCTCGTACTTTATGATTCTAATGAAGATAGTAGTGATTTATTATTCGTTTAAGATGGATATAAAAATTGAACTGATACAGAAAACCTTCGATATCCTCCTTCTGATTGAATCTGATTGGAGAAAAGCAACGAATTAATATCTCGATCCATTGCTCCAAATTTTCCAAGGATCTCTTAATTGTCCATTTCAAATTTTGCTGACGAATACAAATTCTTCGGCCAATCATAAGCTTTTATCGGAACCCAATCAAAAGATACCAATTTTCCCGAACTGCTGAATATTCAGAAATATCCCCCCCCCTAACTAGATCATCGAGAGTCCAAATGGTATTCCGTCTCCCCCTTCACTCCAAGAGGCCAATTCATGAACTCGAAACTCAATTTGCCCGATATAAAATGCGAAGGGAACCGATACAGGGACGGCATCGATGAAAATTTCAGAAGTACCAGCCTCGATAATTCAATAAAGTTCCCACAGGACTGGGATACGTTAGGTCGCCCTAAATTATGAAGGTATGGGAGGTTGGAGGCGTTCTCCAGGTATGGCTGTGACATTCGGAGAGGTAAACATTGGGGGGTCTTCGGGTGGGAACGAAAGCAGTGTTTGTTTTGCGACACGTGAGGGGTAGTTGGAGGCGGAAGAAAGGGTGGTTTTGATTGGGGGCCTTCAACGATGGTTCGTGATATGGGGGAAGAATTTTCAGCTCTCTTGTTTCGGTAATGAATAAAATAATAATATATGTATGATGTTGAAGTACAGTCTTGAAAATAGTTTTTGCTCTTTTTTGGACGCTAGCTTGTAATGAATGGGGAAATTGCTAACACTTTCACACTTAAGAAAAACATACGACGGTATTATTTATGATCATGGGTCAAAAAGGGTATTTAGAACCGTGGTACTTGAAAAGGCCAACTGGCATCTTTTTCGGATACACCTACAAAGACAAAGAACCTTTAAAAGGGGAATCTAATTGGTCAATAGGAGGGTAAAAACAAAGATTTTCCCTGGAAGGAGGCAATCTTCGAATAAGGTACCTCCCAAAATGGTGGAGGGAAAAATTCACATTCTGTGTTACAATTATCGAAATTAGTCAGTATTGTTCGGAGATTTGAACAGAAAAGGTTCTTCGACGTGTTTGGGTGTGAAATAGAAAATTTCACAGTTGGTTTTTAAGTCTCAAGCGGAGACTTGTAGATGTCTTGAGAGTAATAGGTAGAGTGTTAGGTCTTAAACGAAGACGTGTTTTCTATTAAGCTATTCCGGGAATAGTAGTGAAAAGGGTCAATTAAAGTAGAATTTTGTGTTTTAAAGTCACGTACTCGTCGGAATATCGCGAAACCGAAACGGAAGTGCGTGTAGAGAAAACGGCGTACGGAAGTTGGGTAAAGAGAAAGGATCGCTTTGTGGATTTAGTGGAGAAAAGCAGATTATTAGAAAGAGATAAAAAGGTCAGAATTCCCCAATTTTATTTGATGAGAATAGTCGAGTCCAAAAGTCTTGTCGTCTCTCATCTCCTATCAGCTCACAGCTTAATTTCTTAGTATTATGTTATTTTGGATTTTGCGTAATTAAGTAACTCGGGGAATAGGGAAACTTATATTTTCTTTATGAAATTTTCTAATACAGTCAGAGGTACAGACGTAGGGATTAATTTGTTACTTCATTATATTCTGTAGGTATTTGGGGAAAATAGATTTTTTTAGTTAAGTTACTTCAGTGGTTTCAATTATCCCTAAAACTCAGAACTCTCTGGAAGAAAAATAACACTAAGACCTTCTCATTTCTGCAGAAGGCTGTACCCACCCTCTCTCCGAAGTGGAGAGAGCCCGAATTTTGTTTGTTAGGTTGACATGAAGCCGCTCTCATTTGTCAACCCCATTAACACCTAGACAATCCCTTATGAACAAAGTCACTTTTTATACGAAAAGGACAATGCTCATATAGGGGTGTCTATTACAAGCTGTGTAAGGGTTTTCAAGTTTCATGAATGATGAAACACAAAGGGAATCTGAGTGAAAAATCATTCATTACAGGTGATCTCTTTTTCTGGGTAAAAGCTTTTCGAAGCTTTATTGTTAATTCCTCAGTTTGAGGAAATATTGATTTTCTATAACCAAGGTGTTAGTTCTTTTCAAACAAAGTATCTTGGTCCTATCTAACCAAAGAGGTTGGTTGTGTTCAACTGGAGTATACTGGTGCCCTCTTACCAAGGAGATGGGTTGTATCCTCCAACTGAAGGCCTATTAATGCACCTTGATCAGAATTCACATCGAAGAGGTTATCCATTTACAAAAAGATCTCTGATAACTCTTCCTTACATTTAAAAAGGAGCCTATACTGACAGCCCTTATGAAGACACACTTATAGCAGGTGCCTTTACTTCCAACTCTAACCCGTTGTAAAGGGGGGCACGAGACATTCACCCCAATTCCTCATCTTCCTGCGAAATGGCAACCTATTTCCTATCCAACATCGATGGCGGCACTGGAATAATCGCGGTGATACATCATGATTTCACAGCATCCCAGGACCCAGGACGTCCTGTGCCGATGTAATTTATAGTGCCACTCTACCAACCGAGTGCTCCTGGATCAATGGATGTTCCATATCTGGATGAAATTGGATCGTAGGGAGCTTTGGAGATGGGGTGTTCGGTTTAAGACTTTCGAATGAGGTTCCAACTGAAGTTATGGCAGTTATTCAATGATTTAACTCATTAAAATGTGTAGTTGTTTCGCTAAGAGGAGTTGGAAGATTGAAACGAGCTTGGTTGCTTGGTTGATGGCATTCAAGAGTTTGTAGAACTATCCAATGAAGTGTTTCGACACTTTAAGGGACCTTAAAATTTCAAATACGGTACTGGGGAATGTTCGGGAAGCTTGAGCATCCAAATTTGAAAGAATTAGGGGGAATAATGTGGAACAATGGTTGTTTATTCAGCTGAAAAGTGTTGGAGAAATCAGGAAAACCTTGTTTATTGAAAAAGGATTTCGTGTTTTTTTTCTGTCCATCACAGGAATTATGAGAACTCAAGATCATTATACACTGCGCAAAAGAATTAACGCACATTCTGAAAATCTCAATTTTAATGAAAGTTAACTCTACATTGACTTCATAAGTTATTTTTTATGTTCTTTCGGGAGGGTTGTGAATGAAACGAGACACATTGAATGGAAAAAAAATTCAGGATTTCACCGAATCTTATGTGAAAGAAAAAAAATTAAAAATTTTCAAGATACTGAAATGCTGATAAGTGATTTAATACTTGGTATTTCCACCCCTTGCGTTAATTAAAGCTCGGCAACGACGGTTTATACTCATAATGATTGATCTTAAAATGTTCTGATTTAATCCTTCCCAGATTTCTCGGAGTTGGATTTCTAAGTCATCAAGAGTAGCTGGATGATTTTCTGACCTTCCCAGAATTCTATTGAGATGTCCCAAATCTGCTCAATCGGATTGAGATCTCGACTTCTTGCTGGCCATTCCATTCGAGAGACTTCAACCTCTTCAAGGTACTCCTGAACGATGCGCGCACGATGGGGTTTGGCATTTTCGTCCATAAAAATGAAATTTTCACCAATGTTTGGGACAAATTGCAATACATGCTCTTCAAGAATGTTTCTTATACACTTATCAGTATTCATAGCTCCATTATCAACGACCACTAGATCTGTGCGAGCAGTCAAAGATATTCCACCCATACCATAATCGATCCTCCCCCGAAACCAGTAGTATTCAGGAAAATGCACTGAGCATATCTTTCATGTGGACGTCTGTATACAAGGAAACGCCGATCACAATGGTAGAGGCAGAATCTAGACTCATCTGTGAAGAGAACTCTTTCCCAATCGGCCTCTTCCCAATGGATATGCTCTCTCGCAAAATCCAAACGCGCCCTTCGATGGGTTGGGGTAAGAGCTGGGCCTCTTGCCGCGACACGAGGCCTTAAATCATATTCTCTGAGGCGATTTCTTATTGTCTCAGTGCTAATTTGCACCCCATATGAGTTTGCTCAAGCTGATTTTGAAGGAAGCGAGCAGTTGCAAACCGTTGTCTCAACGAAGAAACTCAGAAATAACGTTCTTTAATGGCAGTTGTTACCCGTGGTCTACTCTGTCCTGGTCTTCAGACATTCATACCTGTCTCCCTGAATCGCTGCAACATTCTGGACACACTTGTATAGGAAACTTTTCTGCAATTCTTGTGTATGTCCACCCTTCTTCTCGCAAAACTACCGCTTGGGCACATTCCTCTTGGGTCAAATTGCGTGTTTCGCGTTGCATAGCGATCGAATGTAGAAAATCAAACGAAAGAATAATCATTGATCACTAGAATTGATCGAGAATAACTGATTTTAGAATGGAGCCAATACATTCAATCTGATAATATCATCTTTTTTTATTCGTGCTGGGAAAAAACATCTGTATTGAAGAAAAACGTTGTAAGTGGGTGACATATGCATGCATAATTCTGATAAAAATAATTATCAATGAGAACACCTTCAGTTGTAGAATAAATTTGAGATTGCGTTTATTTTTTGCGCAGTGTAGATTTCATAGCTTTACATCTAGAGATTGATAGGGTAGCTTATGAGGTCATCCTGAGAATATCTGAAGGTAATGAGAAAGTTAAGTGCCAAAGAGTCTGGTCCTCTCCAAACAACTACATCTCGTTTGCAAATCTTCCTTATGATGTTATGATCAAGAAAGAGAGCACTGAGCTACACTTCAGTGTAATGTTGTGCAAGCTTTTCGAGAGACTGAATTTTGTTAGAACTCGGTGAGAACGGGGTGAGAACATCTTTATTAGGGGCAAAATAGACCCTGCAACCCTATTCCAACTATGACTATCCTCTTCATTTAAAATGTGTGTAATGTCATGAATTGGCTTCCTTTTCATTCTCAAGGCATGGTGAACTCGTGAACAGATAAACTGTGAAACTACCACAATCTGCTCTTCCGGATGTTCACCTATCCTAGCCAAACAAAAAACTGCCAGATGGAAATTCTGTCTAGAACTCTGGGAGTGGTCCCTGAATAATTTCTCCCGGAACAAGTGATACCCTCATCCTGCATGCATAGAAAGAGTAAAAAGGGGGAGGAATTCTCCCCGTCGAAGGGGTTGTTTATCCCGAGCCCCCGACAAAGCTGCAACTCCACTTCAAAAGGGAAAAAGCGGTTTGCTGAACCCGGATTTTAGAGAAATGAAATTTCGTCCGAAGGGTTGCCATTAAAATTCCTGAGGAAATTGGGACGCAGATGAATACTTTATTCTTCCTGATGTCTTGGGGTTCCGTACACATCGCGTCCGAAGAGATAAGGGCGGAACTCTGCGGCCAATATTCGAAGACGATACGGAGAAAGTTAGACAAGAACGTGACAATCATACGGAAAGGCAATAATAACATCGGAGAACGGCTTCCTGAAACTTTTCGTGTGGAACGACTGAAAGAGAAATCCGTAGCAGTTATTTCCTTTCATCTTCTGTTTGGATGAGTTGTTATAACTCGTGTAGTTGGCTCTAATGTTGGCAATATGAGTTTGTAGGTATGTCGGTGATGCTGTTTGTATCCTTCATAACTTCCTGGGAGCTTGATTATCTTCCACTTCTTGGAAGCGACTGGTAGTATCTTCTATTACCTTTTTTTACGATTCGATATTGCCGTTGAGATTGAGTATATTTGAAGCTGATGGGAGAATAGTTCGACAAGTTCAATAGGAAATCCAATTGGGGCAGTTACTCATAATGTCAAAATACTATGCAGAGCTAAAGAACAGATTTTTGATACCACGCCTGACCTCTCAAGATACTACCAAATGTTCCAAATCGGGGTTGTTCTGATTTTGTAAAATACTGTTTAGGAATGTATCCGGATAATTGAGTTAGAGATAGTAGTGTAAAAACATTTATTGACATCATTCACTATCATGAAATGAATAAGTCACCCGCATGAAGTTAATACAGTAAAAATACAAATTTCAAAGTCATCTCAGAGTGAATTGTTCAACTAAAAACAGAGGTAATCTAGAGATGATGCAAATGAAATTGCCTTAGAGGAGATACATGTATTGAAAGCTTAGTAGTCTAAGTCTGTTCTTCATTGAGATTATTACAAATGTGAGAATATCATGATTGAGAAATAAATATTTAAGATCTATGACGTTGGTCTGTAAAGAAAAGGCTAATTAATCAATTGAGACGACATTTACAGTGACAAACTACTTTTAGTAAGCAGGGTTAGTGTTCATAAAAAAAATTGAAGCTACAATAGACAATTATGAGGATTACAATATAAGAGTTGCTTTGTATGAATAGAATCATCAACCTATTGATTCGAGAGGAGGCTTGAGATCTTACTTGCTGAATGCTTCCGATTAATTAAATTGAGAATTTCTTATGTATAATGAGAAGATCATACCAGTTCAATGGTTTTATCAATATGTGAGGAGACCGCTCAAGGTGAAGCAGGGATTGAGACTGTCAATCAGGTTCAATGTTTGAGTTACTTGATCGTTCACATACTTCAGAGAAGTTCACTTGGTTTTATTGAGAGAGAACAATAATTAGCAAGTGTTATAAGAAGTTAATAGTTGAGAAATGAGATGAATACATTAGGATAATGAGGTGCACATGAGAATATAATAAATCAGGATTCATTACCACAAATAATGTTCATTTTTGGAGCAACCAATTACTCCCATGTGAGGAGTCTAGAGATATCTGAAAAATCTCTGAGAACTGCAAAAATATATCGAAATATATATCTTAGAGGAGTCAAATACATTAGTTTAATGCAATAGAGATTTTATGAGAATAAAGTGAGGAAGGATTACCAAAATTTTTATAGATTTTCATGATCTGAAACGTGGACATATTTTCAAACTTTATAAAAAGCAGGAAAATAACATGGAATATAAAATACTTAAGGATTCTGAGAAGCACTCACCTGTTGAAAATTGGTTACTCCAGTAAAATGAACGAGATGATCAATTATTCAGCGAGGTGACTTTTTGAAAATTCTAATTTACAAGAGTAGCACAAGAGGAAGTCTATTCACAGTCGAGCTAGATACAGATACTACCAGAATGGTAGTATTCTATAGCAGCTCTCAAGGAGTTTTTTTTTCAGAGGTTAATCAATGCTGTGGATCTATGGATGTGGTGTATGTATTCCATATTGACAAAGCATGGGTACTCAGCCTAAACTGCGTAATCACTCTGTAACAATAGAACATCTGCATTATTGTACCTACACATGAACTTCTCAATGGCATATCATCCTCCGAAGTGGATTCAAACTGCAGTTGCTTAGCTGTTAGTTAACAATCCTCCTGTTGTGCTGAACGAAGCTCGCTTACACTACACCGTGTGAATCAAGTTTTAATTGCCGGTGGTTTGTCCCACCACCGCGATCTTTGGAAGAGTTAAATTAAGGGCTTTTCACGGCCTAATCATTATTCATGACCGTTTAACGCTCTCCATGATCTTCGGGACGATAAGTTGACGAAAATGCATGTAGCAGGGATAGAATGACCCAATTTTGAAGCGAATATTCAGGCAGCTTCCGCCATCTTGATTAACAACTTTCTGCACACTGGCTCGACGGGGTGTTAACCTAATTAGTTGCAGATAATTAGGTTGCAGGTTCGATCACTGTGATATTTAAGGGGGTTTGGGATACTCCAGTATCTGGAGATTGAGATTAGAACTCAGCTTGTAATCAGGAATTTCCAAAGCTGAAGGAGATACCATTAGTGATTCCTCTCAGTATTCAATCGTTGAAGACTATTAGTTCTTTTGTTCCCTGGTGCAACATGTTGAGAGCTTTCTTACCTTAAGGATCTACCTCTCTCAGAGTTAAAAAAAAAATAGGATAGATTGATAGATGTCAGAGTTGCAAGTACTGAAATTTTGAGAACAGCAATTGAATGGATCAACACCTCTGATGCTCAGAGATTTAAAAACCAGACAGTTGCTCTATATTGTCCTGGATATTAATAATAATAATAATAATAATAATACATTTATTGTTGTTTTCCGGTAGACATACAAATCTTACAACTTTTTCTTAGAAAATCATTGAATCACCAAAAAATACAATAGGCCTTAATAGTTGCAGTTATCTGATTCCAGAAACTGTTCAGGCCTCAATTTAGCTCAGAAAACTTGGGCATAATTTCGCACTAATGAAATTTGAATCATCAGGAGGAAGGAAAAGGAGGTGGAAATGAAAGGAGAAAAACAAAGGAGATTTGAGTGTTAGCAATTCAACTACTTTTTTAAACGTTGTTAGTTCTGGGATTGCAAAAGTAGTCTCTTGAGTTGTTTTTTAAATGTAGTTGGTGACTGTTCAAGACTAAAAGATATCGAATTCATAACATGAGAAATATTGTAGGAAAAAGACCTCTTGAAAATCTGTTTTTTATGTTGAGGTACTGTAAGTAAAGCTCTTCTTCTAAGATTCAAATTATGAACATCGGTTCGATATGTTAGCCTCTGAAGGAGGTAAGCCGGAGTCCCATATTTCATTATCTTGAAAAAGAAACAGGCCATGTGTATCTGAGCCCTATTGTTCATATTCAGCCAACCCGATTGTTGTAGAGCTGGAGTAATGTGGTCCCTACGTCTCACACCGTATATTAGCCTTAAGCACGAGTTTTGAACTTTCTGTATTCGATATCGATCGAGGCCATCTAAACAAGGCATAAAAACACTACTACAAAAATTAAAGTGTGAGAGGATGAGGGTATCACAAAGCATTTTTTTTATATCTTGAGACAGGTAAGTTCTATGGCTATAAATCATCTTCAAATTACAATAGGCCACTCTCAACTTACTGGTGACATGTTCTCTAAAGCGCATCTTGGAATCTATAATAAGACCAAGACTCTTGCCGTGGTTTGAAAAAGGGAGATACTCATCATCAAGTTTGATTCTGATCGTTTGTTTAACATGGGAGATCTGCGCATCACTACCGAACACTATCACTGAAGATTTTTTAGGATTGAGCTGCAGAAGATGGTCCCGCGCAACACCAGAAAAAGATTTTAAATCCGCATTAACCCTCTCCTCAGCCAGATGAATCTCCCCCTCAGGAAAAGAATAGTAAATCTGAGTGTCATCCACATAGAAATGCGAGCTACAGTATTGGAGGTATAAACGAAAAATGATTGTATAGACAATAAACAACAGAGGTCCGAGTATACTACCCTGAGGAACTCCTCTGTGCAGAGTCAAGGGCGACGAGCACCGACCATCAAGAACAACCCTTTGCGCACGGTCCGACAAATACGAGGCTAGTAGATGGAGGGAGCTATCTGAGAAACCTATATATCGGAGTATCGCAAGCAAGATCTCATGGCTGATCGTATCGAATGCCTTGCTAAAATCTAGCAGGACCAACAACGTTATATCACCTTTATCGTATGCTCTGAAGACATCGTCAGTGATATCAGCAAGGGCACTTTCACAGCGATACCCCCTTCTAAAACCTGATTGTTTCAATGGCAGAATATTATTAACATTCAAAAAATGCGTTATCTGTTTTTCCATTGTCCGCTCGAGCAATTTGGAGAATGTAGGAAGAATACTAATAGACCGCAACTGACCATACTCGCTGGGCATTTTGACCTTAGGCAAAGGAACAACCTGGGCTTGTTTCCAGAGAACTGGAAAATAAGAACTCGCCAAGCACTCATTCACGATGTGGGTAATGTACGGGATGATGAACGGACAACACAACTGTATGAGAGTTATATTAATTTCATCAATTCCAGAGGCTTTAGTTTTTATGCTATTCAAAATATTCATTATGTCATACTCGGTGGTTAGTTCGAAGCTAAGTTTATCAGTTGTTATGGGAAATGTATGGCTGTCATAGAAGTCCAACACCTCACGTCTGGGCACATTGTCTACAATAGAGCTCACGAAGAAATTGTTAATTTCATCGACATTGTCTAAGTTGGTAGGGATTTTGGTCTTCTTATTTCCGGTAACGTTCAGCCTCCTCAGCTCTTTCCATTTTTCTCTCGTGTTACAGTTATGGAGTTTCGTCCTAAGAAATACTCTCTTCTCCGTCCTTATCGCTCCAGTGGTATAATTCCGCAGCTGCTTGTAGTAGTCATAGTCAGACGGATTTTTAGTTTTTTTGAACTTTTGCAACGCTTTATTTCTAAGTTTTTGTAGAAATTTTATATTTTCAGTTATCCAAGGCGCATAGGTATAATTGGTTATTTTACGGAAATTCTTCAACGGCGCATGTTTCTCAAATAGACCCAGAATACAGCTGTTAAGAAAATCAATTTTTTCATCGATACTCACAATATCAGCAATATTATTCAGAGGTAGGTTCTCAAGATCGGTCTGAAATTGAAGGAGATCAATCCTTCCAAGAGATCGGTAACGAAAACTGATGGGTGTACTCTCCGGCGCTTGTAGTTCCAACCTTACACACGTCACGCGGTGGTCAGCTATATTCGCATCCACGACACTAGTTGAAACTGACTCTAAATTGGTAAAGACTAAATCGAGGAGAGCCATGGACGTACGCGTAAAATGAGTAGGCTCACCAACAAGCTGCTGCATTTCAAATGCCAGAAAAACATTCTCCAGGTTGGTCGACGGAGATGAATCTCTCAACATGTCAATGTTGAAATCTCCCATGCAGACTATGTTATCAAACCTAGCATACAAATCGGATAAAAGCTCCTCAATATCCTCGAAAAACGTGACTAATGATGCACTTGGAGGTCTATAAATGACACAAATGATGATGTTTTTACTTCGAAGTTGTACCTCTATGCAAATATATTCAATATGATCAAGTATTTTTGAGCACAGTAATCTACAACGAAACGTGTCTTTGACATACAAACCAACACCACCTCCCCGTCGATCTATTCTATTCTGTTGAAAAAAATTATATTGATCTAAATCAACGGCAGAACTCACAGAATCTTCACCCAACCACGTTTCAGATATTCCAATAATATCATAATTATTGCAAGAGACATGTTCCTGAACTCTGTCAAAATTTCCTAACAACGATCTTACATTCACATGGGCAACATTCAAAGATTGCATAACGAAACAATTTTGGATGGAAATAAAATATCAATCAGACAACAACAAAAAAAAAGGGATGAAGGGAAAAGGGGTTTAAGGAGGCAATGATTCAAATCAGTCGCAAATGTAGGCAAGAAAGCAAAAGAATATAAATCAGAGCAAATGCCCCCGTGTTCCAAACTTCACAAATTATGAACCAATATTCTACAAAATATACGAGAAAGAGTCCCATATCAACCATACAGCAAAGCACAAATGAATTCATTATTGTAGCCGCATATTTTTTCTTATAAGAGAAAACGACCATTCCCCATTCAATGACATCAATAGCTCGAATAATTCGTGAACAAAGTGATAATTGACAGATCAACGAAATGGGGTGACAAATGACGTCAAGTTTCTACGATCTGCTTCAGCAGAGCATGTATGCTACTCCACAGAGAATGAATATTTCAGTGATCATGGGGATAAATGAGAATTAAAAATTAAAATTAAAAATTAAATGATCTCCAGTTTTATGTATCAGTCGTACAATATTACGTTGATGAACAAATGAAATTGTGAAAACATATTGTGAACAATTCAGATCTGTCAACACAACAATGGAAAATACACTATTATATAAACTATAATTTACCAGGCTCCGAAAAAAAATAATTATTATAAAAACAAACAACCACCCAAATACAGAGAAATCTTGCAGGGCAAAGAAACAAATATTCATCTGCCAGAGGTGAACCATAAAGATCCCCTGAATAACCAATCCAAAATGAGTAAAATAAATCATAATACATACAGTTTAAAATTGTTTCAATTTATCCAGGTCACTTTCCCGTTCAATGCGATGAACTTTTTCACCGTAACGCACATAAATGCTTCCATAGTGAGACCACACATTTTTTCCTGAAAAACTTTTTACAGCCAACTTTAATAACTTCACTCGACACTGAGTTAAATCCTCCTTGACAGCAATTCCCGTATTCTTCAAAATTTTACGTTCTTTCAAGACGGCGGCTCGCTTGTTTACATCCCGGAACTGTATTAATATAGCCGGCGGCTTATCGGGTGATGCACTTTTTGCCGCTGTTCGGTGACAATTCTCAACGTCTGTTGGACTGATATCAACCTTCAATTTATCCTTGAATAATTTAATAATACGATCCAACAGGACTTCACTCTTCTCATACTTCAGCCCAAAGATGCGGAGATTCCTATTTCTTGAATGCTGCTCCTGCTTATCGAGGCACCTTTTCAGTTCCTCATTTTCCTCCCTTGTTTCGGCTACTTCCAGCGAAAGAAGTTTGAAGTTTTTCTCGATTTCCGAGAATTTTTCATTGATTTTAGCATCAATCTTAGCATCAATCTTGTCCATGAGTGAACAAATGAAGCGATTCTGAAATTCCTCACTCATGATCGTTGAGATTATTTGTTCAGAAACTATCTTTCTAATGTCTTCAATGTCGTTCCTCAGCAGCACCATTTTGTAGGTTAAGGATCTAATCTCGACTTTTACACAATAAAGGAAAAACTTAAATAACTGAGGGGCACTAGTTTATCAATGCCTTAATTAATTAATGTGTCGAAAAAAGAGGACTTTTCCCTCGTAAAATATTAAATTTGTAGGAACACAGAGAGCACGTCTAACTCACTCGCTCTCCATATGCCGAACCCTTCTTGATTTAACGATGTAATTATGGAGAAATAATGCGAAGAGTTTGGCCCCATTTTCTCTCCTCTTCTGTTACTTTTATTACTCAGCACTGAACTCATTTTTCTTGTTCACCGAGGTTTGAATTGTCAGTGAAGTGTTTCGAAAAAGATTAAGCTGTCGTAGCATATATATATTGCTGGTGCTACTTCAATTCATCATTTAATATCTTCTTCAACTTTCCCCGTGTTCTAAATCGAGAGTAGATTGAAGACAAGGCAAAAAATGAGGACCTTCTTTTTATTTTGCACTATTTCGTTATACCGATCCTCATGTACCTTCCAAGTATTGATTCCTATCTCATAATAGAGCTAATCAAATTTGCATAATGCATATTTAGAGTTTATGCCTGCTACTGGCATCCCAACCGACGATAATTCCGAATCAATCATCTGAATGGAAGTTTGATGAATTATTGACAGAGGGGTCAAAGTGATTATATCGATTGACCTAGAGGGGGCGCACCACTCTTTTATACGACCGACTGGGAAGCGTATTTCCGATTCTCTTTGATCTGAATCAGAGTGAACGTTGGATTTGGTTATTACGAAGAAAAAATAACATCGGGAAATTTTACTCTCGTTTGAGCAGTTTCTCCAGATTTTCTCGTCAGAGCTTCTTATATTGATTCTTCCAATCATCATAATCTAACTAACTGCATTGTTTGCCTTATGGATTTGTAAGTTCCCTTTTCTGAATTATTTTCATGAAAAATACACTGCGCAAGAAAATTAATGCACATTAAGGAAATCTCAAATTTATTCTACAACTGAAGGTGTTCTCAATCATAATTATTTTTATCAGAATTATGCATGCATATGTTATCCACTTCCAACGTTTTTCTTCAATACAGATGTTTTTTCCCAGCAGGAATAAAAGAAGAAGATATTATCAGATTTTGAATGTATTGGCTCCATTCTAAAATCAGTTGTTCTCGATCAATTCTAGTGATCAATAGTTTTTTTTCGTTTGATTTTCTACACTCGATCGCTATGCAACGCGAAACACGCAATTTGACCCAAGAGGAATGTGTCCAAGCGGTAGTTTTGCGAGAAGAAGGGTGGACATACACAAGAATTGCAGAAAGGTTTGGAGTTTCCCATACAAGTGTGTCCAGAATGTTGCAGCGATTCAGGGAGACAGGTATGAATGCCCGAAGATCAGGACATTGTAGACCACGGGTAACAACTGCCATTCAAGAACGTTACTTGAGAGTTTCTTTGTTGAGACAACGGTTTGCAACCGCTCGCCTCCTTCAAAATCAGCTTGAGCAAACTCGTGGGGTGCAAATTAGCACTGAGACAATAAGAAACTGCCTCAGAGAATATGATTTAAGGCCGCGTCAAGAAGCCAAGCTCTTACCCCAGCCCATCGAAGGCACGTTTGAATTTTGCGAGAGAGCATATCCATCGGGAAGAGGCCGATTGGGAAAGAGTTCTCTTCACAGATGAGTCTAGATTGTGCCTCTACCATTGTGATCCATGTTTCCTTGTATACAGACGTCCACATGAATTTCACACTTGCTCACAGCTTTTTTATCTAGATTTTTTATATTCCTATTGTGCTGGAGCTCCTGCATCCTTTCTCCAATCCTGTAAATCTAACTATCTTTATTAAGAGTAATTGACGGAAATAGAATCAAAAAAGTTCAACTTTAGATCATATTCAGCTGTTGATGTAATGATACCATAATTTCACTCTGATGCATCCGATTTTCTGCGAAATGTTAGTCGCATGGCAGCCAATACATGCTCATCCTTCGGGCCAAATCGAAATCCCAATCAATCTCTGATAATCCAATCGAGTTTAATGGCTTTGTTCCAGCTTACCTCTGATCAAACAACGGCCGAAGACCTGTTGTTTCATATCGATAATAATTAACGTTGATTATACGAATTCATGATCAATTATCCAATCAGTTATGCGTCTGTCGCCTTGTTCTCATCTGTCAAAGCTCCAGTGGCGTAACTCGAGCTGAAGCATGCGACCTTCAACTACAATTTCTTCCGATTTTGCATTAACATTTTTTGAATCTCTATCATGGCAGCATCGGTCCTTCTAAACTGTCTCTAATCCTTGTTCAAGTTGTGACCGTCTACCGTCCCATTCTCTGATCCCCTTTCTTTACGTTCCCCGCGAGACCATGCAACCTCAAGTTAATACTTTCTGAATTTTTTCAATTCGACGCCTACTAATTGATAATAAAACCTCTTTCAACGTTGGAAAGTCACTATTGATTCTTAATGAGGGGGTGCTTATTTAAATTTCCCGACATGGAATTCGTTGGAGCCCCCCTATAACCGACCTATTGCCCCCCTATCGTGCTCATTTCGATCTGGGAGCATCGCGAATCGAATTACCCACTTTCATAATCTCGTTCGCTCCGATATCAGCTAAAATCGTACGTATCCATCGAAATGGCACCGCCCACCGGCTTCAATTTACATTGTTCGTCGAAGTCGAAGCTACAAAGATAATCTAATTATTCCCCGCTCGGCGTCTCTGCTAATTGAGTAAGCTAGGCGCCTACTTCGATTTGGGATAGGCGGCCACATTAAATGGGTTCTGGAACCGTGGGATTTCTCTGAGGTCGCACAGGTAAAGGAAGGAGACCCGGAACAGTTTCTGAGGTCGCGAAAAGGTAGGTTGGAACCGGTAAAGGGTGGGGGAACTCCGTTTTCGTTTTAGACACGATTCATATGGGGAAGAGCCCTGGAAAGTTCTCCTTATATTTTAAAAATCATATGTTTCTCAGTGTTTTTCAATTTATAGAATTTTTACCTTTAACTCTAGACGATTTCTTGCCGAACCTGTAAGAACAAAGATTGATCCTTGTTTAGGCGATGATTTTGAAAGTATATGTGGAAGATCTAACGAAAAGGAGTGGGAGAACTGCTTGAACTGCTTGAACAAAGTACGGAAAAAAGCAGGAGTTAAGTATAGACCAAGCAAATTAAACGTTTGCCTGGAAATATTTGCTGGAGTTCTGGAAACTGTTTTAATCAATTATTTAGGCCTCTAATAAGAGTAGTTTGAGCTTTGCCCCAATTTCCCAATAACGTTCAGAAAACCTCAAAATTTTCGAAATGTGGAAAATTTTTACACTTTTCGAAAAAACAAATTTTTTCATTATAAAACATATAATATCTTGGGAACTACGAGCGTTAGAATAAACTGTTATTGAATGAGAGTTGTAGATCATCCTGTTGAGGATGCTGATCATTTAATCTTAGCTAGTGCTGTTGAAGTTGCTCAGCAGTCCCATGAGTGTCTGGTTATTGTTGAGGAGTACACTGACCTTCTTGTAATTTTGACTGCTCCAGCCCAAATGTGCACCAAAATTTTTTTACCAAAGCCTGGCAAAGGCAAGCAAGACGATAAATTGTCTCTTCTTCCTTGCATCACAAGTTATTCTCTGTTTTGAAAACCAACATATTTTTCCCCCATGTTTTTAGTGTCTTGGTGAAGGACAACTGAAATTCCTGAGGACGTTGAAAATCAACTAAATCAATTAAAATAACAAATGTGGGACTCATAAACTAATAACTAACAATACAACTCATTGCTAAGAACAATATATTACATATAACATACGTCCTTAGCGAGTGTTGTCGAGATGCTGCTTCAGTTTGAGGCACAGAGGCAAGATTAAATGAGGTTTTTGGTTAACAATTTTTCAAATATCTCGTACCACAATACATTTAATTGCTTGAAATAATTTTTATAAAGGGCTGCCATGCATTTCTTCCCTGCCTCGTCGACCTTATCGGCAGAAGCATTAGATTTTCTAAACAATTCTGCTGCTTTCAGCAGGTTTGTATTGTTTTCAGATGTCTTTAGGAATTTCATTTTTCCTTTACCGAAAGAGATGATGTAGTGTGCAGGCATTAAAAGCATGAAGGAATAATATGTTGTTTCTCGAAACAGATCAAAACTTGTTGTGCAAGGGAGAAAGGACAACATAGTCTTGCTAACCTTTGCCAGGCCCTAGAAAAAATAGTTGGTACACATAGAAGCTAGAACAATAAAAATTATAAGAAGCTCAGTGTCCTCTCCAACATTATCTACGACCCATGAGACTGCTGAGCAAATTCAATAGCTAGGATGAAATGATCAGCATCCTCAGCATAATGAGCTATTGCACGATTTAACATTGTGGTTTGGAGGAATGGGGTTACGTTTTTCTCACAATATGATGGTCTACAACTCTTATTCTATGACATTTCGTTCTAAAGTTCGTAGTTTCATAGGTATTTTACGTTTTATAGTGAAAAAATGTGTTTTTTTGAAAAGTGTGAAAATTTTCCATATTTGGACGTATGATTTCTTTAAAACTACTTGTTCAAAATACAATGTCGTAATACTTTGTAGAAGCAGAATTTAATGCTTAACACTTTCGAAAATGATATTGTTTTTGATAATGTGCTCAGTTTAGGAGCTATTCGAGAAAAACCAAAAATAGTCCCAAAATTTCAAGGTTTTTCGAACGTCACGACATACGATCCACTGAGAAATTGGGGCAAAGCTCAAACCACTCTTATTAGAGGCCTAAAAGAATGATTGAAACAGTTATCAGAACTCCACCGATTATATCCAGGCACACCATCTTTTGAAGCTAATTTGCTGGGTCTATAGTATGACAGAAGTGTATTTCAATTAAGTTGTTTGAAGATGTTCAATACATAATAGGGAGGAACCCTCACGGATTGAGTAGAAAGCAACAATGGCAGCTTCTTAAACGAACCAGAAGATTTATTTGCCATCTCCGAAGATCACTCGAAATTAAAGAAACTTCATTTAAATTTCCCAGACTCCCTAAATTCCTTTTTCGAAGACTCGCTGTTAATTTAAGGCAACTTTCATTTGTCTTATTGGACTTGTATTCGCCAGCAAGTCGAGTTAACACAAGGAGGAATTTTTCACGTTTTCATTAAACAACATTTTAGGATTGAACCAAAAGGACAACTTGCTTCATCTTGGAGACACAAGAAAATTTTGATTTGTTGTTGGAGCCAGAGTATTTTGAAATACAAACTTTCTGAGTCGATTCTCATTTTCTTCTTGCGTAATATAACATCGAAATCATTCGAAGAGATTTTATACAAGACACCAGTTGAGAACAGAAGCCTGCATAAGTCACAACGTATCTCTTGGTGATTACTTCTGCAGTCCTCGTCTTGTTCTGACGTCTTTACTTATTCATCGCGACCATTAAACCTTTCCATCCATTAGCTGCGGCAATTATTCAGTGGCGGATCTTTGCTCTAGTCCCGCTTGACGGCCCAGCCTTGGGGTTGTAGTTATTACGGTTGACACAGCGAGCTTTGTTAACAATTCTGAATTCGGAGTCGACTGATTCATCGGAACTAATGAGATTTCCTTACCCCCAGAGCCGGCTTGATTCCACGCCAATTACGCGAGGATATGCCCGTGTTGCAGGGGGGTGATTTTGTCTAGAACCTTGTTCAAGTATCATCGGTACACGAAAATATACCCCCCGGCGATAAATTCCGGAGAGGCAAAATTTTTGTCAAATTCAACACCCTGTATCTTTTTTCGTGGTTCTCCGATTTTGTTGAAATTTTCACCAGGTATAGTATTGGGTCTTGTTATGTTACCCTGAAATTTACTCTGCGAAAATATCTGTAGTTCATCCGTTATATGGGGTGAAACAAAATCTTGTTTTATACCCTTCATTTCTAAACACCCTGTGGTGAATTTGAGGCGGAAAATTTGATATCACTCAGTTTCAATTTTAAGTGTGACCCTTTCTTGACAAAATGTTCTTTGATTTACGTCAGTATCTTCTTAAAAAAAGATACACATTTTCAAAGAAAGTGTTGCTTTTTTTCAATTTTTATAACAATTTAAAACATTACATTACCTTATCGACTAGTAAACATAAACAACCTTCTGAAAATTAATAGCGTGTATTTCCAACTCGCTTTCTCTTCACTTCTACCATACGTGGCATACTTTCAATGCATTTACGAATTGCTTCTGGGAAAGCAACAATTTCTGTTAATGCAGAATAATGCTAGGCCTCACGTTGCAAGGGTTGTAACAGAATACTTTGAAGAGGTGAATATTCAACGATTCGTGTGGCCAGCCAGAAGGTCGGATTCAAATCCAATTGAACATGTATGGGATATGCTATGTAGACATGTTCGAAATCGGCAGCCCAACACCTTGTCCGATTTACGAACAGCCCTTCTTGAAGAACGGGAAAATATTCCCCCAGAAGAAATTCGGAAATGCGTTGAAAGTATGCCACGTCGTATGGTAGAAGTGATGAGAAAGCGAGGTGGAAATACACGCTATTAATTTTCAGATGTTTGTTCGTTTACTAGTCGATAAGATATTGTAATGTTTTGAATTGTTATAAAAATTGAAAAAATGCAACACTTTCTCTGAAAATGTATATCTTTTTTTTAAAGCAGATACTGAAGTAAATCAGAAAACAATTTAATAAGAAAGAGTCTCACTTCAAATTAAAACTGAATGATATCAAATTTTCCGCTTCAAATTCACCACAGGGTGTTTAGAAATGAGGGGTATAAAACAAGGTTTTGTTTCACCCCGTATAACGGATGAACTCCAGGTATTTTCGCAGAGTAAATTTCAGGTTAACATAACAAGACTCAATACTATACCTGGTGAAAATTTCAACAAAATCGGGGAACCACGAAAAAAGATACAGGGTGTTGAATTTGACAAAAATTTTGCCTGTCCGGAATTTATTGACGGGGAGTTGTATATCAGACCTCAACATTGGACTTTTGTGGAAGGGTTAACTTATGTCGACTTTTTTTTTCAGAGCTGGAGAAGAGGATTCCTCTCGCAGCGCGAAGTAATCACAGGGCAGAGCTGGACGAGTTGCAGGAACTGCTCCATTTCCCTGAAGAGGTTGCCCTGCGCCTGGCCGACACCGAATATCAACTCTACTACCAGGTCAGTCCAATAGTGTATAACATTACAAGCAAGGTAAAAGGGTTTTTACTGGCGAATGGAGGATATAACTGACGAGCCGCAGGCGAGTCAGTTACCTCCTTTAGCCAGTAAAACCCGTTACCTTGCGTGTATTGTTTTATATTTTATTTGTTTCTCATTTGTAAAAATGTTAGACAAATTCCAAAAAAAATCTCAATAATTTGTCGCAACTGTCGTAAGCTATGGAAGCGTTGCCATGAACATGTCTGTTTATTTTTCTTCACATTTGTTTTGGCGAAAATGAATGTACAAAAAGAAATTATTGAGGCAGTGTAGCATCAAGTTTATTACCTGCAAAATCAGCTTCAAGGTACGAGCGAGAATACGACGACTTCAAAAAGTGGCAAAACAAAAATAGTGTGATTGGGGTAACTGAAGATGTTTTGTTGGTCTACTTGAATCAACTATCAGTAAGATTCAGTCCTAAGACTTTATGGGCAGAATGGTCTATGCTGAAAAGCTGATTGGAAATGAAAGAAAATGCCCCTGTTCGCAGGTTTGCTTTCCTTAAAAAATTTATTGAAAAATATGACGTTTAGTTGTCATTTGCAGATTTCAAAAGGTAATAGCGTTTTTGAAACGAAAAACTGAGAGGTATACGCCAAAAAAGGTCAAGGTATTAAGTAAAGAAGAGGCTGAACAATTTCTTTTACATGCTCCTGATGACCAGTAGTTGCTGGCGAAAATTGTAACAATATTTGAGATTTTTGGATGTTGTCGATGTGACGAAATTCTCTCCTTAAACATGAATGATGGAGAAGATATGAAAAAATACGTTACTGTGACATTGCGGCAAACAAAAAATTTAACAACAAGAAGATTCTCCATAACCGATGATGGCTGCAGCTTCAAGCCCTGCATGTTATACAGGAAATATGTGAATCTTCGGCCTCCTGGAACAGAAAGCCTAAGATTTTTTTCGACATACCGACATGGAAAGTGCATTTCCCTTAATGCTGGCCAGCACACTATTGGTGGTGTCCCAAAGCAAATAGCGAAATATTTAGGTTTAAAAGACCCAGAGTTATACACCGGCCCCTCTTTTCGCAGAACTGGAGCCACTATAGTTGCGGATTCGGGTGGAGATATTTTAGCACTAAAGCGTGCAGGAGGGTGGAAGAGCACCGAAATTGCGATGAGTTATGTCGATGATTCGGTCAACGAAAAAATCGAAATGTCTAGCAAATTATTTGGTAGTAAGGAGAGTACAAATGTTCTGCAGTCCTCGAGTTCAGCAGTTTCTGAGTCAACAGATGCTTCATCATCATCAGTATCAATTCTTTCATCATCAAAAATCTGTGTTACTGGAAATAACAATTGTACCATGATTTTCAACATATATGACGATAAAACAAAATTTTCTAATGTAAATAACACTACTAACTTGTAAAAATTTTGCAAGTTAACTGTCAGTTTTACAAGTTGATGACTTGATAAAATAAACTTTCTTGATTAATAGTTTGTTTTTCTAAACTGACGTTTACAAATGAGAAACAAATAAGAGAGTTATCCAGGTATCCAACACCAACTCTCCATCTCTAGATAGACTCCTGTTATATCTGCTATCTCGTATCCAGACTCTTTACAATCTTTACACTCACATTACACCTTCATTTTTTCTTCATTAGCCTTTTTTCCGTAGCCTTGAGGTAGGGAAAAGCTCAATAGCCTAAACCTCCTCAAGGTGTATTCCTAATTTTCCTTTTCTCCAGCTTGTATTTTATTTCATCAGGGTCATCTCTTGGATATTGATTTCCTCAAGTGGTCCTCAACTTTCTTCATCATTTTTTCTTTTCAGGTCCCTCCTATCGACTACCTCCGACACGTGACCTTGGAATTGGGGGGAGAGACAGGATCTTCCACTGACAATCTTCCAGGCAACTCTTCGGCGAGGTCATCTGTCGTCAATCTAATCAACAGGTTCAATGAGGTGAGTGATATTCCTGCTGTCAGAATTCGAGAGTCAAGATTCTAGGTAATCGAAATGAAGGTTGGCAACTCTGGAAAGAAATCTATTGAAGAAGAATCTACGAAATTGAAATTGTAATAGTATATTCTAAAACAAGTTACAGAATGAGCTCCTATTCCAACACGAATGCGAAGTTCGAAAACTCGCTCCTTCGTCGCTCGTTTTCGATAGTATGAGTGTTGGAATTGCCTTCTGCAACGAGTATTAGACGGTATTTTCTCTATTTCAGTCAAATTTTGTGAAATACTCTCGAAATTCAAATGAAAATTCAGATTAGTGACTTTTCTTTAGTATCTTGGCAGTTGGTGTGACATACGAAATTTGACAGATCACGGAATTTGAATTGATTTGATTCGAAACTTGATTCGATCGGAGGTTAGTACTGACAACCATAAAACGAAAAATATAACTGAAAACAATGCTGTAATGAGTTTCATTACAGCACTACTTTTAGTACTATAATGAACTCATTACGATATTGAAATAGAGAATAGTATATTCTAAAACAAGTTGCAGAATGAGCTCCTATTCCAATACGAATGCGAAGATAGCATGAGTGTTGGAATTGCCTTCTGCAACGAGTATTAGACGGTATTTTCTCTATTTCAGTCAATTTTTGTGAAATATTCTCGAAATTCAAATGAAAATTCAGATTAGTGACTTTTGTTTTGTATCTTGGCAGTTGGTGTGACTTACGAAGTTTGACAGATCACGGAATTTGAATTGTTTTGATTCGAAACTTAATTCGATCGGAGGTCAGTACTGACAACCATAAAACGAAGCATATAACTGAAAACAATGCTGTAATGAGTTTCATTACAGCACTACTTTTAGTACTATAATGAACCCATTACGATACTGAAATAGAGAAAATATGAATATGTCCTCGTCGTGAAATGAATTCTGGAAATTCTTTCACGTTTATATGATACGTTCTCCGGAGTTCGTATAACAGATACAGCGACGTCTTCTGCAGCCGCAGCGACCAATCATTGTTCGCCATTGTGAAACACACATAGATATTTGTTCTTCCATCCATTACACAACATTCCCGGGATTGGAGCCAACATTTCGGACGGGAAAACAGAGACTCGTTCGCTCTTTTGATTTACGATACTGCGTATATATTTCGGTGTGTTTTTATAGCGCTCTTTTGCCGTAAAATCTAAGCCTTGCAGGGGGCATGTGAGAGACTGCTCGTGGGTTGCTCTATTGATGTAAGGTTAGGGAAGGAAGGAATTATTTGGTTTCTTGAGGGAGAATTTTATTCATACTGGTTACAGAAAGGTAAATCGTTGACCGTATCTATCAGCTACGTGGTACAGCTTCTTTAATGTTGGTTTCAACGGTTTGTCATCAAAATACGTTGTGCAATTCAGACCTTTTAATTTGTCTACTCATGAACATTATTGTTTCTCCTGAAAAAAGACATATCCAAGGACATACACAAGGAGGTGATTTAGATATTTACTTTCATTCCACAGGATCATTAGTTAAGGTGAAAAATTTCAAAACTAAACCTCAGTCAATCTTATCAAAGCAGTGTACAGCTTTTTAAATGTTTCTTAAGTTGTTTTCAGTGGTTTTTCATCGATATAATTTGTGCAATTAAGATCTTTCAATTTGTTTAGTATCCAAGACCGCACATGGAAGTTCATATACAGGGTTATTCACGAATATGCCTCTATAAAATATTTTTAGGAAAGACACAGGATTCAGGATTGAAATCCTAAAGGTGAGCTTCAAGTAAAAGACGACTTCTCGTATATTTTTTTAAGGTTCTAGGATTTCCAGTTACATACTCTTTTTTCTTTCAAATGGAATTTCGAAAATACTTCGAAAAAAACTATTTTTTGATATTTCGTCACTTCTTACTTTGACAAAGAATTTGTGACCTCCTGTATCATATTCTGAAAATCACGCTATCGGAAAAGGAGCATCAGCCTTTCTTCTCGGAGATTCTCAAAAAAGAGAATTTTTAATGAAAAAACCTCGAAGTTGTGTGTATTTCAACAGAGTTCAATTTTGAGAAATTTTATTCGTATTTTCTCATTTGAAAAAAATTTTCTCGGGAAAATTCAAACTTTTGAAATCAGAAAGACTCAGAATTCAATGGGGAATCTATTCATGCTATACAAAATGGGTCTTCCAATTTGAAAAACGAAAGTTGACCCGGAAGTCCTATAACCTTCAAAACATATACGAGAAGTCGTTTTCTTACTTAGAGGTCACCTTTAAAATTTCAATCTTGAATCTTGTGTCTTTCCTAAAAATATTCTATAGAGCCATATTCGTGAATAACCCTGTATATACATACGGCCTGGTCGAACAATTTAAATGAGAACTGCTTACAACAGTCAGAAAGAAATAAGTATCCATTTAATGTGACGAACACATAAACAAAATTTGGTGGTGGTTAAAAAAAAAAGATCGAAATCCCTCTTGATTTATACTGATGAAGAACTTCAGATTGTCTAGATTATGAATATCTTTGTGGATTCAGGAAGTTGGACAAACATTCGTAAGATGGAATTTACAAATCAAGAAGTTGTGAGAAGAGTAAACTTAGAACCTGTCATACCACTTGCACCAATCAGAAAACTTTGTTTACTGATCTGATGGATAATAATCAAAAACGGGCATTCTTGCAGTTGAATTTTCATGGATATAAAATGAAATATTTGATTTATTCATAGGTTAATATTGCACGATTCTTCGTGCACGTCATCGACAAACTATCATTGTTGCCATTATGTGTTAAGTAGACGGGAAAACGTCAATAAAAGCCAAAATTCAAGGAATCCGCTCATTTAGATCGACTAACTGGGCTAGACGTCTAGTCATAAAAGGCGTCATAACGTCCCACGCTTTCATTTTCACCAAGCTCAACACCAATCTGTATTGACATTTTAATACGGTGGTTAATTCGAGCTGGTCTGACGCCTGTTTTTCAACACTATCGATCTCATAGCTCGCTACCGAATGTACATCGATAGGATGAAGGCCTCCACTTGGTTATTGGCTTCTCAAAATAATATTTTAATTACTACCAATTATCCTCCTGAGCCTAGCATCGAGCTTCTCAGTTTATTGTAAAATTTTTTTCAATTCGGGCTGCACCTAAGTTTTTATGTAAAATTGGACCTTTAACAGTTGATTTTAGACATAGACGAATACTTCATCGGTTTCTTTTATCCTATTGTAGTGAATGGGGAAATTGGTAATTTCCTGATTTAACAATTGACTGAAACCTTTGGATATGGTACTGTAACACGCATAGAAACAAATCCGGCCAAAGCCCAGTTGTTTATTTAAATACCAGACGCATAGAAATCCGACTGTGGCAATATTTATGAAGCACGTGCAGTCAAAAGTGGTTGTTTTCGAATGGTTTATTATAAAACAAATGGGGGATTCATTACAGTTAAGGATTCTCAAGCTCATGGAACCTAACACTTTCTCAATGGAAGAAAAACATAGAACGATATTATTTACTATTGAAAAAGGAAAAAAAAACTTATTATTCAGTATTTTCGAGTCGGGAAGCGCGATCGGAAATCACTGTATTTGTCGCGAAAGTTGAGTGAAACGGAAGTGTTGTTTTCGAAGAACTCAGATCATCTCTACGAGGGGAATCAGAAGGTTAGAAATTTTCAATTTGAAATGTTTCAGAGAGTTTGAGTCCAAAAGTCTTGAAATCTCTCATCTCATAACATCTCATTTTAATTTTGTTTTTGTTTTGTATTTTTGGGTAATTAGATAACCAAGTAAGAAGTTTTTTTGTCTTGTGTATGAAAGTGTGTCAGTCAGTCTGAGATACAGACGTATCAACGATTGAATCATATTAATTTTCTTTGTTTTGTTGTATTTTTTTTTTCAAATAGACTGTATGTAAGTTTCCTTCACTGGTTTAAATTATCCCTAAACACTAAACTCTCTAAAGAAAAATACACTAAGACTTCTCGTTCTTCGTGCAACAAGCCTTACCCACACTCTCTCCAAGCTGGAGAGAGTTGACTCAAATTTTGTTAAGTCGATGTAAAGCCGCTCTTCCGTCAACTGCTCAGTAAAGTCTAAATACACTCAAATATACGAGTCATTTTATTATAAAAAGATGAAAAAATATATCTCTGAATTATTTAGAAAGTGCCTATGCTCCTTCTGGCTTAGATTCTTAGACCCCACACGCCTTAAGGCTAACTCCTGAAATTTTTATAAATTGATTTATAACATTTTATATATAAGATTAAGAAAACATCCCCCTGTATTCTTCCCTTATTCAAATGGGCCTAGATCCACTCCAAGGGCAATCCCCACCAGCGTTCCCCCTTCACGTTGAAAAGTCGAGATAATACACACTCCAACTCGGAATTGAAAAACTTCCGCTGTGCAGCATCCCGGGGGTGCACCTCCGTGACATTGTATCAAGGGCTGGAACTTTACCCCATTAGTCAACATGCTAAGGGTCCTCGTTCTGGTCGCGTGGATGCCAAGCAGTACGTTGTCGTAGATTACATTATGACCTTACTCAAGGACGGCGCACATAATTCAAGTCCCACAACATGCCGGATAAATGTTGGAGAACATGAAGAGATGCGGATCCGAAGGGAACGCGCTGAATCTACGCGTGAAGTCGTCTCATTCGTATGCATTGTGCGGATCCAATTACAGTTTTTCGTTATTTCGTTCGCCGTTATCTGGATGTTGGAGGGGAGGAATGAAAAATGGCATCGATTTGTTGTCTATTCTCCTACGCACAACGGATGCAATACCAGATGAAAACTAGAGGCGGAAGGGATGTTATTTAATTCGTAGATTCTTGCTAGGTCTTATCAGCTCCTCTTGGTGATTGCAGTGAGACCTCAAGGTCTATTGGCTCATCTATTAGAGCTTCTCTCCCAGCTACAAAGTCTCTTACTGGCCCTCTAGTTTTATAGCTCTCGCCTCACAAAGTTTTTGGCCAAAGCAGGGTGTTGCTACTGTGGTTCCCATCTTCTCCAGGAATATTAAATATTCATTCTCCATTTACTGAGAACCAAGACCAACCAGTCCTTATCAATCTTGCCTATTCTTTTGGAATATCTTCTGCAATTCAATACCTCCAAGTTTCTTGACTTGAATTGAAGTCCTAGAACCTTCAAAAAATATACGAGAAGTCGTCTTCTTACTTGAAGCTCACCTTTAGAATTTCAATCCTGAATCTTCTGTCTTTCTTGAAAATATTCTATAGAGCCATATTCCTGTATACATATAAAAATGGCGCATAAATATTTCAAACATCTAACGTACATATAACAAAGAAGGTATTGACACGAAAACGTCAACAATTCAATAGTATATAACATTACTAGCAAGGTAGGAGGGTTTTTACTGGCGAATGGAGGATATAACTTACGAGCCGCAGGCGAGTCAGTTACCTCCTTGAGCCTGTAAAACCCATTACCTTGCGTGTATTGTTTTATATTTTATTTGTTTCTAATTTGTAAAAACAGTTAGATAAATTCCAAAAAATTCTCGATAATTTGTCGTAAATGTCGTAAGTTGTGGAAGCGTTGCCATAAACATGTCTGTTTATTTTTCTTTACATTTGTTTTGGCGAAAGCGAAAATGAATGTACCAAAGGAAATTATTGAGGTAGCCAGCAGTGTAGCATCAAGTTCATTACCTACAAAATCAGATTCAAGGTACGAGCGAGAAAACAACTTCAAAAAGTGGCAAAAAAGATAGTGTGATTGGGGTAACTGAAGATATTTTGTTGGTCTACTTGAATCAACCATCAGCTAGATTCAGCCCTAATACTTCATGGGCAAAATGGTCTATGCTGGAAAGCTGCTTGGAAATGAAAAAAAAATGCCCCTGTTCGCAGGTTTGTTTTCCTTAAAAATATTTATTGAAAAATATTACGTTTAGTTGTCATTTGCAGATTTAAAAAGGTAATAGCATTTCTGAAAAGAAAAAATGAGCGTTTTACGCCAAAAAAGGCCAACGTATTGAGTAAAGAAGAGGCTGAACAATTTCTTTTACATGCTCGTGATGACCAGTGGTTGCTGGCGAAAATTGTAACAATATTTGGGATTTTTGGATGTTGTCGATGTGATGAAATTCTCTCCTTAAACATAAATGATGTAGAAGATATGGAAAAATACGTTACAGTAACATTGCGGCAAGCAGAAAATTTAACAACAAGAAGATTCATCATAACCGATGATGGCTGCAGCTTCAATCCCTGCATGTTATACGAAAATATGTGAATCTTCGGCCTCCTGGAACAGAAAGCCTAAGATTTTTACTGACATGGAAAGTGCATTTCCCTTAATGCTGGCCAGCACACTATTGGTGGTGTCCCAAAGCAATTAGCGAAATATTTAGGTTCAAAAGACCCAGAGTTATACACCGGCCACTCTTTTCGCAGAACTGGAGCCACTATGGTTGCGGATTCGGGTGGAGATATTTTAGCACTAAAGCGTGCTGGAGGCTGTAAGAGCACCTAAATTGCGATGCGTTATGTCGATGATTCGGTCAACAAAAAAATCGAAATTATTTGGTAGTAAGGAGAGTACAAATGTTCTGCAGTCCTCGAGTTCAGCAGTTTCTGAGTCAACAGATGGTTCCTCATCATCAGTATAAACTCTTTCATCATCGAAAATCTGTGTTACTGGAAATAACAATTGTACCCTGATTTTCAACATATATGACGATGAAACAAAATTTTCTAATGTAAATAATACTACAAACTTGTGAAAATTTTGCAAGTTAACTGTCAGTTTTATAAGTTAGTGACTTGATGAAATAAACTTTCTTGATTAATATTGTGTTTTTGGAAACTGACGTTTACAAATGAGAAACAAATGAAAATAATATATGATACAATAACTGAATAGGAATATCCTTCATTCTATGAACACCCTGTACACCCCCCCCTCTCGAATTCAATTGTCTGCCTAATAGTCACCCGAACTTATGCATCACATCAGGAATTTCCAGGGAGGAACATTAATTCGCTTTCAACTTGAAACTTCCTGGAAGATGAAAACATGGCCTCCCTTCTCTCCGACATTGAAAAACTAGAAGGAAAGTTAATAGAGTCGCTCTAGGTTACGAACTCAATTTCCTCTCACTCCCAGCAACAGAATTTATCGACAGGGAGGGAGGATCATCAAGGGGGTATTTGCCAGTTCGTGGTTCGCGCCGGGAACGAATTTAGGGGGTTGGGGTAAGACAAAAAAAGGGTGGCAGATGAAAAATCGGTTACATTTTTCAGCGTGCAACAAACTGCAGTTAGTACGCTGTATCTGATGATCGTCAATCATAGGGAAATGGGGAATTTCGGCTGAGAAAATCATTAGGGGAGTTGCTGGCTTCGTTTTTCAATTCTTGATTTATGTTTGGGAGTTTTTGTGGCTGCGCCTTTGTTGGTTTTGTATGTAAAAACTGAAAATGATCTGGATAAATACGTTGGACATAACACGAATACGTTTTTCACTTCTTGGTGTGAAGGTCGGAATATGCTTTGCATGACTTTATCCATCAAAGGTTAATGTACGTAGAGAATCAGCCCCACGTTGGGCGCCAAATTTCTCATGGTTCCTTAATATATGGATTTTTTTATTTATTGATTTCTGAATGAACTGAAAATTTTCTTTGAAATTCCTGGCTGACGTTCTCCTCATTTGAGGGTTTCATATTCATGAAAGATTCTAATAACATAATGAAAAATTTTATAAAAACAACGATAGATCTCTGGAACTGGAAGGCAAGCTGTAGAAAGTGTGGTGAGAACATTTCAGGATGCATAATGGACGATAAGGTCGCAGTGGACCTTAACTTCTTTCAAACTGAACTAAATTAACTCATTCTTTACCAATTTCAATTTATTAGAAATTATTTTCCAATTCCCACCATTCAATTCTTTTTCTCTTTTTCAAAAATCCCCACTTCCTTTATTTCCAATACTGATTAAATTTCAATAGCATCTAGCGCAACGGAGAACCATACAGTTCTGCATATGATACAAATGAGCAGGGAAAAGTCTCTGCAGGAAAAACTCTGCCTCCCTGTGTTTGAAGAAAAAAATTTGCTGAACATAACAAACGATTCATGAGGACTTCTTCGGGCATTCTACTATTGACACAAAAAAACAGAGTCCTCTCCATTCTTCCCGGAATTTTTAATCTAAAATGAAAGTGTCAGCAGGAAAAACTTTATCTCCCCGTGTTTGAAGAAAAAAAATTTAATTGACATAACAAACGATCCTTAAAGACTCCTTTCGTTATTCTTCCATCGACACAAAAAAACAGAGTCCTTTCCGATCTTCCCGGAATTCTTAATCTAAAATGACAAAGTCAGCAGGAACATCTTTATCTCCCCGTATTTGAAGAAAAATATTTAATTGACATAACGAACGATCTTTAGGGACGTCTTCTGTTATTCTTCTATTGACGTAACAAAAATAGAGTATTCTCTTATTTTTCCCAAGATTCTCAATCTGAAATGAAAAAGTCAGCAGGAAAAACTTTTTCTCTCCGTGTTTGAAGAAAAAAAATTTAATGGACATAACGAAACTATCCTTAAAGACTTCTTTTGTTATTCTTTTATTGACACGAAAAAAACAGAGTCCTCTCCAATCTTCCCGGAATTCTTAATCTAAAATGACAAAGTCAGCAGGAAAATCTTTACCTCCCCGTGTTTGAAGAAAAATATTTAATTGACATAACGAACGATCTTTAGGGACGTCTTCTGTTATTCTTCTATTGACACAAAAAAAAATAGAGTCTTCTCTGATTTTTCCCAAGATTCTTGATCTAAAATGAAAAAGTCAGCAGGAAAAACTTTGCCTCCCCGTGTTTGAAGAAAAAAATTTAATGGACATAACGACTCCTTCTGTTATTCTTTTATTGACACGAAAAAAAACAGAGTCCTCTCCAATCTTCCCGGAATTCTCAATCTAAAATGAAAAAGTCAACAGGAAAAACTTTGTCTCACCGTGTTTCAAGAAATAAATTTAATTGACATAACGAACGACCCTTAAGGACTCTTTCTGTTATTCTTCTATTAACACAAAAAAACAGAGTCCTCTCCGATCTTCCTGGAATGCTTAATCTAAAATGACAAAGTCAACAGGAAAATCTTTACCTCGCCGTGTTTGAAGAAAAATATTTAATTGACATAACGAACGATCTTTGAGGACGTCTTCTGTAATTATTCTTTTGACACAAAAAAAACAGAGTCTTCTCTAATTTTACCAAGATTCTTAATCTGAAATTAAAAAGTCAGCAGGAAAAACTTTACTTCCCCGTGTTTGAAGAAAAAAATTTAATGGACATAACGACTTCTTCTGTTATTTTTTATTGACACGAAAAAAACAGATTCCTTTTCAATCTTACTGGAATTCTTCACCTGAAATAACAAAGTCAGCAGGAAAATCTTTACCTCCCCGTGTTTGAAGAAAAATATTTCATTGACATAACGAACGATCTTTAAGGACGTCTTCTGTAATTATTCTATTGACACAAAAAAAGGTCTTCTCTAATTTTACCAAGATTCTAAATCTAAAATTAAAATGTCGGCAGAAAAAACTTCACTTCCCCTTGTCTGAAGAAATAAATTTAATGGACATAACGACTTCTTCTGTTATTCTATTATTGACACAAAAAAAGCAGAGTCCTCTGCAATCTTCCTGGAATTTTTAATCTGAAATGACTAAGTCAGCAGGAAAATCTTTACCTCCTCATGTTTGAAGAAAAATATTTAATTGATATAACGAATGATCTTTAGGGACGTCTTCTGTTATTTTTCTATTGACACAAAAAAAAACAGAGTCTTCTCTAATTTACCTGAGATTCTTAATCAAAAATGAAAAAGTCAGCAGGAAAAACTTTGCCACCCCGTGTTTGAAGAAAAAATCTAATGGACATAACGAACGATCTTTAAAGACGTTTTCTGTTATTCTTCTATTGACATAAAAAAACAGAGTTATCTCCAATCTTTCTGAAATTCTTAATCTAAAATGAATAAATCAGCAGGAAAAACATTGCCTCCCCGTGTTTCGAGAAAAACTGTAATGGACATAACGAAGGAAGTCTTCTGTTATTCTTCTATTGACACAAAAAACCATAGTCTTTTCTAATTTTACCAAGATTCTATATTTAAAATGAAACATTCAGCAGGAAAAACTTTGCACCCCCGTGTTTGAAGAAAAAAATTTAATGGACATAACGAACGATCTTCAAGGACGTCTTCTGTTATTCTTTTATTGACACAAAAAAAAGAGTCTTCTCCAATCTTCCCGAAATTCTCAGACTTGAACGAAAAAGTCAGCAGGAAAAACTTTGCCTCCCGTGTTTAAAGAAAAAATTTCAATGAACATAACGAACTTCTTCTGTTATTCTTCTATTGACATAACAAAAACAGAGTCTTCTCCAATCTTCCCGAAATTCTTAGACTTGAATGTGAAAGTCAGCAGGAAAAACTTTGACTCCCTGTGTTTGGAAAACAAATTTTGATGAACATAACGAACTTCTTCTGTTATTCTTCTATTAACATAACAAAAAACAGAGTCTTTCCCAATCTTTCCGGAATTCTAAATCTAAAATAAAAAAGTCAGCAGGAAAAAAATTATTTTTAATAAATTGTACAAATAAAAATATCGAACGATCTAGAATCTCCTCGGGCCTAATGCCTCCCATTTCCCGTTCCAGGTGAGCTCTTGGGTGACCCAACTCATCATATCGCAGCCCACGCACGATGCCCGACGTGCGGTCCTTTCCTGCGTCCTGCGCGTGGCCCTCTCCTGCTGGAACATCGCCAATTTCAACGGCGCGATGGAAATCATCGCGGGACTCAGGTGAGTGTTGTAGCGACTGCCCATTATCGAAATTTATATTGGATTCGCGCCGCGAATCTGGACCGCGTTTTGTCGTACGAGCTTTTTTCGAAGGTACAGGGAACTTTCTTTTGGGATTATTCTCCCCGAATTCGGATTTATGTAATGCTGGGAATTTGGGATTTAAGTTAGGGAAATATCCCTAAACAGCTAGTAGTGATGTCAAGGAATTATACGTTATCCTACTAGTTTTATATCTGAAAATTCATGAGAGAATATTCCAATATTAGTATAACCGGCTCCTGCACCAATTTGCAACCATGATATATGATTACTTTTTTTTATTTGATTCTGCGTCGAATCCGTTCATTTTGCCATATCTTGAAAAACAATATGGCACATAATATATCGCACCCTCGCTACAAAAAAGACACAACTCAAAATCAAAAGTAAAAAATATTCAAATTCTAAATATTTTCTTATTAATTTGAAACATGAAATAGACACCAATTTTGATATGTAGGTATCTATATGATAAATGGAGGACCTACTGATGTGGGTAAAAATTTTCCATGATTTGATCTAGGCGCGTTTTCTGATCTGATTCATAGCATGAACCGAAAAAAGTAAATTTTGAGTTGTGTAACTTTTGTAGCGAGGGATATATGCTTTCGATTCATAGAGTTAAAATACTACAATATTGGAACAAAAAGTTACCCAGCTGAGGTTGGTGCTACACTGGAAAACCATGTAGGTCTGCAGTATGATTAAATGAGGAAAAGGAGAAAATCTCAGCTGAAAAAAACCCTTGACTCGACCGTGAAAAAAAAATTTACTGGAAATATTAAGTATCAGAGAAACCTTGACATTAGTGTGATCTAAGAGAACGTCTTCGTGTTGTTCGTTTATGGACTCAGATAAACTGATTCTTCACAAAACGACTCGCAATTCTCAATCTGAAATGAAAAAAAGACGAAAGCAGAAAAAAAAACAATTATTTAGAATAAATTAAATTATTTTGAAATTAACCACCCATTTCAGAAATGCATTTGTTACTTTATGAATAGCCTCGAAACCATCTTGAAATTTATAAATGGGACTATTATTTATAAGATGATATGGTCTTCTCATTTTCCCCACACTCGCAACTAGGGCTCTCAACCGAATTCCATCGGAAGAGCATGCTGTTGCATCGTCCATGGTCTGTTCTAATAAGATTTAGAACAGGCCATATTCCTCTGGGAAGATCAAAACCAGGGACTCTGATGGAAGGAGCAGTAATAAGATCTTTATTGAAAAAATTGTATACATTCCATTCAGATTGCCGAATTTTTTTGTGGCTTCTATTCTTATCAATTAGAAAATTTGACCGAAAAGGTTTACGCGACTTCAATCTGGGGACTTTATCGCCTGGAATATATTTATATTATGACACATAATGGCCTCCTGGATCTATTTTATTACCTGTAAAATTTATGAAGGGAAAAACATTTCTGCCAAGCAATTTTTCAATGCAAAAATCACTTAACGATATTTATGGAAATGATTAAATGAATTAGAGAAAAAAACGTTTAATGATTTTATTGAAATTCGAAATTCACGTCAGATGTCAGATCCTTCTTCAACAAATCTATGTAAATACGATTTTTCGATAGTAAACAATTGTAGAGAAATTATTTTCATTCTGTTGTATTACGATAATTAACTTAAACTCATTTCTAAAAATCTTGATTTGTCTCCTGCATATGACTCACCACAAATACAGTAAATACTTCTTATTTCATTCTCGTTTCTCATTCGAAGATTTTTTTTTTTTATATGGATCCCAAATTATTTTTTCATTGAGTTTTCAGATGAATTTGGAACCAATTCTTCCTTCTGGGGAAGGTCATGAACGTTGGGAATAATATTCATTGAATTGAATTTCATAAAAAAGTGTTTTTATGATACCTTTTTCAACACTTACTTAATCACTATGAAAAAAAGGATTCAGAAAATGCAGTATCATCCTAGAATTAATTTCTAGGGGGAACCCCTGCCTGATCATGAAAATCTAGAAATGAAGAGAAGGTTTCATATTACAATTCAAGTATTCTTCAAGGAGCACTTAAATATTACACTTTTACTAGCATCGGCGCCTGCACCAATTTGCAACATTTAATTTGTACTTATAGATAAATCATCTCAAACTCATGATTGAAAACAATAATTTATACCTTACTTTTCTCCAAAAATACACATATGGCTTGTAAATTAGCACAACCATATTGATTTCTAATCCAAAAGTCATTTTAGAAGGAAGAATTAAAATTCATCACCAGAATTGTAATTATTATCTACTCAGTATTGAAAATAACACATGATATAACAAGGAATCTACATTTGATGATTGATAACAATTCGAGCAACGTTCATAGGATTTTTAAGTTCATGATTTAAGCAGTTGAATTTGAATTTTCATAATTTAATTTCTGTTTCTTATACTTTTATGAAATATAATAATATTTCGTCGTAGAGTGACCCCATTTGCGCCAGATTCGAATAAGAGCTCCGTCAATGCATTTTGACAGTTAAGTCTTCCCGTGGAAAAAAATACACGTTTTCCATCTAATCTTAACCTATTTGGTATCACCGGCACCTGCACCATTTTGCAACCATATGATAAAACAATATAAATTCCTCAACATATTCAGAATCAACTCAACAAAAATTGGAGACGATAAATTTCCCCATTTCTTTCAGTATGAACAAACTCCCGGTTTACTCCAGAATTTCGCAGGCTGCGCCATAACGTCGTTTCTCAAAACTACGCTAGACATCTCCAAAATCAAGAAGCTTCAGCTTCATTTTATCTCGTTTTTCACGACGTTGTCCAACTGTTCGCGTCGTAAAAATGAGTCGAAAAAGGAACTGTGCGGATTGTAAATCTTTTGCTTCCGTCTGATGGAAAATGCTGCCGGTACTCATTCGATTTATTTTTAAATCACATATTGCGGGTCGCTGGTGCATTGGAGGCACGTTTTCCTAGGCTTTGGTTCGGATTCCTCGATTTAGAAAAATCGGAGTTACGCATTTTCGTCAACTCTAGCTGTGCTGAATATCAGGGGATCATTATGTTCCATTCTTTCGGAGAAAGTTTAGCTTACTTCAAGAATTTCATCGTTCTATTCATTTACCCCGATGTCAGACATATGAATTCGAGTATTTTCTTATAGAACAGTTCAAGCCCTACGGAATTGTTCTCGATCATATTCCTCTATCTCTTATAGTTTATCCAGCATCGGCCTCAAAAGCCTGAAATCAAGTGGTTCATGAAAATCGATATATTTTGTGATCGACTCTTTATACGAGGATAAATTCTACATGACAACTTACTCGAATAAAGTCTCTACACTTTAGTGAAATTCGCATCAAAATCAGAAATCTGTTTCATGATTTATAATACACTGCGCAAAAAATTAACGCACATTATGGAAATCTCAAATTTATTCTACAACTGAAGGTATTCTCAATGATAATTATTTTTATCAGAATTATGCATGCATATGTTATCCACTTTCAAAGTTTTTCTTCAATACAGATGTTTTTTCTCAGCAGGAATAAGAAAAGATGGTATTATCAGATTTTGAATGTATTGGCGCCATTCTTAAAACAGTTGTTCTTGATCAATTCTAGTGATCAATACTTTTTCTTTCGGGTAACAACTGCCATTCAAGAGCGTTACTTGAGAGTTTCTTCGTTGAGACAACGGTTTGCAACCGCTCGCCTCCTTCAAAATCAGCTTGAGCAAACTCATGGGGTGCAAATTAGCACTGAGACAATAAGAAATCGCCTCAGAGAATATGATTTAAGGCCTCATGTCGCGGCAAGAGGCCCAGCTCTTACCCCAGCCCATCGAAGGGCGCGTTTGGATTTTGCGAGAGAGCATATCCATTGGGAAGAGGCCGATTGGGAAAAAGTTCACTTCACAGATGAGTCTGGATTCTGCCTCTACCATTGTGATCGACGTTCCCTTGTATACAGACGTCCACATGAAAGATATGCTCAGTGCAATTTCCTGAATACCACTGGTTTCGGGGGAGGATCGATTATGGTATGGCGTGGAATATCTTTGACTGCTCGCACAGACCTAGTGGTCGTTGATAATGGAGCTATGAATGCTGATAAGTATATAGGGAACATTTTTTGAAGAGCATGTAATGCCATTTGCCCCATACATTGGTGAAAATTTCATTTTTATGGACGATAATGCCAGACCCCATCGTGTGCGCATCGTTCAGGAGTACCTTGAAGAGGTTGAAGTCTCTCGAATGGAATCGCCTGCAAGAAATCCAGATCTCAATCCGATTGAGCAAGTTTGGGACAACCTCAATAGAAGGCTGAAAGGTTCAGAAAATCATCCAGCTACTCTTAATGACTTAAAAATCCAACTCGGAGAAATTTGGGAAGGATTAGATCAGAACATTTTACGATCACTCATTTTGAGTATGAACCATCGTTTCCGAGCTGTAATTAACGCAAGGGGTGGAAATACCAAGTATTGAATCAATTATCGGCATTTCAGTATTTTGAAATTTGTTCATTTCTCTTCTTTCAAATAACATTCGGTGAAGTCCTGAATTTTTCTTCCATTTAATGTGTCTTGTTTCGTCCTTCCCAAGAGAACATAATAAATAAGTTATAAAGTCAATGTAGAGTTAACTTTCATTAAAATTGAGATTTTCAGAATGTGCGTTGATTTTTTTGCGCGTGTAATATTAGTAAGGATTTAGTACAACCGGCACCTGCACCATTTTGCAACCTGAAAAGATGGTTAAATTAGTCCTTTACTCTTGGGTCTTTCAATCTTCTCTTCGTGAACTATACAGGTTGTTTGTTTTCAGACGAGCCACGTTATCTTAATGAACCTTTATCGGAAACCTTGAATATTCGGATATTTTCACAATTTTTACCTTGAAAAATCTTTAAAAAAATCACAGGAATTTAATCGTTTTATTCAAGGATCATTCAAGGTTAATCACGGTTGGAACAACTCTTTCACCATAGCTAATAAAATGAGTGTTTCATTATCAGATTCATATCAATAAATATCATAACAATAAAATTAGTGTAGCTAGAACCGAACCATGAGGAACTCCTGCTTCATAGTTCAGTAAAATAGACCTTCAGTATTCCTCATATTTCCAATTGAAATACGAAATTCAACGAGTTCTCTTCGTTTATGGTTCTTTTCGAAAATACTTTTGGGGTACCTCGTAATGTTGAACTCTTCACTACAGATTCATCCTAAAGAGCAACTGGATACCCTACCCTTTGTTTCCAGCCCTGAATTTCTCTCGTAAAGCGTTTGTAGAATTGGAATGAAGCCAGCTCGGGATCTCTCGCTGTAAAATTCTGAACGAGCACACTTAAACTGCAGCCATGTCCGCGAACCAAGAAAGTGTCACATACAGGTGTCTCGGAATTAACTGTAATGTATGTAGGGTCGTGTATAACGCAGCAAACCGGTAAAAACGGCCTAATTCGTGAGGGTTCAGCCCTAGCGAAAACAGCGGAGGTTTTCGAGCTAGTTTGCTCACCCTCTTGTTCGAAAAGGGGTCGGGAGGGGTATTTCCGGGTTTCCTCGAGTACGCAAGAAATGAAAAGGGTTTGACGGCTTGTTCTCGCGTGTTTTGTTTCCGATTGAACGGTCCAGTGGCTGGGTTGATGGGGGAGTGTTGAATATTCAGCTGGATTGTCTGGGTGTTGTTTGTCTGTGGATATCGGATTGAAATTATTATTCGCCGAATGCACTTTTGTGCAATTTTTTTCTTCTTATCGAATCAATTGACTCCGAAAACCTATATTTCCATACAAAACTTGAGAATATCTGCCATAGTTTTCGGGAGAAACAATGATGAAATTTTTGCATTTCTCATTTTCGAGTTTATTTTGAAACGCTCTAGTGACAACAATGTGACTGAGAGAAATCGATTCAGTGAATTTTTTTCTGAAAGATATCGACAGGTTTCAAAACCTCCATAACCGAAAAAGCCCATAGAGTCAGGCGATTGTCCTAGAGAATGCAAAATATAGCGTTTTTGGGGGGGGTCTACCCCTTTGGATTTTTTTGGCCAAAATTTCGAAATTTTCGATTGCGATTTTTTGTGCTAGGGAGAAAGTGCCCTCATCGCTGATCCTCAATCTGCAAACCCACCTCGATCCGCAGCCAATTGGCCGAGATAGGCAGCTTTGAAATTTCCAAAATTTCAAAAATTCTCATTTTGCAGGTGAAAAATTTTAATATCGCGAAAACTGCAACTTTTTTTTTCTTATCGAATCAAGGAACGTCGAAAACCTACATTTTCATATCAAACTTGTGTATATTTGCCGTAGTTTTCGAGAGAAATGATGATGAAATTTTTGCGTCTCTCATTTTCGAGTTTACTTCGAAACGTTCTAGTGACAACAATATGACTGAGAGTAATCAACTGAGGGGTTTTTCTGAAAGATCCTTACCGGTTTCAGAACCTCCATGACGGATAAAGCCCATAGAGTCAGGTGATTGTCCTAGAGAATGCAAAATATAGCGTTTTTGGGGGGGTCTACCCCTTTGGATTTTTTCGGCCAAAATTTCGAAATTTTCGATTGCGATTTTTTGTGCTAGGGAGAAAGTGCCCTCATCGCTGATCCTCAATCTGCAAACCCCACCTCGATCCGCAGCCAATTGACCGAGATAGGCAGCTTTGAAATTTCCAAAATTTCAAAAATTCTCATTTTGCAGGTGAAAAATTTTAATATCGCGAAAACTGCAACTTTTTTTTTCTTATCGAATCAAGGAACGTCGAAAACCTACATTTTCATATCAAACTTGTGTATATTTGCCGTAGTTTTCGAGAGAAATGATGATGAAATTTTTGCGTCTTTCATTTTCGAGTTTACTTCGAAACGTTCTAGTGACAACAATATGACTGAGAGTAATCAACTGAGGGGTTTTTCTGAAAGATCCTTACCGGTTTCAGAACCTCCATGACGGATAAAGCCCATAGAGTCAGGTGATTGTCCTAGAGAATGCAAAATATAGCGTTTTTGGGGGGGTCTACCCCTTTGGATTTTGTCGGCCAAAATTTCGAAATTTTCGATTGCGATTTTTTGTGCTAGGGAGAAAGTGCCCTCATCGCTGATCCTCAATCTGCAAACCCCACCTCGATCCGCAGCCAATTGACCGAGATAGGCAGCTTTGAAATTTCCAAAATTTCAAAAATTCTCATTTTGCAGGTGAAAAATTTTAAAATCGCGAAAACTGCAACTTTTATTTTCCTATCGAATCGAGGGACTTCGAAAACCTACATTTTCATATCAAACTTGTGTATATTTGCCGTAGTTTTCGAGAGAAACGATGATGAAATTTTTGCATCTTTCATTTTCGAGTTTACTTCGAAACGTTCTAGTGACAACAATATGACTAAGAGTAATAAACTGAGGGATTTTTCTGAAAGATCCTGACCGATTTCAGAACCTCCATAACCAATAAAGCCCATAGAGTCAGGCGATTGTCCTAGAGAATGCAAAATATAGCGTTTTTGGGGGGGTCTACCCCTTTGGATTTTTTCGGCCAAAATTTCGAAATTTTCGATTGCGATTTTTTGTGCTAGGGAGAAAGTGCCCTCATCGCTGATCCTCAATCTGCAAACTCCACCTCTATCCGCAGCCAATTGACCGAGATAGGCAGCTTTGAAATTTCCAAAATTCCAAAAATTCTCATTTTGCAGGTGAAAAATTTTAAAATCGCGAAAACTATAACTTTTTCCTTCTTATCGAATCGAGGAACGTCGAAAACCTACAATTTCATATCAAACTTGTGTATATTTGCCGTAGTTCTCGAGAGAAATGATGATGAAATTTTTGCATCCTTCATTTTCGAGTTTACTTCGAGACGTTCTAGTGACAACAATATGACTAAGAGTAATCAACTGAGGGGTTTTTCTGAAAGATCCTGACCGGTTTCAGAACCTCCATAACCGATAAAGCCCATAAAGTCAGGCGATTGTCCTAGAGAATGCAAAATATAGCGTTTTTGGGGGGGTCTACCCCTTTGGATTTTTTCGGCCAAAATTTCGAAATTTTCGATTGCGATTTTTTGTGCTAGGGAGAAAGTGCCCTCATCGCTGATCCTCGATCTGCAAACCCCACCTCGATCCGCAGCCAATTGACCGAGATATGCAGCTTTGAAATTTCCAAAATTTCAAAAATTCTCATTTTGCAGGTGAAAAATTTTAAAATCGCGAAAACTGCAACTTCTTCCTTCTTATCGAATCGAGGAACGTCGAAAACCTACATTTTCATATCAAACTTGTGTATATTTGCCGTAGTTTTCGAGAGAAATGATGATGAAATTTTTGCATCTTTAATTTTCGAGTTTACTTCGAAACGTTCTAGTGACAACAATATGACTAAGAGTAATCAACTGAGGGGTTTTTCTGAAAGATCCTGACCGGTTTCAGAACCTCCATAACCGATAAAGCCCATAGAGTCAGGCGATTGTCCCAGAGAATGCAAAATATAGCGTTTTTGGGGGGTCTACCCCTTTGGTTTTTTTCGGCCAAAATTTCGAAATTTTCGATTACGATTTTTTGTGCTAGGGAGAAAGTGCCCTCATCGCTGATCCTCAATCTGCAAACCCCACCTCGATCCGCAGCCAATTGACCGAGATATGCAGCTTTGAAATTTCCAAAATTTCAAAAATTCTCATTTTGCAGGTGAAAAATTTTAAAATCGCGAAAACAGCAACTTTTATTTTCTTATCGAATCAAGCGACTTCGAAAACCTACATTTTCACATCAAACTTGTGTAAATTTGCCGTAGTTTTCGAGAGAAACGATGATGAAATTTTTGCATCTTTCATTTTCAAGTTTACTTCGAAACGTTCTAGTGACAACAATATGACTAAGAGTAATCAACTGAGGAGTTTTTCTGAAAGATCCTGACCGGTTTCAGAACCTCCATAACCGATAAAGCCCATAGAGTCGGGTGATTGTCCTAGAGAATGCAAAATATAGCGTTTTTGGGGGGTCTACCCCTTTGGATTTTTTCGGCCAAAATTTCGAAATTTTCGATTGCGTTTTTTTGTACTAGGGAGAAAGTGCCCTCATCGCTGATCCTCAATCTGCAAACCTCACCTCGTCCGCAGCCAATTGGTAGAGATATGCAACTTTGAAATTTCCAAAATTTCAAAAATTCTCATTTTGCCAGTGAAAATTTTCAAAATCGATTAATCTCGTTTATTTTTCACTTTATTAATCTCGAAAATATCTGCAGTAGACCCCGAATCATCACAGAGATCCAATGAGAGAGCCACGGAAGCTTAAACTGCCGGGATTCCCAATCGCACACTTTCCAAAAAAAAAAAAAAAATAGACGAGGAAAGTGCTCCTCGCTACCCTAAATCACTCGATGTCGTATTGACGTTAATTGAATCTTCCAGAGTGGGCAATAAAGTCCTGCCGGAATTTGCAGGAAGCAACACTTCAGACTCCAATAGGTGAGGGAACAGGAAAATTCCATTATGTAACATGTTGTACCCCTGGGTGATCACGTCAAGATTCTGGACAGATAGGGACAGTTCCCACGGGCGCTCCGTAAATTGCATCAGGACACTGCTTCCTGCGGAACCCGAGGTCGGGACTATGATAGCAGGAATACGTAGGATAGGTATGGGACCTTCGGCGGCATACTTGAAATCGGGCCCCAAAAGACCCAAATTACATTATCCCGAAAATTTGAGAGAGTTGCTTCAACTATGCGAATCGAAGCACGCCATGATCTCCGATATCTTCCCTCAGAACACGTGAGGCAGTTAAACTACAATAAATTTCAGAACGCTTCAAAATTTCTAGAAGTATAACTAAATTTAAAAAAATGTATCGTTTGTGCTCACCTTAGACTTCCTTAAGTTGTGAACCTCTTTCCCCAAGAAATTAACGCTATGCCCCCAGGAAATTTGTGGCAGCGATAAAACGTTAGAATGTCAACAAATCCTCAATAACCTTCCTATTGAGAGGCCATACAAAATCAGAATTAGAAAAAATACAAAAGGAATCATGCAGAAAGGCCCTCTAGTCATTATGACAAGGAATAATTCAACACAGTGGTGTCAAGAACCATTCATCAGGAAAATCTGAAACAATATGACGGTACTCAGTCTAAAACGAGAAGAACAATGGCGCATATTTTCATATTCGGAGCTCATAATGTTCGCAGGATAACATGTGGTGTGTAATTCTATCGTGAGTTTCAGCAGATGTGTAATTTGCATACATCGCACAGTGAAGGTACGAGGATACATGTAAACGTCTGGAATTTCAGGCCCTAAATGATGTTCAACGACCCACTTTTATCCATCTTCATCCGCCGAAGCGGAAGATCATCTATCGTCATTTGACCCGGAACGAAACCAAAAAGAATGTCTGGACAATTTATCATTATTTAGGAACCATTAGGATGCACCAGCTATTTCGCTCGATCAGCAGGGAACATCTGAGAAGCTGACCTCCGCATTTTTAGCTGGTACAAGTAAACAGAAATTCGATCTGCTTCCGAAAATAAAAATCCATTAAGCGTATCGAACAGGTAGTCCGAAGGTCGCAGGTTCGAGTCCCGCTCAGTAGGGTCAATTTTACAAAATTTTCATGAAATTTTCGGACGACAAACACTTAATATTGTATGGTTCAAGTGTAATTCATTACTTTGATTTATTCGTGTCGATTTTCAGAATTTTCTGCTAGGTATGGACTAAAGCGTTCTCTGAATATAAATTCCATGCACCCATACACTACAGCCGTATAACATCATAGGCAAGAGAACAGTTTTATGAGCAGGTCGTATCAAATTATGACTCGGTCGCGTATGAACAGATATAAAATGGACCTATAAGGGTGATCGAATTCAACTATTAGAGTCATAAAATTATGACCGTATCATATAGAATCACCCCGGGGGTACGCCTATTAGTCGAGTAATTAAATGCATTAGGGACGTATCCCGGTAATAACTCATTTGAATAGTTTCGTTATTCCTGGTGATGAATATAATTCAATTTGTCGGTCTATTTGTGATCTCAATAATGCAATCAACGTGTAGAGAATCGGAGTGGCGTTTGGTCAATTCGATTTTCCATGGTGGAATTCATAAAGGATTTATCATCTGTTCTGATTTCGGACTATTGCTTCGTTCATATTTCATCGAGGCTGAAACGTTCAGGACTATAGGAAACTGCGTATGTGTTTCGGAAGTATATTCATTGTTTCGGTTCGAATAAACACAAGTTAATTCGATCGATTATTACCCTAGCGTTGATGATGGAAAACGCACACGAATTCTAGACTATAGTTGGAGAGTTTACATCGTTATATAAATTTGACGCTTTTTTTTAATCCTATAATTCTTCAATCAGAAGTTGTTCTGAAATTCTTAAATGAATATCTGGATAAATGTCGAAGAAACGCTGGAGGTAATAATCCCAAACGACGTGTATAGCGAGAGAGGACGAAATATATCATTGTTATCTGCGAGATTTCAGTTGGCATTCAAAACGAAGTTTGCCAGAAGGTGCCATCGCAAAGGCTATTATGACTAAACAGTGAACGACTTCAAACAATGGACCATCTACATAAACAGATTGTTGAGGCCATTAGCTTAATCAAGGTGGACCTCCTTTGAGTCCTCTACGCTTCGAAAGGAACACCAATGTTACAGAAGTTCGGGTGCGGCTGTAATGGACGTTTGAAAAGATTCCCCTTATCTGCTTCAGTATGGCTTCGTTCGTTACGTATCAGCCTTTTTGGGTATTCAATTCCTGAACCTACGTCTGGATCACTCCCATTTTCCAGATTGGTATCTATACGGTCATCCTGATTATCTCAGTCTGTGGATCTCAACAGAAGTCAGATAACTCGAACAGTACGGACGTCAAAGTTCAGTGAATGACAAAGGAGGTCAAAGAATTTACTACTTTACTAGTAGTAGTCGTATCTCCACAAGTATCTTGTTTGGAGGGAAGATACATCTTTATATGACTTTGGCGCCCAACGTGGGGCCATTCCTATTAGTATTATGGTTTTTATATGAAAAATGCATTAAGGACGTATCCCGGTAATAACTCATTTGAATAGTTTCGTTATTCCTGGTGATGAATATAATTCAATTTGTCGGTCTATTTGTGATCTCAATAATGCAATCAACGTGTAGAGAATCGGAGTGGCGTTTGGTCAATAGGATTTTCCATGGTGGAATTCATAAAGGATTTATCATCTGTTCTGATTTCGGACTATTGCTTCGTTCATATTTCATCGAGGCCGAAACGTTCAGGACTACAGGAAACTGCGTATCTGTTTCGGAAGTATATTCATTGTTTCGGTTCGAATAAACACAAGTTAATTCGATCGATTATTACCCTAGCGTTGATGACGGAAAACGCACATGAATGCTGGACTATAGTTGGAGAGTTTACATCGTTATATAAATTTGGCGCCCAACGTGGGGCTTTTTTTTTAATCCTATAATTCTTCAATCAGAAGTTGTTCTTAAATTCTCAAATGAATATCTGGATAAATGTCGAAGAAACGCTGGAGGTAATAATCCCAAACGACGTGTAGAGCGAGAGAGGACGAAATATATCATTGTTATCTGCGAGATTTCAGTTGGCACTCAAAGCGAAGTTTGCCAGAAGGTGCCATCGCAAAGGCTATTATGACTAAACAGTGAACGACTTCAAACAATGGACCATCTACATAAACAGATTGTTGAAGCCATTAGCTTAATCAAGGTGGACCTCCTTTGAGTCCTCTACGCTCCGAAAGGAACACCAATGTTACAGAAGTTCGGGTGCGGCTGTAATGGACGTTTGAAAAGATTCCCCTTATCTGCTTCAGTATGGCTTCGTTCGTTACGTATCAGCCTTTTTGGGTATTCAATTCCTGAACCTATGTCTGGATCACTCCCATTTTCCAGATTGGTATCTGTACGGTCATCCTGATTATCTCAGTCTGTGGAGCTCACGAGAAGTCAGATAACTCGAACGGTACGGTCGTCAAAGTTCAGTGAATGACAAAGGAGGACAAAGAATTCACTACTCTACTTGTAGTAGTCGTATCTCCACAAGTATCTTGTTTGGAAGGAAGATACATGTTTATATAACTTTGGCGCCCAACGTGGGGCCATTCCTATCGGTATTTTGGTTTTTTATATGTTCCATTAATTTAAAATATCAAAATGAACGTTGTTGAGTTCGTGTAGGTCAATTTGAATCCTAGAATGATGGTGGGAGGATAGCATTTATTCAATATTATGCTACTCGGAGAATTTGAAGGTGACCCAAAGAACATGAGGTGGTTGTCAGGCAATTATCATTTGTTCTGAGTCGAGTATAGTTGTGAATTATCGAAGCGAATAGTTGTGGAACATAAATTCTCGAAGATGAATAAGATATTTAACACAGAAGACAGTTTTTTTAGCCTATTAACACTATCTCAAGGTTTGATGGTGGTGTTAATCCGATTGATCAGCATCCAAGGATTTTTCCTTGAGTGTAACGGTGCCGGCAATGGGTGAAACAAAGCCTCGACGCCAGGGATTAATTTCGGCGATTGCGTCCGTGACACAGTCGGGGAGAAATCTTTCGCAACTTCCTATCAGCCGTTCGAAATTAGTGCCGAGCTATACCCGAGAGGGAAAAACGGCGTAAACCCTTTCTGTGTGAAAATTGCCGCTGTTATTGGCCCGTCAGGCTTATTATCGGGCTCGGCGCCATAAAGAGACGGCGCTTCGCTCGCGTTCAACATTCGTTATCACCGCCTTTGCGATTTTTTCTGGATTGCAAGTTCCGGAAGGTCGCCCCCTTAATCTCTGACGATTTTCGTGCGAATCTTTGAGTTTGTCCGCGTCTGAGGTTATGTTATGGAGTCGTTCACGCGTTGGATTGTAGATTGGAGATTGTAGTATTAGAAGAAAAGAGAGAGAAAGGAATTAGTTGGCAAGAGTAGGAACAATATGGGAACAAAGATGTTAACAAGAAAGCAAGCGCGCAACAAGGTTTAATGTGAATATGGATAACTGCGGAGGCCATACGAAATCAAAGTTATATAAAAGAAACAAGCATGATTTTTTTCATCAGATCCTCCTGAGTCCCGACTTCATATTAACGGTGATACAATAGTTATTTATGATATGAGTGTTGAAAGTGACGTTTTATTTTGTGAGTGAAAAAGTTTGTGAAATGAGCGGAGCGAATTTAACATAAAATCACTTTTAACACAAATACCATACAATGTTTTTTGTACAACTGCCCTATTTTGATAATGAAATGGGCGAATTTGAGATGACAATAAACTTCGAAATTCATTTCAATATTAAAATAATCAAAAGGTTTTTGAGAATGGCAAACGTTGCGAATGTTGTGATTACTAACAAATGAGAAAAGACGCTCTCATTTGAATTTCGTTCCTGTCCAATTTTCGTCTTGGGTTTTTAACTGCTTAATATGTTTGTCGAGTGTCCAATTATTCATAAAAGTGACGATTTGGTTATTCCTCTGGATATTGAAGAGTCTGCAAGAAGAGCAAATCTGAAACTCCTATATAAAACATCTATTCAGCAGTACGATATTGCATATAATAATTTCCTGGCCTGGTGTAAATTTAAAAATGTAGAAGAAAACTTCAGTGAAACTGTTTTTCTGGCATACTTAGAAGAAAAATCGAAAATATGGAGTTCATCAACTTTGTGGAGCAAATTTTCAATGATAAAGTCAAGCGCCCTTGTTGAAAATGGTGTGGATGTTAGTGAATATTTTGAGGTAATAGCGTATTTAAAACGAAAAAGTTAAGGATATCGTCCCAAAAAATCGAAATTTCTCACTCGTGATAAGTTGAAAAGTTTATAAAGGGGGCACCAGATGAGAAATACTTAATGTCAGTCGTTCTTTCAGTATTATTGGGAAATATGTAGACTATTTTCATAAGTACTTCACACTGCGCCCTTCTGTCATCAAACATCGTCGTTTTTTCCTGAAATACATGAATAATAAATGCACTGCCAATCCAGTTGGTATTAATCTATTTGGAAAAATTCCATCCATTGTTGCCGAATTCCTCAAACTTTCAGAACAAAAGCAATGTACAGGGCACTGTTTTCGAAGATCCTCAGTTTCATTGCTAGCAGAATCAGGAGCAAATATCACGGATATAAAAAAACATGGTGGATGGAAGTCTACGACGGTAGCCGAGGGCTATGTTGATCATTCAATTGCATATAGAAATGTCATTGCTGAAAAAATTCTCCCAACCTCAACAGATTTTGGATCATCATCATCCAATATTGTACTTCCGGTTCCTACAAGTACTGATGGTGCTGAGGATTCTAATAATGTGTTGCGAAGCTCCCTAACGTCAGAGAGCATTAATGTTATTAATTGTTCTATTCCCACAATTCCCTGCAATTTCTGAATTTTCCTCATCTGATTTCATCATAAGAAAATGGAGTACCAAAAATATTTTTAACACTAATGTTGAAAATATTTTGAACATGCTTCCACGTAAACAATCAATTTTAATATTGTTTGCTGTCATTTAAAGTGTCACTTTCAATGGCAGTTGTATAAGAGGGTAATATTCGGGAATTTTGTTCATTAAACACTGAAAACGTTATACAAGTTTTCTGAAAAATTTAACTCGAAGGAAAGTATAAAAGAAGAGGTGGACATCAATGATCCTATTGTGAATAAATCGTAAATGAAAGTTCCTAAAGCCATTATTTTTGCCTATCAAGCACAAAAATAAGGTACATTTTTTTTAGAGGTTGTTACCGACCGAATATACAGGAAGTTTGTACTACAATGAGCGTTCCAACTCTAACGTATAACCTAACGACGTTATCCCCCTTTTGCATCGGTCCAGTTGCGAGCGACACAGTATGTAGTGAAACAAATTTTGTCTCGACTGCCTATCGCGTCATGAACGCTCGGAATGCCTCGCCTCATTTGAAGTGGTACAATGTACCGCTTTAGTACAAATGTGAGGCTCCTCTTACAAACTCAATTTTGAAACGCTTTTGGAAGGAAACAGCTTTGGCAGAGCTCTGGTGGCCTGGTAGAGAGTTTTCTAGGTACCTCGGCCTATCCCACCCACGGATATCCCTCAATGTCTCAGCGCTCCACCGTTTCGTGTGCGTAGGCATTGTGCATACATATAACTCGATGAATATGAAATTGGCTTCTCCGGGAATTGTTTTACGTATCGAATACGGCCCACGGCTGCTTAATTATCGATCGTCCCTCGTAACTACCCTCTCGCAGCCCGATCCGCATGAACTCCCTACTAACATGCCCACACCATGCTCGAATCCAATCCTTCGGGATGACGCATTGTTCCCGGATATCGTACCTACGGCTGATCTCCATCTGATTCGCACTGCCTGCACCGATGAATTCTCGATGACAGGCCTGCGATCGTGATGTTTGCTCTGTCGCAAATTGGACGGGAGAAGTCGATCAATCGATGGCGAGCATAGAGCTCGGCACGTACGCCAGGGGGATTAGCCGAAGCAGCCGAAATTACGGAATGCAAGACGTCAGAAGTTGACAGATCGGTTCCGAACTCGTCGCGCCAAACAGGAGAACATAGAACATCTGTGGTGATGCGTGGAGATCCGTGGTTCGGCCTCCATATTGAAGAAAAACTACGTGTGGTGAAGATGTAGGGGTTTCTTTCGGCCTCCAGCGGCATTAGACGGCTGTAGGCCGGCGGAAACTACTTGCTTCTTCGCTGCTTCAACTTCTCAGCTGAAAATGTGTCCAGTTAAAGCAGGATCTGTTCATAAATCTCTAAAAATATGACCACAGTGCGACAGAGTACCTTATGTCGAATAAGAAGGTACTTCTAACCTCCCAGTTTCATCACTCAGTATAATAGGCTGATATAGGGGGGCTAAAGTATCATGGTGCCCCCCAGAGAAGAGAGGAAGAATATCATGAACTTTTTTTTTCGTCGCCTAGAATACCACAAGTTTTTGTCAGATGTAGTTTACTTACAGAGAAGAGTGCACCGAGCGAAGAAGCTTCAAAACTAGATTTTACATACCGGTAGTCAATGTTGTATGAATATAGTAAAATAATTTCAACGCCCATTCAGATGATTAGCGTTTGAAGCTAAAAACTCGAAACATTATACTGCAGAAACCAGCTGGTTCCTCATGGGGCGCTCATGCAACAATACTTCGTACGGCAGCGCTAGCTTTGATTTTTCTGCTGCTGAATATTGTTGCCCTGTTTGGTTGAACAGTGTTCATGTAAAAAAAATTGAAGCCCAAAATTTTTCTATGAGGATTTTTACTGGTACTATCAAGTCTACACCTACTCCTTGGTTACCAGTCCTCTCAAATATTGTCCCTCCCCATATTCGCAGAGAGACAACAGCTTTGAATTTTTGGAACAAATTCAATTCCTTTCCAAATTCATTTCCCATACTCACCTATATTCCAGATAATAAGGTGCTCAGATTGAAGACGCGTAAACCTCTTTGTTCAAATTTCCTGATTGATATGAATAGAAGCAACAAAGAAATTCGGCAATTTGAATGGAATGTATCCAATTTTTCAATAAAGAACTTATTTCTGATCCTTCCAACAGAGTTCCTGGTTTTGACCTTCCCAGGAGAATATGGTCTGTTCTAAATCGTATTAGAACAGGCCATGGACGATGCAACTGCATGCTCTTCCGATGGAATTCGGTTGAGAGCTCTAGTTGTGAGTGTGGGGAAAATGAGGAGACTATAAAACATCTTATAAATAGTTGTCCCATTTATAATTTCAAGATTATTTCGAGGCTATACATGAAGTAACAAATGGATTTCTGAAATGGGTGGTCAATTTCAAAATAATTTAATTTAATCTGAGTAATATTGGTTTCTTTTCTGCTCTTGTCTTTTTTCATTTCAAGATAAGAATTGCCAGTCGATCTGTGAAGAATCTGTTTATCTGAGCCCATCGACGGATAACATCAAGATGTTCTATTAGATCACACTGATATCTTTCAAGATTTTCCTGATATGTAATATTTTAAGTAATTTTTTTTTCACGGGTGGGGTAAAGGTTTTTTTTCAGCTGAGGTTTTTTCCCTTTCCTCATTTAATCATACTGCAGACCTGTATGGTTTTCCTGTGTTGCACCAACCTCAGCTAGGTACCTTTTTGTTTCAATATGTATAGTATTATTTCAGCTCTCTGAATCGAAAGAATATACAGTAAACGTTATGTTTTAAATGTGTTCAATATTCAATCAAGGAGAGTTTTAGATTAATCATTCATTCAAAATTTGAACGGTTTCTTCGTTGAACGAAAACGATGGATGAAAATACCTCAAATTGCGCCCCCACAAAAAATTTTTCGGTATATCTCCACATAAATCATTCCCGTACATAAAACTTTATCCGTTCGGAAAGTTTGGGTTATACAGATGGTTATTTGATTGTCGCGCATTTCCCAAACTAGGAATCCGCTGAAACGCTAAACTTGAATCCCTGAATCTGCTCAACTAACGATCATTCGAAACAATTAGTCCATACGCGTTGTGTCAGCAATCGATTGTCCATTAGCGGTTTAAAACTCAACCGCATTCGGTGCGGATGATGAATATTCGGATTCGATAAAAACTAACCAGTGGCGTAGAACCTTAATTTTTTGTTCGCACCGACACTTTTATATGAAATACTAACTGATACAGCTACAACCATAAAGAGCTGTTTGAATTTCGAATTTTCTTTGGTATACATAGATAGTATAGCGAAGAGTGAATGATTCAAACTCGGAGAAAACACACAAAGGGTATACAGTTTTATTATTAGACTAACAGACCCGGCAGTCTTTGTTCTGCCTCAATCGATAAATAAAAAACAACTTTAATATTATAATAAACTATTATGGTATAATACCTTAAAAATGGGGATAAAATTGTCCTGTACAATTTGTCCAGTCAGTGAGGGCGAAAATTAGGCATGACCTCCGAATTCTATCAAGATGATTCGATTTTGATAAAATTTTGGATAAAAGCTATACTCGTCTCCTACTCCTCTCTATGCCGATTTATGCTTATTATTTTCAAGGAGTGAAAACAACCCCTTTATCCAGAATTAATGGAAACTTGTTCGAACGTAAATCAAAGTAATTTTTGGGCCTCAGTAGCGTTTTATGAAGTTTAATGAAGGTGTTCATATACTTCAGGACCGACCCCCTTCCAGCATAAAATGTGTAAAAATGGGTCTCTATTAATATAATTAAGTAATTTCAATCAATTTTATAACAGTATTTTGGATCAATGTTAGTTTCAGTTATATTTATTTTTCAACCCCTAAAAGCAACCTCTTTCTGTTCAAAATATCATAATGAAAATATCATTTAAACATATCATTTCTTCATCACTTTATTCACGTAAAATTAATACTTTTTGTGTCAAAAAATTAATCTGATTCTGAAAGGCTGTCGCTACTTTCAATTTTTTCTTCATCTTTGCCAAATATTGGACAACCGTTTTGGCAGTTAACACCTCCTCATTTTCTACATGTAGCGTTACAAAAAAAGACTCAGTTTTCTGTAGATGCATGACGCATTGCATCCTTTTTTGCAGTTACAAAAAAACATTTCCAACCATTTTTGTGGTGCAGGTGTTTTTTGCTTTTTTGTGGGCTGCAAATATCTATTGGTACCACTCCAACCGCAATCAACTGAATTGAGGCTTTATGACCTAGCCAAATTTGAAGTTGATAATTTCAGGCAAGCATTTATTTCATCGGCAGCCGTCGATTTTGGAATTACCGGTAATGGTTGTCAACAGACAAAAGAATCAAACATCCGTTTAGGCAACTCAAAATACACAGTAATGGGTTACATTGCCATCTAATGGCGATAATAGTATGATGGGGATTTGTTCAAAACATTTCGTCATAAAATTTTCCGTAGAGTTCGGAAGAATATGTAATAACATATGGACTCAGATGCGTTAATATTATTAGAAAATGTAGTTCACCTAATTAATATAAAATATAATACTTTCACAGAAACGCTATTAACCGTAGCGACACCTACTGGCGTTATTCGCAAGAAGAAAAATAATTTCTTATTTTTTTCCATTTCATCAAATTTTTAATGTATTGTATGTTAACCCCGTCGTAGAAGAATTCAAGAAAAAATCTTTCATAACAAACATTTCTTTCAAATTTGAGTTATAAATGGTGTAACCAACAATATGGCCGACTCAGGTTTGTCAATAATGTGTTTGTCTACCGCGGTTATCTATACACTCCCGAACAGTTCTGGCATTGATGCAAGAATTCTTCTTGAAGGATACTGGGGTAAATTTCCAACCCTTCTACCCATGATCTATGGGAGAAAAATCGGGAGATCTGAGCGGCCATGGCAAAAAATTCAACTCTCACAACAAGCATTTTAGCATCATCTCCCTGTTGTTCCCCTCCTCGGTGCGCCACTGGCGGAGAACGATCGATCAATCTCAACCAGCCCGTGGTCCAGATATGACAAGATCATTCACCCAGTTTACCCAGCTCGCTTTTTTTTTTATCTCGGTACACTCCCGACGAGATATTGCCGTTCCACTTCCGAACGTTTGAAATACGGCATCCATTATAACCTAAATCTCCGTGGAGCTGTTGATGAAAATGTTTCGAGCATCTGGTGCAGACTGGGGCGATAAAAAAATTGTATCCCATTATCGATCGCTCACAGCCAGAGGGAAAAATGGCGAGGACAATGTTCCATTATCAGTATATTCGAATTTGCGTTCGGTTCTACATTATGCGATAGTTGAAAAGAGTTTTTGTATGGGTTACCTTCATTAGGTGGACTGAGTGATTTTTTCATTTTCATGTCTGAACAACAGGTTATGGGGTTCACCCCCTATTAAAACGAATTTATTTTCTCATTCAACACATTTTGCACATTCAATTTACCCCATAGTGTACAAATATACTCACACACTATCCATTGGTGGAATTTTAGCCACTGTACATTGTATCATTATAGTAGGAGATCCGAACCTACATCGACCTTCAAAGAGCTGATATTTTATGATAAATTTCCCATGTTAGAAAATATAATATCAAGAATAGGAAATATCCTGGGCAGGATATTTTGAATTATTTTTTGATAAACTGTTTTTCATGAAATTTTGCAACATCATGATAATAAGAAAATTTTATACTGGACTTTGAATTATATAGAACTGGTGACTAACGCCAGTAGGTGTCGCTACGGTTAGTAGCGCTTTTCTGAAAATATTATATTTGATATTGATTCGGTGTACTACATTTTCTAATAATATTAACGCATCTGAGTCCATGTGTTATTACACCTATCTTTCTTCAGAACACTACGGAAAACTTTATGACGAAATGTTTTGGACAAATCTCCATTCTACTATTATATATGTAACCAATTACTGTGTATTTTGAGTTGCCTAAACGGATGTTCTGGGGGCACATTGGTTCTTTTGTCTGGTGACTTCCAACAACCATTACCGGTAATTCCAAAATCGACGGATGCCGATGAAATAATTGCTTGCCGAAAATCATCAACTTAAAATTTGGCTAGGTAATAAAGCTCTCAATTCAGTTGATTGCGGTTGGAATAGTACCAATAGATATTTGCAGACCACGAAAATGCAAAAAACACCTGCACCACAAAAATTGGTGAAAATAATTTTTTGTAACTGCAAAAAAGGATGCAATGCGTCATGCACCTGCAGAAAACTGAGTCTTTTTTGTAACATTTGAGGAATGTGCAGGTGTTAACTGCCAAAACAGTTGTCCAATTTTTGGCAAAGATGAAGAAATAATTGACGGCCACTCAGAATCAGATAAATTTTGACACAAAAAGTATTAATTTCACGTGAATAAAGTGATGAATAAATGAAATTTTCAAATGATATTTTCATTTTGTTATCTTGAACAGATAGTGGTTGCTTTTAGGGGTTGAAAAATGAAAATAACTAAAACTAACATTGGTCCAAAATACTGTTATAAAATTTATTGAAATTAATTAATTATATTAATAAAGATCCATTTTCACACATTTTATGCTGAAAGGGAGTGGTTCATACGGTGTTAAAGTATATAAAGACCTTCATTAAACTTCATAAAACGCTACTGGGGCCCAAAAAATAATTTGATTTACGTTAGAACGAGTTTCTTTTAATTTTGAATAAAGCGGTTGTTTTCATCCCTTAAAAATAATAGGCATAAATCGGCAAAGGGTAGGAGTAGGATACAAGTATAGCTTATATTCAAAATTTTATCAAAATCGAAGCATCTTGATAGAATTCGGAGGTAATGCCTAATTTTCGCCCTTATTGATTGGACTAATTGTACAGGACAATTTGATGTCCACTCTCAAGGTATTATACCATAATAGTTTATTATAATATTCAAGTTGCTTTTTTATTTATCGATTGAGGCAGTACGAAGTCTGCCGGGTCAGCTAGTTTATTATAAAATAGGTTTTATTCTCTCATCAGCTCGGTGAAGGTCGATGTACAGTCTATCCAACGAGAAGTGAAAGGGTGCCAAAACAAAATTTCCGATGAATCACTCAATTGTCGTAATGGAGAAGACTTAGAAAGCACTAAACGGCAGCCAATGAAAATATTCAAAACTCTAAAGGCGTACATTTAGTTGTTTACTGGCGCTATCACTTCTCGTTGGATGGACTATAGGTTCGGATATTGGACTATTACTAAAGTGAAAGATGAAACAGTTTTCGAAGAAATATCATCTGTAGCCATTACCTTCGATTTTGAAAACTGCAAAGGATTGTTCCTTTTCTCTAAGTATCTATCAATTACGATATCAGCCAGATGGCGTTGTCATCAGCATTATTTTAAACATTTCCTTCGATAACATCTATTTTTCCCCCGAATATCTCCTCTGTCATCATCGCTATCGAGTGGCCAATCCAATCAACCCTTTCCCCACCTTACTACAATACTCCCTGTTTTCGAACCACCCCCCTAATTCAACTCCCGAATGTCCTCCAGAGCAAATCTAATAAAAATGGTCCCCTGCAATTAGACGCAGGTAGAACGTCGGGAAACAGGTAACGCAAGAGAACTCTCCTCAGCCATCCTAGAGGTTGTTTCTGGAAAGTGTTCTTTTAACGCAATTTACAGCCGCCGATCCCGCCTAGAGCGCACTCCCGAATCGGCCGGGAGGGTTCTGGATGGGGGGAATCCTAGACATCTAATGAAATTCGGGAAGTAGTATTTCTTCAGGGGGAGATGTAGGCTCTGAGATAATGGGTTTCTCCCTCTTTGTCGTGAATAATCAATAATTAGTTTCATAGGTATCGTTCCGTTCTTTCAGGTCGAACAAGCTCAAGCCTTTCTGGCTCTCCATCACCGAGAAGGAGTCCCTCCCAGTCCTGGACTTCTTATCGGCCGCCTTGATGTCAGCAGAGTACGATAGGGCCTTGAGCAGAGCCTTGGCGATGGCTGAATGCCCCGTGGTGCCCTTTTTTGGAGCGTTCCTGAGAGAGCTCAGGGAGATCTTGGAGGCACCTCCCATGGTTAGTCATACGGGAGGCGAGCAACCAGACCATCATCACCACTCTTCTTCTTCCTCGAACAAACCCCCAAAGTCCGAGTCCAGAAGGGACCAAATGCAGCAACAGAGGCAAGTGGTAGGTGAGAAAAAAAAATTGTCGAGATCACTTCTTCGTAGATACACCATTATAGTCTAAGACCCCAGGGCCCCCAGACGTTACTTATTTTTGAAGTAACGAATTTCACAGTATAGATAGTCTTATATGTGTTTAATAGTGTGTGCATATTGGCTGTCTTGGCTAGGCGGCCCGTTCACAGGTAGAAGTTAGAAAAGATAGACAAAAACATACCAAACTTTTCTTAAATTCGATGAACTGATTTTTTTATATGTCACGCAGAATATTATGAAAAATAAATGTTTCATATTGCCAGACAGTTTCCGTAGGCCGTAATTCCTCCCAGACGCTTCAAATTTCAATAAAAAAATGACAGGTTAGAAACATTGTGTCATTTTGACAACTTTCGAAATCAAACGACAAAATTTCCAGCTCCTCCAAGGATGGAGGTTTGGTCGTTGGGCCAGCAACCCAACACCAGAAAAGTTCACAATGTTGCTGAATTTCTCATTCAACAAGCCTTGGAATATGACTGTGTGTCTGGCAGAATGTTTGGCCCTTGGGATTGGTCTGGCTTTCCACAAAAAGTATCAAAATGATCCCCTGAAGACTTCGACTGTAAAAAAGTTTTTTTTTTCAATGAAATTTAGAGCGTCTGGGAGGAATTACGGCTCACGAAAACGGTCTGGCAATATGAAATATTTATTTTCATCATATTTTGAGTTACATATATAAGAATCAGTGCTTCGAATTTAACAAAAGTGCTAAATCTGGCCATTTCGCAACAATGTTTCTGTGATTTTTTTATTGAAATTTAAAGTGTCTGGGAGGAATTACGGCCCACGGAAACGGTCTAGCAATATGAAATATTTATTTATTTATAATATTTTGCGTAACATATATCAAAATCAGTGCTTCGAATTCAACAAAAGTGCTGAATCTGGCCATTTCGCAACAATTTTTCTATGTATGTATATGTATATTCTGGGCTTAACAATATGCAATCTACAATACATATCATCAAGAAACAGCTTGATGCCGTATACCCAGTTCTCTTCATCAAGCCTTTCAATACTTTTTATTTCTCCGAACTGTCCTGCTACTTCATTTTCAATCTCCAATCCAACTCTTACGTTACAAACAACTCCAGCAAAAATGATCTCCTGGTGCTCAATAGTCCCTGTACATTCCAATCATTCTCATTTTTAGTTCATTCACTCACGTCGTTGAATACTACCAGTCCTATTCCGAGGCTTGTTGAATGAGAAATTCAGCAACATTGTGAACTTTTTTGGTGTTGGGTTGCTGGCCCAACGACCAAACCTCCATCTTTGGAGGAGCTGGAAATTTTGTCGTTTGATTTCGAAAGTTGTCAAAATGACACAATGTTTCTAACCTGTCATTTTTTTTATTGAAATTTGAAGCGTCTGGGAGGAATTACGGCCTACGGAAACTGTCTGGCAATATGAAACATTCATTTTTCATAATATTCTGCGTGACATATATAAAAATCAGTTCTTCGAATTTAAGAAAAGTTCGGTATGTTTTTGTCCACTTTTTCTACCTGCTACCTGCGAACGGGCCGCCTAGCCAAGCTAGGGAGTATGCACACACTATTTAACACATATAAGACTGTCTATACTGTAAAATTCGTTACTTCAGAAATAAGTAAGGTCTGGGGGCCCTGGGATCTTACTCTATTAGGATCTTTTCCAAATTATGTGTATTCTGCTCCTCGAGGACTCAAGAAAATACTCAAAACAGAAAAAGATTGTTCGAATAAGTTTGGCAATTTAAAAAAAATTGTTTTTGCAGTTCATCTCGGATTACAATGGAGAAGACCATCACTTCACGAAGGTTGGTCCAGGAGGACTGATAAACCTCGAGAAGATATATCGAACGCAAGCTGTCATGGACCATATTTCCCTCTGCCATCAACATTACCATACAAGGAATAGGCTGTCACCGAACAGCAGTCTCATCGAATATCTCAAGTGAGTAACTTCCTATTCATCGTTAAATCAAACTGAAAGAGTAGGTATATCAATATAGCTGAAAGATCCTCAGATTGTGGTTTCTCGTGAAGTTCCAGACCTGTCTGAAGTTCTTGTCAAGGAACTAATTTCATTACTTACAAGCTGAAAGGAACAAACATCCAGTCCTTGTGTGCAATTATATTGGGGAAGTTTGCAGAAAACCCATTAACCCAATTTACTGACTTTTCGCTCACGCAAGTGTCGATGGGAAGTTGAACGGCCCAAGCGTTTCTTCTGGGTCGTTCGGTTATTGTCTTGACCGAACCTAACCTAATACAAATATCGAAGTCATCTATAAACTCAGAGTGAATTATATAACTAAAAACAGAGGTATTCCTGACATGTTTAAAATGAGAGGTCAGATAAAGTCAGACTAAAACTTAGTTCCATTAATTCAAAATTAAACATAGAGTTTACAGTGACAGAAGCAGTTGAAATCTATCAGGCCTTAGAGGAGATACGTGTATTGAAAACTTAATAGTCTAAGTCTGTTCTTCATTGAGATTATTACAATATGAGAATATCATGATCGAGAAATCAATATTCATAATCTATAAAGTTGGTCTATAAGAGAAGGCTAATTAATCAATTGATACAACAGTTACAGTGACAAACTGCTTGAAGTAAGCAGGCCTAGTGTTCATCAGAAAAATAGAGAAATAAAAAATTATGAGCATTTTAACATGAGAGAACTATGTATGAATTGAAACCACTAATCCTTTGGTTTTGAGAAAGCAGAAGGCTTGAGATCTTACTTCCTAAGTGGTTCAGATGAATGAAATTAAGAATTTCTTGTTTATAATGAGGAGATCATACCAGTTCAATGGTTTTACCAATATTAAAGGAAACCGCTCAAGGTGAAGCAGGGATTAAGACTGTCAATCAGGTTCAATGTTTGAACTAGTTGATCGTTCAAATACTTCAGAGAAGTTCACTTGGTTTTATTGAGAGAGAAGACTGATTCTATGATTCACCTTTGCGTTTGAGGATTTTCATTCATCTGAAACTCGAGAACAATAATTAGCAAGTGTTATGAATAGTTGAGAAATGAGATGAATTGATTAAGAGAATGAAATGCACATGAGAATATAATAAATCAGTATTTATTACCAGAGAAACATGAGAATATTCATTCTTGGAGCAAGTACTCATTTCCATGTGAGGAGTCTAGAGATATCTAAAAAATCTATGAGAACTGCAAAAATATAACGAAATATATATCTTAGAGGATTCGAATACTGTAGTTCGACGCAATAAAGATTTTATTTGAATAAAGCGAGAGAAGATTACCATTATTTCTATAGAATTTCATGATCTGAAGCGTGGACAAATTTTCAAACTTTATAAAAAGCAGGAAAATAACATGAAACTTGCAACAATTAATGATTCTGAGATCTCACCTACCTTATGATGATTAGTTACTCCAAGAAATGAATGAGATGAGCAGTTATTAAGATAGGTGACTTTTGAACATTCTAATTTACAAGTTTATCACAAGTTAATCTGTCAGCTGATTAATACATAGAGGAGACTAATTGGACGCGAGCAGTCAATCAGCTGACCATAGAGCTGTACGGAGTGGAGTGGACGTTACGAAGTCTGAAAGTTGAAAGTGTCATTTCTTTTTTCATTGTTAGGTTAGGTTAGGTAAGGTTAAGTTAGGTTAGGTTAGGCAAAGTTATGTCAGGTTGCATGAATTCAAAGATGAAGGAGTCTGATATAGAGTCCCAAACGTTACAAAGTCTGAAAGCTAGAGGAGTTATTCCTTTTTCAATGTTGGGCACCAATTTTTCCCGGATCCCATCAAGTTGATGGCATCCGCAAACTGGGAAAATAAAGTGAAAAGGGTGATATAAACCTGCCGGACATCAAATACCCACACCGCGTTATTTTTCTGCCAGTAATGAACTGGCAAACACGCGATACGTATTACACCGCCATCTGGCGAACCGTTAACAAATGACGCGCCTCGACCCTCTAGGCATCGGGCCGCAGTTTAATTGAATTAAAATTGCCCCAACTTGTCCTGGGCGATCAATCTGGACCTGATGGGAATGGTGCTGAATTACACAAAGTTCGCGGCCTTACAAAAGGTGTCTGGGATTAATCGTGTTGCATTTTAAATCGGAACACAGCGCGTTCGGGCCATTCCGGTCTGTGGCAGGCGATAAACGAGGGTTGTGGGTTTATGGAGTGATGGATGATGAGGGCTTGAAAAAAGCAGCAGTGTGTCTTTTCTGTATACAGATTACGAAGGGCTTATCGTAGTTAACTTGGAGTTAAGTACTTCAGGAAAAGTGTTTTTCAACATAATTGAGGGGAAGGATTTTAGATCAATAGCCCTACTTGATTGAAGGAAAGATACAGAACTAAATCAGATCAATGTATGAGATGCACCTCAAAACATTGAAACGAAAATCAGTTAAAAAAATTCAGATACCACGCTGACAATGCCAGTTCTCGTTAGGTTCGGTTAGCTTGCATGAATTTAAGAATTTGTCTGCTGATGGAGTCTGATATAGAGTCCCAAACGTAACGAAGGTTGAAAGTAAGAAGTGTTGTTTATTTTTCCATTTTCAGGTCAGGTAAGGTCAGATTAGATTGCATGAATTTGTCTGAAGAAGGTGTCTGATATAGAGATCCAAACGTTACAAAGTTTGAAATGTAGTTTTTTTTTTCATTGTTGGGTTAGGTTAGATTTGGGTAGATTAGGTTAGATTTGGTTGCATGAATTTCAGAATTTGTCTGATGAAGGAGTCAGATATGCCTAGAGTCCGAAATGTTTCAAAGTTTGAAACCCTACACAAATTGCAAAAAAACAACGGTTTCCGTGTTTTGTTTTTCAAATCGCATTCTTTATTGGGTGTTTATAGGTGTTTTTATCAGAATATCTAAATATTTAATTTAGTAACATCTCGATTGCTACGTTGTAATAGACACCCCTATAGGATCTTTGTCCTTTTTTGTAATAAAAAGTTACTTTGTTCATACGGGGTTGTCGAGATGTTAAGGGGTTTGACGATGACAGCGGCTTCACGTCAACCTAACAACAAAATTTGGCTCTCTTCACCTAGGAGAGAGTGTAGGTAAGGTCTTCTGCAAAAAAAGTAGAACTTAGTGTTATTTTTCACGTGGGGAGTTTTCAGTTTTTAGAGATAATTGAAACCAGTGAAGTAACTTACATAAAAATATATTTCCCAAGAAGCAACAAAAACGAAAAGATGATAAAATAACTAATTAATCCATACGTCTGTACCTTGGACTGTTTAACATAATTTCATACAAAATTTAAAAAAATTAGAAATTCAGTTTTCACTGGGTTACCTAATCACCCAAAATTCCAAATTAACATAATAGTAAGAAAAAGAGATGAGTTGATAAGAAGTGAGAAAATCCCAAATTGAAGACCTGTTCGTTGGACTATTTATAAAAACTGATAAAAAGGTTTGGAGAATATTCAATTCCACATAATCTGAAAGGAAATTATTCGTTTATTTCGAGACGTCTAAGTCAGTTCTCTGATAATCCCGTTCGTAACATTGTATTTACGTTCATTTCAAACTATGTGAATTAAAAAATCAATAATTCCCATGGTTTACCACAACGTTGTATTCGTCAGTTCCTGAGATTATTTTCTTGTCGATATATCCATTCGATGTTACGAATGATGGATTCAAATCGTCGAAGTCTTCTCTTCTTCAAGTTCCATCACTCCCTGAGGATTTGAAACGTCGAATGATTTGGTTTCCCGCTCCAGATATTGTTCACTGCCCGATTCCCGCGGGATTATCAGAATGGCGGCTTCGAACGCTCCCAAATGAATCTCAAGATCTTATAATTCGATTATGCCGGCATCAACCGGATCTTTTCCCGGGATATCCGGATTCGCTCCATTCATCGAAATAGCCGAAATATCTGCCCTGGACGTTGTTCTTTGTGCCGCCCCCCTCTCCCTCCCGCCTACGGATCGTCCCCCTTTGAAGATCGGAGTTCAAATGCTCCATCGCAGCATCTCGACCGGAGCCGACAATAATTGGTGAGTTTTGTGATCGGCACACGAAATGCGGATTGTGAGGCAGCGGATTTTTACTACTCCCTTTCTTCTTGCCTCCACTGCCTCTCTTTGGGGACCGCTGGATGCGATATTCGGATTATGGGGATCTCTGGCTGGAAGCTCGGATGAAATGGTCCTCGAATTTTATATGGTTCAAGTGCTCCAAATGTGTAAATTTTCAATGAATTCTGGTAGTTTTTATTTATTTTTTTCCTTTGTTTTCGCAGATTAACAAGAATTTCTGAATTCTCTTGCAAATCAACGGGATAGATTGCCGCTTGGTACACCAGATCATTTTCGTTCAAAATGAATTCTTCATCCGACAACTTTGAAAAAAAGTTTTGTTATGAAAAATGTTTTCACTCAGAAACTTTCCGCATTCAAGTCCTTCATACTTCGAACTTTACACCCTGCTGTATGTATGATGAAGCACGGGAAAAACCTGTGTTTCACAAATTTTCAATTCCGAAATCACTGTCAAGAATGCTGCAACGATACACTGTGAAAGTATACTCGCATCTCTTCTCCTATAAATATATGTACTCGAAAGCTTCACACCCTGCTGTACGTATGATGAAGCACGAGAAAATCCTGGGTTTCGCAAATTTTCAATTACGAAATTACTGTCAAGCATGCTGTAACGATACACTGTGAAAGTATACTCGCATCTCTTCTCCTATAAATATGAGTACTCGGAAGCTTTAGATATTTTTTCTGCATTGATTCCACTCACGCACATTAAGCAAGATATTTAATTCCTTTCTATTGTTTTATTACTCAATTTGAATGAAAAATTTTGATATTCGAGAGAAATTTTGTTTTCCTGATTTTTCTCGATCACTATCAATTTTTTTTCCGTACTTAAATCCAATATCCTAAATCTTACTGGATGCTAGTCCTGAATCTTGGCCCACCGACATGGGCGCCGGGAGGGGGGTGCAAGGAGGTGCACATGCACCCCCCTGGCTTTTGAAAAAAAAAATTCACTCTAGAACATGACCTACTTAACGATGAATCATGCTCCTTCAGAGAATGAATATCAAAAGGAACATTCCAGAGAAATTATCAGTTTACACTTTATCATTTTTTTCGAAGAAATAACGTGACGTTATCACTTCCTGGTCGAGTTTTCGAGATCTTTCTAGATTCGTAACAATATTTTTTATTTTGACTTATATTATTTATCAAATAAACTGTTCTCTCAGTGTATTTTAATTAAATAAACACACCACTGATTGTAGTTTAGAAATGTAATTCGTTATTTTTCGTAAAAAAAGTCACGCGGGGGGGGGGGGGGGGGGTTGGTGGAAACAATCTTTCTGCACCCCCCTGAATAAAATCCTGCCGGCGCCCTTGCCCACCGATCATTCGCTTCCTTAAATTGTGGATTTATTTGTTTCCTCATGTCTGGTCGAAATGGTAGAAAATGTCTTTTTCGTTCGGAATTTTTCCATCGTGTGATTATTATGTGTGTTTCCCTCCCCCAACATCTCCAGATATTTCAATTAGGACTCCCACTTGACGAATTCATCTGCGGAAATGACCCTGGCTGAAAAATCCAATATCAGGAGATTTAATTTAGGCAACGAACAGGCTGTACAAAACACGCATCCGCCAGGATAATGAAAAGGGAATTACGGCGGATGGCAGTCCAGACGACACACACTAATTTAGGGATAATATGATGAAATAAGGGGGGAATCCACGAGGATCATCCCCTGCGAGAATTAACTAGATCGCTTTTGGGACGGACGTCTTTCATTATCGAAAAATACCTTGGTTGGATTCGTTTCGAAATACGATCATTCGGGTGCGGTCTTCTGGAGATCGAATATTTTTCCTGGATCGGTCAGTCTGTTATACGAGATGCCAGATCCAAGATGTAGATAAAACTGTTCAAATTGCTTCATTATGGAATTCGTTATGGAATTTGCTGCGATTAATGTTCCTCTGAAGTCTGAACATTCCCAGTAAACTTTGTTTCCACTGCATCTTTCAATTTGGACCCATCAAGAGCATCTGTAGGGACTGTCTCGTACCTACGTATTTAGTTCCTGAGCACGTTTACCTAAGAAAAACATCACCCTATCGAGGAATTCAATAATGATATTCGTAAACATGAGACTTCTTCAGCTCTCGCGTATACTTTCGAAGGTACACCCTGGAGGACTCTCATGAGATGCTACGAGAGTTCGAGAATAGAGTAAACTTCCATTCGCCTTTCTAATGTGAAAAATACGGCCTCTATAAGATTTACTTTATCGATCTTGGGGTTTTATTTATGGGATGAGGAAAACTAGAGGAAAATTAAGAATTCGCTGTTGCAATGCATATTTTCGTTCCGTTTCGTGTAGAGGACAGTATTTCGTACCATATGGTGGAGAAATTATTCGAAAAAAATCTGTAACATTTGAATTTAGAATTTTTTTGAAATTGCTCTGAAATTACATATTTTTCTCCTGAAACTGTCAATATAGATCAGGAACGTTTACATCAAATTCATTCTCATACAAACAAAAACGAATATTATAATCTCAGAAAAACTCAACATTGTTAAGTTGTCTTGATTTTCATCAAATTATTCAGACAAACAAATAATTGTATTGTCTCCTTGAATACGTGTGGAATATTACAAAGTAAACGCGCATCCTCAAGTAGGTGAAAATTGTAATCTTTGGTCCAACATACGCTGAAGCAGATACTAAATGAAAAATCCTGCAATAAGAGTAAAATAGAAAACTATCTATCGAAGTTGAAATCGATATCGGGCCAACAGCATACAAACTTCAACCCCCCTTACCCTTACGAAAAGTAGTCGGTATATAATCTGACTAACGAGGTTAATCTAAAGGCTTGATTAGTGAGTAATCCTGTTCGGTACCTCGATCTGCGAAGAAAATACGTTCGTTAAAAATAACCACTGGGGTTAGATTTCGCCTACACTGATTTCAACGCGTTGTGTATCTCTTGCTTCTCTCGCACAGCAGATAATTGACGGAAAAATGAGTCCTCTTTGTTATCTTTTCATACGTGAAATAAATACAATAAACTGGGTCATTTTAGTTTTTCTAAAAAAAAATTGATTATGCCTATGAAGCAGCAATTTCTAAGTTAATCTATTCTTATCGAAGAATGTGTCCAGGAATGTATTTGCTCAAGAGCCTTAATTCACATAGAATCAACTTCAAATCTTAAAAAAATATTTCATTTGATCCCTGATTGCGAGAGTTCATTTTTTTGGGGAAAATAGAAACCATCGAAATATCTTACATGAATATCTTTTTTCCAAAAACAAAAAACAATTAATATAATTAGTTGTTCATACGTCTTTATATCAGACTTACTAATAAAATTAATACACAGAAACCTACTAACTTGAGTATCTAACAGCCTAAAATACAAAATGAAACAAAAATAAAACATAAGATGTGAGGTGGGTAGATGAGAGATTTCAGGACTTTTGGACTCAAACTCTCTGAAACATTTCAAATTGAAACAAATGTCGTTATTTCAGATCGCGCTTCCCGACTCGAAAATTCAAATCAAAAATAAAAAATTCCCTCTTCCAAAAAAAACCTACTACTAACCGAAAACCGTTTCTCGACCTTTTTTCCGAGCTATCCGCAGGACTATTCCGTACCGTTACCCCCTGATACACTGAATGCCTCCTTGGGAATCGAATAAACTCATCACCTTCTGTGGGTGGTCTCTCAAACGTTAAATTTTGGCATTACCAATCAGATTGGTTGAATTTAATTTTTTTCCCTATTAAGCGTGTTCATCCGAATATAGAATTTAGCATTTCAGCAGTTAAATTAGCGTTTCATGCTTGGGACTGTTTATACTGATTGGTGAATGGTTTGAAAAGTATTTTATTTCACATAGGCCGAAAGGGAAAATATTTACTCTACATTCGTTTCTGGGTGAATTGAGTAATTAATAATTCCTGTGGTTTGTCACCTATCTACCTCGCCAGATTTCTTGAACATATTCAATATGCCTATGAAATAAATATGCTATCAGAAAAAAAATATAATCAAAATTAATTCATTGTTTCAGATTATCCACGTCGTCAGAACAGAGAGTTCTTTCAGCAACCCCTCCACAAAAAGAAGAATCAGATGCAGAATACGAGTGCGACATGGACGAATACCATCCAGTTCAACCCCTCATCCACGACCACGGTGTAAGCTTCGTCTGCTTGTCCTCACCCCTCACAAAAATCGACCAACACGTCATACAAGTACGTACAATTTTTTTAACAACTAACAACTACTGTTTTCGTCCATATTCCTCACTGAGCCTGCCTTCATTTAACCAAACAACTAAACCCTAGCGTGTAAAGATCTCTCTGCGCCCACAATACCAACGTTACCTAGCCGAAAGGAATGGAGCAACCAACGCAAACTCAAACATTCGCTGTTGCAAATACCTGAAAGAGATATAACGAAACCATATTCAGACCGGATTGTTTTGAAGACAAAGCGAAATTGCGGCTCCTTTGTGGCGGCCAGGTGGATTATTCAAAGGGGGAATAGTTCGAACAGAATCAACCTTCGGCGGCCGCCGAGAGAGTAAATTGTTTAATTCCTGAAGTTGCTGTTGAACTTGTACGGCCCCGGTTTGGAATTAATTTCCTGTTGGGCTGAATTATATAGATACTGTAATCGCCTGCCGAAACAGGCCGCATTTCGCTGTTAATGACTGAATTTTTCGCGATTTTCAATTCGACGTTTCAACTTTTTTACTTTTTCAATGTTGGCATCCGTGCAGATCTGTCATTAGCGTCAGTTAACCTTCAATCTGATTGGTCGAATGACAGTTTTGGTGGGGATCCACGAATACCAATGCAAAGAAACTGAATATACCTTCAAATTGTTAAGTTTTGAGAGAAGAGAATTAGAGTTCAAGGTATTGATGCCCTGGTTAGATTAGGCGTGAGATGAGGCCAGTCTTGGTGGTCTACTGCCCATTGCCGACGAGTAGCTCTATGTCCAGGGCAGCGTTCCCAAACTCACTCAGAGAGTAGAGTAAGAGTATGGACATATGATCAGAAATATACTTCGGTCTTTACTCCACACTCGTCGTTCAGAAACTTACTCTGACAAATGTCATTCAAAATTCAAACATGTGTATAGGTTATGAATAATACTTTTGCATCATATACATTTTTGTATATCATTTTTATATTGAATTGTTGCTATCATGAAGGAATAATAGAAGTTTAAGAAAAAAATTCTCTCTTTTCGTACATTTTCAGTTTTGTCTTCGCAGTATAGTCCATTTTTCTTTTATTTGAAAAGCAGAGCACAACCGTGTTTTTTTGATGATTGTGAGGAAACTGATAAATGTTCTCAGGATTTTGAATTACTTTTAATGAGACAGAAACAATGAAAAAAAATATTATTGTATATAATCTTCTCTTGCAAGCAGAAAATCAAAAATGTTATTACATGTTTTGTTGTTTTATTGACTCTATGCTAGAAAAAAAATTTAATACTTCGTAACAAGAAATAGTTTCATTTGAGGAAGCTAACAAAAAAAAGTTAAAAAAATATTGTATGAAAGATAAAGCAAGATATGAATGAATCTTGCAAGATCTAAACTCTCGAATATAACAGAATATCAACGTAGATTTCAAATCGGGTACAAAAATCAGTTATTGTGGGACTTTTCATGTCTCGATTTATTTGAACTTGAAAGGGCCACTCTAGATTCTGCAATACAGAGAGAAACTCTTTTTTCCTTTACTATTATCTCTTGGTAAAGTTCACTTCGAGCTTCGTTAATTCACTGCTAGCAATTTCATTAAATTTATTAATCATTAAAGTAATTCTTTTCTATATTTCTTTATTTCACAGAATAGTTGTTTCACGTGAAAAATTAATTGTTTCGTATTTCGTTATTGAAATGAAACATAACTAGAAATAAATACTCATTCGAATAATATTCAAGTTTCGAAAAGTCTGCGGGAGCATAACAGAATGAAAATCGTAAGTTTGTGAACGCTTCAGAGTAAGGGGAGCTTACTCTGAGTAAGTTTATGAACGCAACCCAGGTGATAGCCGAGGTACTTTTGAAGGGAGGAATGCATCAGTCTCCCTATGGTCTATATGAATGAGTAATCAGCTATCCAATAAAACATTTTTTTTCATCTCGATGGTAGCGATACGGATAATCTCATCCAATCCAATCCCTTCCAGCGGATTGCACGCGGCATTTTCCAAACTAATCCACTTTAAATATTCTATCTAGGTTAACGTTATTGTTTCCGGACTCTACAACCGACTAATACGGATATAGCTTGATTGGATCCGGCAATAATTGAAGCTAGTTCCGTGTTAGGGGATGATGCGGTTTGACAGTCAACTCCCGTACAGGACTGTTATTAACAGTAACATGTTTTATGCAGAACAAACAGACCGCAGATGGTCAGAACTGCGAATTGATATTGGATAATGAATTATTGGAGGGTGTTGTTGTAATGGACACCCTTATATGAGCTTTACCGTTTTTGTGAAAAAAAGTTACTTTGTTCATACGGGGTTGTCGAGATGTTAAGTGAGATGAGAGCGGCTTCACGTCAATCTAGAAACAAAATTTGGCTAGGCCTTCTACAAACGAGAAGAGCTTAGTGTTATTTTTCTCGTAAAGAGTTTTCAGTTTCTAGGTATAATTGAAACAGGTGAAGTAACTTACATAAAAATCTATTTCCCAAAAAACAAAAATTCAACAAAACAAAAAGATAATAAAATAACTAATTAATCCATATGTCTGTACCACCGTTACCTTGCGTGTATTGTTTTATATTTTATTTGTTCTTCATTTGTAAAAGGGTTAAATAAATTCCAAAAAAATCTCAATGATTTGTCGCAAATGTCGTAAGCTTTGAAAACGTTGCCATGAACATGTCGGTTTATTTTTCTTTACATTTGTTTTGGCGAAAGCGAGAATGAATGTACCAAAAGAAATTATTGAGGCAGCCAGCAGTGTAGCATCAGGTTTATTACCTGCAAAATCAGCTTCAAGGTACGAGCGAGAATACGACGACTTCAAAAAGTGGCAAAACAAAAATAGTGTGATTGGGGTAACTGAAGATGTTTTGTTGGTCTACTTGAATCAACTATCAGCTAAATTCAGCCCTAATACTTTATGGGCTAAATGTTCTATGCTGAAAAGCTGCTTGGAAATGAAAGAAAATGCGCCTGTTCGCAGGTTTGTTTTCCTTAAAAAATTTATTGAAAAATATTACGTTTAGTTGTCATTTGCAGATTTCAACAGGTAATAGCGTTTCTGAAAAGTAAAAATGAACGTTATACGCCAAAAAACGGCCAAGGTATTAAGTAAAGAAGAGGCTGAACAATTTCTTTTACATGCTCCTGATGACCAGTGGTTGCTGGCGAAAATGTAACAGTATTTGGGATTTTTGGATGTTGTCGATGTGACGAAATTCTCTCCTCAAACATGAATGATGTGGATGATATGGAAAAATACGTTATTGTGACATTGCGACTAACAAAAAAATTCAACAACAAGAAGATTCACCATAACCGATAATGGCTGCAGCTTCAAGCCCTGCATGTTATACAGAAAATATGTAATTCTTCGGCCTCCTGGAACAGAAAGCCTAAGATTTTTTTCGACATACCGACATGGAAAGTGCATTTCCCTTAATGCTGGCCAGCACACTATTGGTGGTGTCCCAAAGCAAATAGCGAAATATTTAGGTTTAAAAGACCCAGAGCTATACACCGGCCACTCTTTCCGCAGAACTGGAGCCACTATGGTTGCGGATTTGGTGGAGATATTTTAGCACTAAAGCGTGCAGGAGGGTGGAAGAGCACCGAAATTGCGATGAGTTATATCGATGATTCGGTCAACAAAAAAATCGAAATGTCTTGCAAATTATTTGGTAGTAAAGAGAGTACAAATGTTCTGCAGTCCTCGAGTTCAGCAGTTTCTGAGTCAACAGATGGTTCATCATCATCAGTATCAACTCTTTCATCATCGAAAATCAGTGTTACTGGAATTAACAATTGTACCATGATTTTAAACATATATGACGATGAAACAAAATTTTCTAATGTGAATAATACTACTAAGTTGTAAAAATGTTGCAAGTTAACTGTCAGTTTTACAAGTTAGTGACTTGATAAAATAAACTTTCTTGATTAATATTGTGTTTTTGGAAACTGACGTTTACAAATGAGAAACAAATAAAATCAATAATTCCCATGGTTTACCACATTGTATCATACATGGACTCTTGGTTTGCACTGAAGTGCCATAAAAAGATTGCTAGCCAACACAAAAAATGCTTTGACAAGAGTCTCGAAGACGTTTCTCAAAGTAGTTTCTTGGAATGTTAATATTTTTGCAGATTCTTCACCATGGGAGCACGGTGGTCATGTGGGAGGGGGCAGAGGGACCAACAGGAGCCCAGGGGAGCAACAGAGGCAGCATGTTCTTCTTGAGGCTTGACAGAGCTTCCTCCACGCTCACCTGGGTGCGACCTAGTTGGAGTGCCTTGAAGGCTGGAAACATTTCGGATAACGACCCATTCACCACCGACTTCAACCTCTCGTTCAACCCTGAGGAGACTTTGGCATCAGGTCTGCTGACCAAACTTGCATCGCAGGCAGCGCAAGAACAAATGACGAACGTTGGCAGCACTCTGGATGAAGGGTGAGATAATATTTCAATGTCTTTATCTCTCGCCAGATGTATAAATACATCTAAGCAAAGGATTATTCCATGGAGTATTCTTTGAAAAATCCTAGAAAGGAAAGTTAGAGTCTGAATCTCATTGTGGGATACCTCGGATAACCTCTATCCAATTTTTTTTTACCTGGATCTTTTTATTTTTAAATAGTTTTCTCGACTTGGTGTCTGTGAAAGAGCTGCAACTAGGTGGTAGAGATAGTGAAAAAGAACAGGAGTTGGCTGCGGTGGCCAGAAGGTATGGCTTAGTGCACGAACCAGGGAATGAGTGTGCTTTGACAATTCTTTACGGATGTAGCATCAGTGACAACCGCTTGCTTTACATTGTATGTCCTCCTGCTGTTTGTAGGTGAGTACTTCCATATTTATGTATTACTATCTTCATTAATAAGAATGAATAATATTCTCAACTTTCGATTCACTCGATACAGCCAGAGACTCTGCTCACAGTTTTGTTTAAGAGTCAGAAACCTAACAAATTCGATTCTATTCTGAAATATCACATTGTGAAAACCTTGTCAGGACTATAACGAACACAACAAAGAAAGAATGATTCGATTTGGTGCACTGGTTTGAACGTGATGCCCCTTCAAAAGTAACCATAGATCGTCTTTTATTTATACAAGGTTATTCAGGAATATGGCTCTATAGAATATTTTCAGGAAAGACACAAGATTCAGGATTGAAATTCTAAAACTGAGCTTAAAGTAAGAGGACGACTTCTCGTATATTTTTTGGAGGTTCTAGGACTTAGAATTTTCCCGAGAACATTCTCTTTAAATGAGGAAATACGAAAAAAAATCTCAAAATTGAACTCTGTTGAAATACAGACAACTTCGAGGTTTTTTCATTAAAAATTCGCATTTTTGAGAATCTCCGAAAAGAAAGGATGATGCTTCTTTTTCGATAAGGTGATTTTCAGAATATGAAATTATTTGCTCACCTTTGAAATGTCAATCCTGAATCTTGTGTCTTTCCTAAAAATATTCTATAGAGCAATATTCGTGAATAACAGTGTATAGATGTTCAAATATTCATTCAAAAAGAAGTCAAAAATAGGCTAAAGTATGGGCGACAATAGAGAAAATGTTTTCCCATCTTTATTCAAGTCTATTTTCCCCTCAAATCATGTGAACTACTTGTTGGAGTAGGTGGTAGGTTATTAGTCGTCGTATGAAGCATTTTTGAGCGTTAGGTGACCCTACAAATTCCAAGATATGACCGAATAAACATCCCAAACAATACGTCTGGCTATTTCAACGACGTCCTAACGAAATTGGTATCGGCAGTCTTTTTAATATACACTCTCTTTGCGAAGCAATAAAGGTTTCGAACCGATATACCTTCATTACGTTTTATACGTCGTATAAAATCCTTTCATCCACTCTAAAATGAGTACTGTTCTTTTTATGGCGATAGATAAAACCGCATATCGTTCAGATTGAAGAACGCTCAAAATGACAATTTCACACGGCATCCGAAATTTATGGGCTTTCGAATAAGAATTCAATTCTTCGGATATGATATTCGCAGTGGTGGGTCTTGGATGCTGGACTTCTTGCGTGTAAAGACAAGAACAAAATGAAAAATATGGTTTTTCGCAGTTTCGTTGGTTAATACACTGCGCAAAAAAAAATTAACGCACATTATGGAAATCTCAAATTTATCCTACAACTGAAGGCGTTCTCAATGATAATTATTTTTATCAGAATTATACATGCATATGTTATCCACTTTCAACGTTTTTCTTCAATACAGATGTTTTTCCCAGCAGGAATGAAAAAAGATGATATTATCAGATTTCGAATGTATTGGCTCCATTCTAAAATCAGTTCTAGAGATCAATAGTTTTTCTTTCGTTTGATTTTCTACACTCGATCGCTATGCAAAGCGAAAAATGCAATTTAACCCAAGAGGAATGTGCCCAAACGGTAGTTTTGCGAGAAGAAGGGTGGACATACACAAGAATTGAAGAAAGGTTTGGAGTTTCCCATACAAGTGTGTCCAGAATGTTGCAGCGATTCAGGGAGACAGGTATGAATGTCCGAAGACTAGGACAGGGTAGACCACGGGTAACAACTGCCATTCAAGAACGTTACTTGAGAGTTTCTTCGTTGAGAAAACGGTTTGCAACCGCTCGCCTCCTTCAAAATCAGCTTGAGCAAACTCATGGGGTGCTAATGAGCACTCAGACAATAAGAAATCGCCTCAGAGAATAAGATTTAAGGACTCGTGTCGCGTCAAGAGGCCCAGCTCTTACCCCACCCCATCGAAGGGCGCGTTTGGATTTTGCGAAAGAGCATATCCATTGGGAAGAGGCCTATTGGGAAAGAGTCCTCTTCACAGATGAGTCTAGATTCTACCTCTACCATTGTGATCGACGTTCCCTTATATACAGACGTCCACATGAAAGATATGCTCAGTGCAATTTCCTGAATACTACTGATTTCGGGGGAGGATCGATTATGGTATGGTGTGGAATATCTTTTACTGCTCGCACAGACCTAGTGGTCGTTGATAATGGAGCTATGAATGCTGATAAGTATATAATGAACATTCTTGAAGAGCATGTAGTGCCATTTGCCCCATACATTGGTGAAAATTTCATCTTTATGGACGATAATGCCAAACCCCATCGTGCGCGCATCGTTCAGGAGTACCTTGAAGAGGTTGAAGTCTCTCGAATGGAATGGCCAGCAAGAAGTCCAGATCTCAATCCGATAGAGCAGGTTTGGGACAACTTCCATAGAAGGCTGAGAAGTTCAGAAAATCATCAAGCTACTCTTAATGACTTAGGAATCCAACTCGGAGAAATCTGGGAAGGATTAGATCAGAACATTTTATGATCACTCATTTTGAGTATGAACCGTCGTTGCCGAGGTGTAATTAACGCAAGGGGTGGTAATACCAAGAATTAAATCACTTATCAGCATTTCAGTATTTTGAAAATTGTTCATTTCTCTTCTTTCAGATAAGATTCGGTGAAATCCTGAATTTTTCTTCCATTTATTGTATCTTGTTTCGGTCTAAACCTTCCCGAGAGAACATAAAAAATAAGTCATAAAGTCAATGTAGAGTTAACTTTCATTAAAATTGAGATTTTCAGAATGTGCATCAATTTTTTTGCGCAGTGTTGGTGTAAAAATCGATATTCGAACAATCGCGACTACGATAATCGCAAAATGAAACGATTCCAATCACGAACATCAATCTCTCGCAGACTTTTGAATAAGTTTTCGCGGAATTTACACCGAACATCGTAACAGGAATAAACGCCGACTGTGGAACGGGAATAGCACATATGCGAGAACTATAAATCGAGAAAACCAATAACATATTTTAGCCCGTTTTCATTTGCAGTTAGACCGTAATAAGTTGGCCTCCCTTTTGTATTCATGGCTTACGCTGGCGCGGTAAACTGCTTTCCTCTAGTTTTGTTGCAAATCCGTTCATTCGGCCACACCTTTAGAACAAAATCGTACTAGAAATTTTCAGATTCAACAAAACATTGGTATTTTTTTAAGTGGAGGTATATAAGACGAAATTAAAGTACAAAATATAAAAAAATTTGATTACATTGAAATAGGTAGGTATGTACATTGTTATTTACATGGATAGACTTCACTCTATTCAAGCGGTACTTTATTATTATTTCAAAAATTGTATCATTGTAGTACCTTATGATGAACCACATTTTTAGTTTTTTTTCCGGGTGCGAGAATAAAAAGAGCAGAAGGTTCGCAGACTTTTGAACCATGAGAAAAACAACTACTTTCTAGATTCATGCCACAAACACTCAAGGACTGGCCTTGGGATTTATTAATTGTCATAGCAAACGCTAGACGAATTGGAAATTGAATTCTCTTGAACTCAAACGGCATATCTGTTGGGATCATCGGAATTCTGGGAATAAGAACTTCTTCACCTTTATATTTTCTTCTGAGTTTTGTGCAATGAATTACGCACCTTAGAAATCCAAGGCTAAGACGTTTAGGCAACTCAAAATACACAGTTCACATTGCAGTGACATCTAGCGGCTATGTAGAGATCATACTTTCACGAAAACGCTATCAACCTTATCGACATCTACTGGCTTTATTCGCAAGAAGGAAGATTATTTTCCATTTCATCCAATTGTTCATAGTTTTAATGTATTCAATGTTAACCCCACCTTAGAAGAATCCAACAAAAAAACTTTCATAACAAACAGTTCATCAAATCTTGAGTTATAAATGGTGCAACCAACAATATGGCCGACTGAGTTTTATATATTAAGATTTCATTATACTGTTAGAAGGAAAAAGCATCAAACGGTTTCTAAATTCAAAATTGCCTTGATTATCAACGTCTTCCGGAAAGATCTATCAGTTTGTTACTCCTTGGTCGACCTCGATCTTGTAAGGGTGGTTTTATGTAAGTTTCTTTCTCATGTGTTTTCAGGATTTGGTTCAGCGGTCTCTCATGGCTCATAAGAGGTCTTTCCCGACAACTAGCTTTAAGTGATCGCAAACTCATCTGGCTGAAGGACCAATATCTGCAGCTTTATCATGAGGCTGGATGTATTTGTGGACCCTTGGCTGCGGATGCCATAAGGGTAAGTATGGAACACGTGATAAACCATATAATCATGATTGTCTGTAGCGTGTTGAATTTGTAGTCAACCTGCTCCCGCTCCTATCAGCATTAGATTATTGATTACCAATGGATATTACAATAGCATGCCGACAATGGTGGTACAGCTGATGATGGCAGGGGTAAATTAGTTTAATCCGATATAAATCGGGGACAATGCCAATATGTTGACTGGAATAATAGGGCCCTGAGCTTGTAACCACTCGTCGGTATCTGATAACATATACTGCTCCACAAGAGTTAGGGATGTCGTATTCAAGAGAAAATCGCTGTAAAATCATTCGAAACTCAATAACTACTTGAATCGATCCAATAAGAATCAGTATGAGACATTTCGTCAATCTGGTCGTCTATTTTCTGAAGTTTGGTTCTTTGCATATACTTCATAACTGTTCTCCGATTTGATACGAGTTTTCTTAAAATGCCAAGACGTAAATTAACAAACGCTGAGGCTAATAGGGCTATCGGAATGCTACAGGAAGCCAAAATCAGGTTGTGTGTGATTTGACTTCGGAATAGGTTCAGGGAGACAGGTTCCGTTTTGGAAAGACCAAGGCTTGGTGGGCGACGAAAAACAACACCTGGGGATCGTTTCATCACCGTTTCGGCGACAAGAAAGCCTACATCCACTTGTAGAATGCTACGGAATACCCTTCAAAATGCAGATGGGGTCCAAGTTTCCATCGAAACCATCAGACGACGTTTGGGAGAGGCGAGTCTAGGTTCTAGACGTCCATTAAGAGGAATTCCCTTAACTAGTGACCATAAGCGTCAAAGACTGGAATGGGCAAGGCAACATATCAATTGGAACGATCGATGGCGTAGTGTTCTTTTCACTGATGAATCCAGTTATGGCCGATTTTCAGATTCTCGAAGAATACGGGTATGGACAATCCCACGCCTACCCCGTAATCGTCTCTATGTCCAAGAAGTCCATCCATTCCGAGGAGGTAGTGTTATGGTATGGGCCGGGATATTTTTCAACGGGCGCACAGATCTACACATTTTTCCTGGGAATATGACCGCCTCACACTATAGGCAGTATGTCATTGACAATGTTTTGCCAAATTTTCACGCTGCTATTGGTGAAACTTTTCAATTTCTAGACGATAACACTAGACCGCACCCTGCATAGTTGAGAATGCGCTCGAAGAGCTTGATATTCCTCATTTACCAATACCTCCGCACTCGCCAGATTTGAATTGCATAGAACATGCATGGGATATGCTCCAAAAAAGATTAGATAATCATCAACCTACCCCAGGATCCTTGAATGATCTAAGAGAGCTTCTGCCCCGTTTATGGAACCAAATTCCTCAAGAAATGTCTTAAAATACTCGAATTCTCTAAGAATAAAATTTAGTTATTTTACTGCAGACCTACAGGCTGAAAGTAATTTTTTTTCTGCAACTTGAAATCATATTAATAAGAATTTCCATGAAAAAATCTCGTTTAAACTTTATTTTTTTGCAATTCAAGTAAATATCCCTAACTCATGTGGAGCAGTTTAGATTCGCCAGCAATATTGTGTTCAGTTCTTTGTCAAAAAAAGTTTTGTGTATTTGTAAATTGGGATTGGGAATCCTATAATCTTCAAATGTAGTTTTTCTAACAAACGTTTCACTGATTTCACCTCCTAAATTCCAAATTTTTTTGAAATCTGATGTTGTTTTTCATTTTTTGACTTTCTCCAGTCTTTTGGAGGCAGAGACTGGTCTCTTGCGGGTGCCGTCCAATCTGCTGGCCAGACTGGAGAAACCGGAGCCCTCAGAAGAGAAGTTTCCATGAAGATTAAGAAGAAACAGTTGCTGAGTAACCAAACTTTCAAGGTAAGTAATTTTCTTTAAATTCTGAAAATGAATGATGTTTCACCTCGTCGTTCAAAACTTTAACCGCTAGAGGCTCTTTGTGTTCCTAGATAGATTGGGCGAAAGTCGATAGTGCCCTTTGAATTATGAATCAGTTCCAATAAGCTCGCAGACATTTAAATGGCAACTTTTCCGTTTGGGGCTGTATCGCAATTCGTTTTCAATTTTGCAGTATCGCTTGCGCAACTAATATTCGGTTATTAAGTTACCGGATGCATTTAGGCCGATGCAACCTTATACCCTTCATCTGTAGTGTTCCAATTAGGTCGATACGGTGTACAAAGGGAACTTCTGATGGTTAAATGGATGGATGCCTCGGCGAACTGGCTTCAACCGGTAATAATGAGTTCTAGTTACCACTCATAGTTCCCTCTTAAATGAATCGATTTGTTCATTATTCAATTGGAATGTTCAAAAAAGATTTTTATGCAGCATCTTTCTTGCTGCATACTGAGATCCAGATGCCTTTTAGATCTTGGTCCTGTTTAATTTTTGATAGGACCCCTTTTCTTCTTGAAATCCCTTCATAGGCAACTGATGGCACACCTATCATTTGATTGGTTTTTTTTAAACTAAATCAAGTTCCTCAATAACAAAATATAAGGTATAAAATGGCTTTTGTTATCTGATTTTTGAAGCAGTGATGAAGAGTTGATCGCGTCAAGCGAAAACGGTCGTGGTGTGATCCGGTGGAAACGGTGGCCAAACTGAATTGTAAACAGAGATAAAAAATGTCGTCTTGTTGGATATGCACAACCTTACAATTCAATATACACGTAAAGATTGTTCTTTATCACATAATAATGAATTCACACTCAAAACACAGTGTCTTCAAAATTATCCGCAATGTTAATCAACATTCACATCACTATCTTCATCGTTTGTCTTCGCCAATCTTTTTGTAATCCAGCCAAACACCTCCTTGGACTGCCAGTATGAATTCTCTCTTGTTGAACTGGATGGGTTCAATGGTTCTCTTGTTCACTGAAAACTCGTATTTGGACAAGAGTGCTATCAAGCCTACTTTGGTTTGCATCATTCCGAAACGGAGCCCTGCAAAAAAAAATTGAAATGAAGATAATTGGCTTCTAGATCTGTATAACTAACTGATAAACCTACCAATGCAAACACGTGGTCCTTCTCCGAAGGGTAGAAAACTGAAGTGATGTCTCTTTTTCCTGTTTTCTTCGGTGAATCGGTCAGGATCGAACTTTTCCGGATCTGGATAGATTTCTGGATCGCGGTGGATGCCAATAACGTTTATCAATAGCTTCGTTCCTTTTTCCAAGACCAGATCTGTTCCAGGCACCTTGTACTCTTTGGTGCATATCCTGTTTAGATTTGGAACGGGTGGATATTTTCTTAGGGTTTCTGAAAAGATAAATACCTCGATAATGGAAAAATCATGTCCTAAAGTCATATTGGAGAACACTTAGACATTTTTGAAGAGAACTTTGGAGTGGATAAAACCTGTCATGAGAATATAACTTTTGTTATGGTCTTTAATGAAGAAAAATATGAAAAAAACAGAAATTAGCTGACAGTCTGTGCTCACTGAAGGTTTTCATGAACTCAAATCATGAGGGACTGAGGTTAAACTACACCAATTGTAATTCAGAAAGTGTCAATTGACATTTAGAAAACATCACTCGTATTTCAGATTAGTCAACTGTATTTCAGAAAACATCAAATATATTTCAAATTAGTCATTTGAATTTCCGAAATAATTGATTGTATTTCAGAAAACATCAAATGTAATTCAGGTAACACACTCAGTTGAATTTGAGATATGGTCAATTATATTTCTGAAATGGCAATTCGAATACGCACATTGATACCAGTTTGCATTTCAGAAAATATCAATTGTGGGTGATTCAGAATTAAAACAATGATAATGAATGAACTTCAATTTTCAGGTGAAACATTCAATCTTTAAAAATTTGAAGCCAAACAGGCATGTCTGCCATCGCAATTGCATCTTAGCTCGGTCAATAATATTTTCCAGGTATGTTAGTCTTTTTTCAATAACGCCTGGTGGAACTGTTTGGAATTCTGAGGTGTCTTTTTACGTAAGTTTTTATTTTCGACCATAAAATTTCAATTGGATTGAGCATAGGAGAATAAGGTATCATCTGCAACAGTACTGCTACTGTTATCATAGACTCAATCTGATTACTGATTCCTTATATCTTGCTTCTGTTGCAACAAACCCTTAACCCAATCATTTTCTGAAAGCGCTGAGAATGAACCTTGTAGTCTCCCCATGGCTAATACACCAGCTGCAGACACTATTGTCAATTGCATCTCCAATTAAATATGTACTCAATTTGACTAATTTTCATTAGGTATTATGTGCTTCCTGAAGCTACGGTGTTAGGTGAGAAATCGATTGAGAGAGTCTTGCATATTTTTACTAAAATCCAGTGTTAAAGAAGATAAAGAGCCAAGCACCAAGGGATTTCACCAGAATTTCTGAATAACAAATTAAGATTTCCGAAATACAATTGACTGACCTGAATTTCATGTGATATATTCTGAAATACAATTGACGGTTTCTGAAAAACATTTGGAAATGGTGTATTTATTGATGATAAAAATAGTTCTTGCCACTCACCATTGATAGTTTGATCTAGATAAGTCATCTCCATCACAGCATCATAAGTTATTTCGCGGCCATGTTTGGCCAAAGTCTCTATTATTTCTCTCCTCAATTTCTCTTGGATATCCTTGTTCTTCGCCAACTCGTACAGGCAGAAAGTCATAGTAGTTGAAGACGTTTCGAAACCAGCTTGGAAGAACACAAAAGCTTGGGCAGCAATTTCATCCATTGTTATTCTATTGTCGTTCTCGTTTATCTTCTCGGCTTTCATGTTTTCGTCGTCCACCAATTGTCCTTTGTTCTTGAGTTGGATCAGGAGATCCATGAAATCTTTACGTGTTACGTTGTTCTTCTCCCTGTATCCCACAGTGTCTTTGACCACGTCCATGAAGAAACTGCTTATGTGCTCAGGTATAACCTTCATGTTTAAAGCTTTCGCGATTTCTGGGGTAGAGATGGCAAAGAAGGTTTTGATGCTCCTTTTGGTGTCTGACTCGAAGAATTGCTTCCCCTTCTGCCTGAACATGCTGTTGGGGTCCTCCAAACTTTTGCATTCTATCCCAAACGCGCAGCTGCCTATGATGTCTGTAGTGAACCTACCTATGGAGACAATAGAGGATGTTAAAGGAGTTTCTTGTCTTCAACAATCATTTTTGTCTTTTTGTACAACTGCCATTTAATGTGACACTTTTAATGACACAGACAATGTTAAAATTAATTGTTTACGTGGAAGCGTATTAATTAGTGTTAACAATATTTTTAGCACTCCATTTTCTTATGATGAAATCAGATGAGAAAAATTCAGCAAATGCAAATTTTTATCATCAATATTTAACAATGATTACTTATGAACATTAATATTAATCCTAAAACTAGAACAATTACTAACATTAATGCTCTGTGACGTTAGGGAGCTTCGCAACACATTATTAGAATCCTCAGCACCATCAGTACTTGTAGAAACCGGAAGTACAATATTGGATGATGATGATCCAAAATCTGTTGAGGTTGGGAGAATTTTTTTAGCAATGATATTTCTATATGCAATGGAATGATCAACATAGCCTTCGGCTACCGTCGTAGACTTCCATTCACCATGTTTTTTTTATGTCCGTAATATTTGCTCCTGATTCTATTAGCAATGAAACAGAAGATCTTCGAAAACAGTGTTCTGTATATTGCTTTGGTTCTGGCAGTTTGAGGAATTCAGCAACAATAGATGGAATTTTCCCAAATGTATCAATACCAACTGGATTGGCAGTGCATTTATTATTCATATATTTCAGGAAAAAACGACGATGTTTGATGACAGAAGGGCGCAGAGCAAAGTACTTATGAAAATAGGCTACGTACTTCCCAATAATACTGAAAGAACGACTGACTTTCGTTTTGTTATTTGGAAGTTGTATAACTAATGATTTATTTGTTATTTCGATGTCTTCTACTGATAAATTACACAATTCTTCACGCCGACAGGCTCCAAATAATCCGAAAATAGTTGCAACCTTAACCATCAAGTATTTCTCATCAGGTGCCTCCTTTATAAACCTTTCAACTTGTTCACGAGTGAGAATTTTTGATTTTTTGGGACGATATCCTTCACTTCTCCGTTTTAAATATGCTACTACCTTAAAATATTCGCTAACATCCACACCATTTTCAACAAGGGCGCTTGACTTTATCATTGAAAATTCGCTCCACAAAGTTGATGAACTCCATATTTTTTATTTTTCTTCTACGTATGCCAGGAAAACAGTTTCACTGAAGTTCCCTTCTACATTTTTCAATTTACACCAGGCCAGGAAATTGTTATATGCAATATCGTACTGCTGAACAGATTTTTTAGGTAGAAGTTCCAGATTTGCTCTTCTTGCAGACTCTTCCATATCCAGAGGAACAACCAAATCGTCACTTTTGTTAATAATTGGACTCTCGACAAACATATCAAGCAGTCACAAACCCAAGACGAAAATTGGACAGGAACGCAATTCAAATGACTTCTCATTTGTTAGTAATCATAACGTTGGCAACGTTTGCCATTCACAACAACCTTTTGATTATTTGAATATTAAGATGCATTTTGAAGTTTATTGTCATTGCAAATTCGTCCATTTCATTATCAAAATAGGGCAGTTGTACAAAAAACATTGTATGGTATTTGTGTTGAAAGTGATTTTATTTTGTTCGTGAAATTGTTCAATACGCTCACAAAATAAAACGTCACCTTTAACACTCGTATCATAAATATCTATTACTGAATGATCAAAGGACTTGCCTAGAACATCTTTTATGTCCAATTCCTTCCCTTTGGATTCCTCCATCACCTTGTGGAGTCCATGGGTGCAATTCACGAGTGTCCCAAACATCATCTTCATCTTTCCTGACGTGAACGTTGGAGTCAGCTTGTGTCTCAGTATTTTCCACTTGGAACCTGTCAAACTGAACAAATGGGCGCTGAGAGGATCAGCCTCCTCATTCATGTAGACTCCTCTGTCCACGAAATGTTGAAAATCAACCTGCATGATGGATTTTATTATGTCCAAGTCCAAAGGGATATAAACGGGGGATAATAGAGCGTATACCCCTCCATGCTTGACCCCCTTCGATTTGAAGTAGCGGTATTGGTGGAGTCCCCTTTCGGCAAAGGAAGTTTTTGCAAAAAGGATTTCTTTTGCGATCTGGTAGGAACCTTTGTTCGAGACTAGAATGCCACGTTTCTGCCAGTAGTTTAGCTTGTTTTTGATCCAACTGTAGAGGAGGATCGCTCCTGTTAGGAGAAGGAGATTGAAGGTGTTCAATATCTCCATGCTTTCACTGTAATGAAAAAAGAAATAGATAAACAAGGTGTCCTTTACGAGATTACAATAAGTTCAATAAAGTAATCTCAATATATGAAACTAAGTCTACCATTTTGTTAGTTACACCATTTATAACTCAAGATTTGATGAACTGTTTGTTATGAAAGATTTTTTTTTTTGGAAATGAAAAAAACTAGGAAATAATTTTATTTTTCTTCTTGCGAATAACGCCAGTAGATGTCGCTACGGTTAGTAGCGTTTTCGTGAATGTATTCTATTTGAAATTGATTCGGTGAACTACATTTTCTAATAGTATTAACGCATCTGAGTCCATGTGTTATTACACCTATCTTTCTTCCGAACACTACGGAAACTTTTATGACGAAATGTTTTGAACAAACCTCCATTCTACTTTTATATATGTGAACAATTACTGTGTATTTTGAGTTGCCTAAAGGGATGTTTTGGGGTGCATTGATCCTTTGGTCTGGTGACTTCCGACAACCATTACCGGTAATCCCAAAATCGACGGCTGCCGATTAAATAAATGCTTGCATAAAATCATCAACTTCAAATTTGGCTAGGTAAATAAGCTCTCAATTCAGTTGATTGCGGTTGGAATAGTACCATTAAATATTTGCAGCCCACAAAGATGCAAAAAACACCTGCACCACAAAAATTGTTGAAAATGATTTTTTGTAACTGCAAAGAAGGATGCAATGCTTCATGTACATGCAGAAATTTGAGTCTTTTTTGTAACATGTGGGGAATCTGCAGGTGTTAACTGCCAAAACAGTTGTCCAATCTTTGGCAAAGATGAAGAAATAATGTGGCGACAGCCACTCAGAATCAGATAAATTTTTCGACACAAAAAGTATTAATTTCACGTGAATGAAGTGATGAATAAATGAAATTTTTAAATGATATTTTCATTTAGTTATTTTGAACAGTTAGGGGTTGCTTTTAGAAGTTGAAAAATAAAAATAACTAAAACTAACATTGATCCAAAATACTGTTATAAAATTGATTGGAATTAATTAATTATTTTAATAAATACCCATTTTTACACATTTTATGCTGAAAGGGGGTGGTTTATACGGTCTTGAAGTGTATGAAGACCTTCATTAAACTTCATAAAACGCTACTGAGGCCCAAAAATTAGTTTGATTCACGTTAGAACAAGTTTCTTTTAATTTTGGATAAAGGGGTTGTTTTCATCCCTTAAAAATCATCAGCATAAATAGGCATAGGGTAGGAGTAGGAGACAAATATATCTTATATCCAAAATTGTTTCAAAATCGAAGCATCTTGATAGAATTCAGAGGTAATGCCTAATTATCGCCCTCATTGACTGGACTAATTGTACAGGACAATTATATGTCCACTTTCGAGGTATTATACCATAATGTTTATCATAATATCAAAGTTGCTTTTTTATTTATCGATTGAGGCAGTACGAAGTCTGCCGGGTCAGCTAGTTTTCAATAATGAGATACATTAACTTTATTCATTTCTGAACTATATTTATGGGAATGTTCCATAGGTTTCAATGAAAATTCATTAAGGCTAATTCTAACACTCGTTTGTTGTTAATCTAGAGCTCGTGTAAAAATGTCACTGCTGTCTGCACTTGTATCATCAATAAATATTTTCATTCAAAGGGAAAATCAGTAATTATTTGTAGAATAACCATTATGTTTCTATTGGAGTTATGTTAACTGACATCATACTCTAAATTTCACTGAGTTTACTAGGGTGGATTCAAGAAAATCAATAAGGACAGATTATCAGACGTATTTATAGTATGTAATGAGTCTCTATCATTCTTTTACTCGTCATTTCCTTATGGATGAAAATTTTGAAACCAAATTTCAGAACCAGATAGTACTACACCATTTCCAATTGTAATTACATTCAGAAAACATCACTTGTATTTCAAATTAGTCAATTGTATTTCAGAAAACATCAAATGTTATTCAGATTTGTCAATTGAATTTCAGAAAATATCAAATGAAATTCAATTGAGATATCCGAAATACATTTGCTGTTTTCTGAAATTCAATTGTCGCTTTCTGAACTATTCTGAAATACACTTGAAAATGGTGTAGATAAGACCTTCAAAATGAGGTATTTAAACCCCTTTTCAAAATCAAGCGAAAAAGTTTTAACGCATCGAATCAGAAATAAATGGGTTCATATTTTCATTTTCGTTGGACCACACAGTAATTCATAATTTCAAGCAATTGCATACCTTCTAAAACGCATGCACTTCCACGGACACTATTTTTTTTATTGGGCCAGCATGAAATCTAAAACGATCAAATTTCGGTACTCAATTATTTGTTGACAGCAATCTTATCTCATTTTGTAAATAGAAAAAGTATATCGGAAACACAACATATTAGGACAATAATATGAAATGGCTAGGTACTTACTTCAAGATTTAATCTGTGGAGAGAAAGGTTTGTAAGTTTTCAACCCAGAATTCTGAAAAAAATTAAGAATGATATAGAAAATCAATTCGAACTTTTATCCTAAAATGAATGGTTTAGGTATTTATGATGTTACAAACTACTTTTCTTTTTCAACTTGATAACGCGAACGAAAGCTGTGTAGGCAACAATTTTTTAAAGTTTCAAACCGACCACTTTGTACTATTAAAAAAATTTTGATGATTGTTTCATCATAAAATTTGAAAAATTCTGAAAACACCGACTTAACTCGAAGCTGTCACATTACAAAACATTACGAAAAGACGAACCTGTTTCACCCACACTGTCAAATCACTATGAACAGCTAACTAGTCTTCAGTTGAATTAGGAATAATCAGAAGAAGATTCAATGCCAAACAACTTCCGAAGGCGTTTATAAGGCCCCCTCCCGTTTTAAAATTACAGGAAGACTTCTAAGAAACGAACTGTCTCACTCTCAACACGCAAGAAAGACTGGAATGATGTAAACTTGCAAAATTGAATCCAAGCAGGACGAAGAGAGTGAATATACTCGTTTGGGATCCTATAATTATATGTTATTATTTTCGAAGAATGCAAGTCATCTTGTCAATAAGGATCTGTTTGGCGAGTTCAGACTCATGTAAATAAATAGGTACGATAGGACATTAGTAGAAAAAACATCGTATCTGTAATCAAACACGATGATGCTCGAGAATTCAATAGAAGGTTATCCATTTGTGATGTGGACTTGATGATAAAGTATCAGATATTGCTGTTTTTAACTCATAAGTCATCCTTGGATCAGTAATTTTTATCTCCCTGCACAAGTGCAACTGAACTTTCACTACAGATTTATTGAATTCGAAACTAACAATTACATTCACATGAATTCACGAGATTTGAAATATGTAACAATTAATCGATATATGCGAAACTTTGAGTCTAGAAAAACTCGTATGTTTCTACAAAAACATCTCACGTCAGGATTTCACAACCAACTCGAATACAAGTTGAAATATAAAAGTAAACACATAAATTATGGAATATCAAAAAACAAAGCAAAGATTTTAAACAGGCTGAAACTGGGCAAAAATTTAAATCAAGACAAATTAAACATGAAAAATCGAATATTCTAGCTTAGGTCGTGAGAATATCAAGAGAAAGAACTGCAAACTATTGATTTTCAGTGAGACAATCTGTAGACACGAATATTTTGACTTCGGTAATTCTCTTTAGATCATTAGAGATTTTCAGAGCAGTGTACCATTCATGACTCTTGGAGCTCTGTATAAACCTATGATCGAGAGAGTTGTGTATTACGAAATTTTTTAGAAAATACATGAGGGCTTTTCGATTTTAGGATAAAAGCCTGCGAAGCCAATTTGTAGAACCGGCAACGATGTGCATGGAGAGTAGCTACTGGCGAAACAACCACAATCATCGTCAGTCAACCCCTACAACATTTCCAGACCATCAACACGATGTAGCAAGGCACCACAGTCTGGGCCAATTGGCCTACAATCCTACGCAACCAAAGTTTGAAAGGTGAGTCTCTAGTTAGTTTAAAAGCAGTTGCAGTCCACTGCGATCTCGATTGTCCCCTGGCAAAGCTGTTCTCGCCACACCTTTAACAGCTCGCCTTCCAAGTTGCAGAGATCTAATGAAATTCAATATCTGGAAAGGCTTCAGTGAGGCTAATTCCTCACTTCTGAGGTTCTTGAGCAAAGCATTGTTTCTTTCGAGAAATTATGAAATTGTTTCGTGTTAGGTCACCTTTTTTTTTATTTTCAGAGATCGGCACGGCTCAACAGAACTACTTTGGCATGGTAGACATCCCAGAGTTGGTTCGATTCTCTACGACACCCAATTAGACTTTGTAGATTTCGTCCTTCTTTTCCGTTCATTCAGGTAAAAAAATTTATTAAATAAAGGCACTATTATTGTTTGTTTAAGTGAATATTGAAGTCGATGTTTCTAATTTCTGTTTCAGTTTACTTATACGAAAAGATCTGAGGGATCTCTTCGAAAAACTAGCAATATCTTATCGAAGCATGGCTGTGAATATAACCGCTCAAAAGGTGAACGGTGTTAAAAAAGCTGACCAAATAAGGAAACTCCAAAAATTAGGTGAGATATCATTTCATCTATTTGTATCCCAAATTTCATTCTTAATTGCTCATCTTCAGGTTTACTAACAAGAAATACAAAGGCTGAACTAGAAGGCGTCGTGGTCAACTCCCAAAAGAAGGTCTTCGACGCAATTGCTGCAGCTAGTATCTTCACTAACTGTGCAGGTATCGACACCAATAACTCCCAAGTGATAACACTTTCAACGTTCGCGAAATTCCTGGAAACCAGACAGATGGAAACTTACACAGAGACGCAAGTCAAGGCTTTGATCAGGGTAAATCACGGTTTTATTTGTTGGTATTTCAATCTTTCTATTTTTTTTTTTTTTTTGAAGAGACACGAACCTGATGCTACGCTGCGATCTCTAGATTGCTTGTCCTTCGAGGGATTCGCGAGGTATTTGATGGACAAAAGCAACTACGCCTTCATCAATGAACAAGAAACGCCCAAAGAGAGTGACATGACGAGGTCTATGTCAACCTACTATATAGCATCGTCCCATAACACCTACCTCACAGGTAAAAAAAAAACACGTGTGGCACTCGAGGACTGCCGCGGTAAAGCTATTGCATAGAATCTATTCAAAAAAGAGAAGATAATATTGTTGGTTTAGAATATTTTTTTTATTTATCCTACAATACATGTAGGTTATTCAGGAATGTTTATGATAGAAACTATAGGTTTATGGTAACTGAAATAAGAAACATAAGTTTGAGACTTAATGTCTTCTAAATATCTGGAAAATACCTCGTCAATAGTGGTCCCATATTTTGTTGTGGATTCTTGTGGATCATTATTCATTTTTGAAATTCAATTTTGCCGAAAGAAAACTTGTCAGTCGCTCTGATTTTTTATCAGCGACGTTCATGTTGAAATCGTCAGCCGAGATAAGTGGAAATTTACTACCATTTGTATTGTATTTTCGACCCTTCTTCAGTGTACTCCAGTAAAGTGCGATGTATAAAATGCTCTACCTCGTCCAATTTTGGATTCGAAGAAATGTAAATGGCTACCATGACTATGTGTAGGCCATTTCTAAGTTTGCATAAGCATGCACAAATATTTCCAACAAATGAGCGTCTTACATTAACATCGCTAACGTCTTCGATATTTATTTCAATATTCGGAGTCATAATATTAGTAACATTATTACTATTTTGGTAAATAGCTACCCCACCTTTTGGAACATTATCTCGTTTGAATTGAACAATACTATTGAAATAAGGTATTTCAATCGGATTATCACGCGTCATGCATGTTTCGGTAAGAAGTAACACATTGGTTTGTCCCGTAACTGAATCTTGTGAATCGTATTTGTAACTATGTAGACTTTGGCAATCGAAAGTCATTATTGAAATGCCATTTCTATTACTGATGAAATCTTAGACACTTTCAGCTATCGTCTGAACACTATTCAAAGACAGTATTTTGAATTCTTCCAACAAATATGCAGTCGAAGCAGCTTGCCTTCGATTATGATAAAACTTAAATGCAGAATTATCATTTTTGGTCGTAATATACAATTTTTCAATATTAGTCAACCGAAAGTGCAACATAGACGAGTTCCTGAGAATGTGATTTACTATACTCATATACTATTTCGTCAAAAGTTCCACCTTGCGACTTATGTATAGTTAGAGCAAGAGCTGAAATTAATGGAAAATGTTTGCGTTTGGATTTACATTTTCTACCCGATGTTAATGAAATATTTGCCGTTCGTAATTCAATGGGAACAGCGAGATTGCCGCCTCCATCAGTGTCTATCGCAAGCACCCAAACACCGTGCCGAAGTCTGCCGAACTGAACCGACGATACACGGCTGTGTTAGGTTTTTTCGTTACGGATTTTCTACATTCGGTCGCCGCGTTCAAAGCCAGAGATAAAAGCTGTGCAATAGTATTAAAAATCATGAAATGTTTATCTGTTTCTTCACAGATGTTTTTCTTCTTCTAGGGCATCAGCTGAAGGGAGAATCTTCCGTGGAACTCTACAGTCAGGTTTTACTGACTGGTTGCAGGTGCGTGGAGCTAGATTGCTGGGATGGGGAGGATGGATTTCCTATGATCTACCACGGTCATACCTTCACCACGAAAATACCCTTCAGCTCTGTGGTAGAAAGCATCGACCGGAATGCATTCGTTATGTCCAAATACCCTGTGATATTGTCCATTGAGAACCATTGCTCTTTACAGCAGCAGACCAGGATGGCCCACATATTTCAAGTAAGATTCTTCGTGTTAAATCTCGACAATTCTTTTGATTCAGAGAGCTAAAATAATACAATACATATTGAATCAAAAAGGTACCTAGCTGAGGTTGGTGCAACACAGGAAAACCATACAGGTCTGTAGAATGATTAAATGAGGAAAGGGAAAAAACTTCAGCTGAAAAAAAACACTTAATTCGCCCGTGAAAAAAAAATTACTTAAAATATTAAACATCAGGAAAATCTTGAAAGACATCAGTGTGATCTAAGAGAACATCTTCATGTTATCCGTCGATGGGCTCAGATAAACATTTTCTTCACAAAAGGACTCGCAATTCTTAATCTGAAATGATAAAAGACAAAAGCAGAAAAGAAACCAATTATTTAGAATAAATTAAATTATTTTGAAATTAATCACCCATTTCAGAAATGCATTTGTTACTATATGTATACCCCCGGAACCATCTTGAAATTTATAAATGGGACAACTATTTGTAAGATGTTCTATAGTCTCCTCATTTTCCCCAAACTCACAACTAGGGCTCTCAATCGAATTCCATCGGAAGAGCATGCTGTTGCATCGTCCATGGCCTGTTCTAATACGATTTAGAACAGATCATATTCTCCTGGGAAGGTCAAAACCAGGAACTCTGATGGGAGGTTCATAAATAAGATATTTATTGAAAAAATTGGATACATTCCATTCAGATTGCCAAATTTCTTTGTCGCTTTTATTCATATCAATCAGATAATTCGACCAAAAAGGTTCACGCGACTTCAATCTGGGGACCTTATTATCTGATTGATATGAATAGAAGCGACAAAGAAATTTGGCAATCTGAATTGAATGTATCCAATTTTTTCAATAAAGATCTTATTTCTGATCCTTCCATCAGAGTTCCTGGTTTTGACCTTCCCAGGAGAATATGGTCTGTTCTAAATTGCATTAGAACAGGCCATGGACGATGCAACAGCATGCTCTTCCGATGGAATTTGGTTGAGAGCTCTAGATGTGAGTGTGGGGAAAATGAGGAGACTATAGAGCATCTTATAAATAGTTGTCCCATTTATAAATTTCAAGAGGGTCTCGAGGCTATACATAAAGTTACAAATGCATTTCTGAAATGAGTTGTTAATTTCAAAGTAATTTAATTTATTTTAAATAATTGGTGCCTTTTCTGCTTTTGCCTTTTTTTCATTTCAGATTAAGAATCGCGAGTCTTTTTGTGAAGAATCTGTTTAAGTAAGCCCATCGACGGATAACATGAAGATGTTCTCTTAGTTCACACTGATGTCTTTCAATATTTTCCTGATATTTAATATTTTAAGTATTTTTTTTTTTCACAGGCGGGGTAAGGGTTTTTTTTTAGCTGAGGTTTTTTCCCTTTCCTCATTCAATCATACTCCCAGACCTGTATGGTTTTCCTGTGTTGCACCACCCTCAGCTAGGTCCCTTTTTGTTTCAATATATATTGTATTATTTTAGCTCTCTGAATCAAAAGAATATAATATATGAGAATGAGTAACGTTTCTCCAAGTTTAAGCGTTTATACATTAATATACTAACTGACAAAGAAACTGAAAGGGATAATATCCCACAAGAAAACATAGACCATCTTCTTGCATCAATGCCAAGAAGTGTTGATGAGGAGCGTATAGATTACCGCGGAGGACAAACACATGAACAAATCCAATGAAAAAAATTGTAAACCCTTCGTTTTTTTTCTCTAAATTTTAATTTACGCCTTTCTATATTATCTATGTTTAATCAAAGAAAAATTTAAATTTAAACGACAGTTTCTTAGTAGGTTAGTATATGATCTTGAATATTTTTAGTAATACAACCTTTCGCACCAAGATCTTAGAATTCTTCATGTCCCCTATTCCTTCCAGAGGATTTTCGGTGAAAAACTGGTCACGAATTTCCTGTTCGACTCCGACTACAGTGACGAGCCCTCACTGCCATCTCCTGAGCAACTGAAGAATAGGATCCTGATAAAAAACAAGAAGTTGACTATGGAAGTCTCGGCCCCTATGAGTTTTTCTTCTGTTTCGTCAACTCCCATGAGGTCAGTATCATGAATCGGCGGTAACTGTAAGATTATACCTCTAGAAGACCAGTGCACTACTTTGTCACCACCAAATTAAGCACTAATAATAGATTTCGAACAGTTTAACACCACAGTGAACGTTGTTGCTTCAAAATGATCCCATTCCTTTTTTATGTACCATCGAGAGGTTTGATCAGTTTTTGTTATCCATAAGTAATTAATTTATTCATTTATTACATAAACGGGTAATAATACCCTTTCAAACAATTATAACAAAAAGAAATACAAATAACAGTGTGTTACCAATGAAAATACAAGAATTTCTACACAAGTAAACTGCGAGATGAGAAACTACATAATAATATAAGAAATTAATTAAATCTTAGCAAAGTTAAGGCCTGAACAAATAAGAAAGAAAAAGAAACAATTTGATGAGGTTTTTTTCGGTGATGGAGAACATCTAAGTGAATTTTTCAACAGACAACTGGCGCTCTTGGGCTTACACAATTGTGTTAAAAGCTCTTCTCTACATTCACCTCAAGTTAAAAGCAATATTACCAGCTAAGATTATGGATCTCTGAGAGGAAATTCATCTATTCACTTGTATTCAAGGCTGATCTCAAGGTTGAAATCATGTTCCTTGTTGCAGTAACACAGAAACGCTTCAATTCTACACCATTTCAAATTGTAATTCATAAATTATCGATTTACATTCAGAAAATATCACTTGTATTTCAGATTAGTCAATTGTATTTCAGAAAACATCAAATTTATTTCAGATTAGTCATTTGAAATTTCAGAAAACATCAAATGTATTTCAGATTTGTCATTTGAATTTCCGAAATAATCAATTGTATTTCAGAAAACATCAGATGTACTTCAGATAACACACTCAATTGAATTTGAGATATGGTCAATTATATTTCAGAAATGGCAATTTGAAATTCATTTCATACGCACATTGATACCAGATTGCATTTCAGAAAATAACAATTGTAGGTGGTTCAGAAATGAAACCATGATAATAAATGAACTTTAATTTTCACGTGAAACATTTCATCTTTAATACAAAACTGAAAAAATTTGAGGACTCATCTGCAGCAGTACTGCTACTGTTTGGGTCTCCAATCTCGAATGGCATGCAGCATTATCAGAGACGATCAATCTGATAACTGGTTCATTATATCTTGCCACTGTTACAACAAACCCTCAACCCATTAATTTGCTAAAAGCGCTGAGAATGAACCTCGTGGTCTCTCCATGGCTAAAACAACAGTTACAGACACTATTGTCAATTGCATCTCCAAAATATGTAGGTACTTAATTTGACTAATTTTCAGTAGGTATTATGTGCTTCCTGAAGCCACGGTGTTAGGCGAGGAATTGATTGAGAACGTTCAGCATATTTTTACTAAAATCCAGTGTTGAAGAAAAGAAAGAGCAAGCACCAAGAGATTTCACCAGATTATATTGGTTTTATATAGGTTGAAGTGACTAATCTGAAATACAATTGACGGTTTCTGAATTAAATTTGGAAATGGTGTGGTGTCAGAATGACTCACCTCAATGATGGTACATATATTCCTCATCCTTCCTTCTAAAAAAGGGGTAGTTTAAGAACTTTTGAATTAGAATTCTCGCCTAGTTTAGTTGCATTTCAAAATTGTAGTTTTTCGATTTCATTCAGATCATCACGGAATATGTCAATATTACTGTGTTCAAGATTTATCTGAGTGAACACACGAATTGAATATCACTTTAATTCATCAGACTGAAATTATAATTGAACTTTATTGAAATAATTATGTCCAATCCCAGTTCACCGTTCCATTTTTTCCGCATCAACCCTTGTAGGCCACAAAATTTACGAGGACGAAATAAGAAAAGACTTTGTAGATCTTGTCACCACAGCTGTTTCTTAATTGGAGGTTTTTTAACATTATTGCCTAAAAACTTGGTTTGCGAAGACCAGGAATTTAATGTTTTCGCACCTCCAATTTTGGAACAGCATCTCCGAGCTTATGTAGAAGATTTCAGATTCAGATCATTTTGATGAGGTATACCAATTCTAGAAATTTAAGACAGATCTTTCTGAGAGAGATTTTAGTGTAACTCGTAAATTTTTTGGTCCACGAGACAGCGAGCTTCTCCCTTTAGTGAAACGTTTGCCGTGCTATGGAAAAATTTTGACTGATTATTCCAGACCTGGTTCTGGACTTCGACATTCAGTGCCTGGCCGTACGAGCTCAATAATTAGTAACACGAGTAGCAGCTCATTTAATGATGATTTCAGTGACGATGAGTACGACGACGATGATGATGAAGACAATGTTGACGGTGAGTACTATAACATCTGCTTGAAGGCCGAAATTTTACCCTTAAGGTCTAGGAATCGTTCAGGAAAAAATCAAAATAAGTAACAGTTGACTTAACAATTGTCTCCTTCAAAGTAGTATCAACGAATTATATTCGAGGACAAAAATGAAAAGATCTTTTCCCAATTATCAGCCAACGTTTCGTTTATTGATGTACAAACTTCATCAGGGCCTGCAAAATAAAAATTCATCATAAACACAACTGGACAAATTCAATGTTGCAAAAATATACAGACATAATTTAATTAATTTTTATTTTTCAGGCCCTGATGAAGTTTGTACATTAATAAACGAAATATTGGCTGATAATTAGAAGAAGATTTTTTCATTTTTGTCCTCATCCGACAATTTCATTCGTTGATAGTAACAGAGGCTATACAGGGTTATTCACGAATATGGCTCTATAAAATAGGAAAGACACGAGATTCAGGATTGAAATTCAAGTAAGAAGACGACTTCTCGTATATTTTTTGAAGGTTCTAGGACTACCGGTTTTTCCGGAAGTTACATCAACTTTCGTTTTTCAAATGGGAAGACCCATTTTTTATTGCATGAATAGATTCTCCATTGAATTCTGAGTCTTTTTGATTCCAAAAATTTGAATTTTCCCGAGAAAATTCCCTTTTAATGAGAAAATACGAAAAAAAATCTCAAAATTGAACTCAGTTGAAATACAGACAACTTCGAGGTTTTTTCATTGAAAATTCTCATTTTTGAGAATCTCCGAGAAGAAAGGCTGATGCTTCTTTTCCGATAGCGTTATTTTCAGAATTTGATACAGGAGATCACAAATTCTTTGTCAAAGTTAGAAGTGATGAAAAATCAAAAAACTGTTTTTTTTTCAAATTGAAACCCCATTTTTTCGAAGCATTTTGGAAAACATCAGACTTTCTTCTCGGAGATTCTCAAAAATGAGAATTTTTTATGAAAAAACCTCGAAGTTGTCTGTATTTCAACAGAGTTCAATTGTGAGAGTTTTTTTCGTATTTCCTCATTTAAAGAGAATTTTGTCTGGAAAATTCAATCTTTTGGAATCAAAAAGACTCAGAATTCAATGGAGAATCTATTCATACAATGAAAAATGGGTCTTCCCATTTGAAAAACGTAAGTTGATGTCACTTCCGGAAAATCCTAGAACCTTCAAAAAATATACGAGAAGTCGTCTTCATACTTGAAGCTCACCTCTAGAAATTCAAACCTGAATCTTGTGTCTTGCCTAAAAATATTCTATAGAGCCATATTCGTGAATAACCCTGCATTGTTTTTATTAAATGAGAAGCCAAGATGACTAAGCTTCAACTCAAGAACTTCATAATTATCATTCCAATACATCCTAATGTGAACTATTGCCCAAATTCAAGAAAAACCAACATCCTAGTTTCAGCTTTGGATGTACCTATCCTTCGTCATATTCTGGTTTTTATAATATCAAAAGGTTCCATAGTTTCAGATAAGCCTCTGGCGAGCATCATAACCGAAACTGCAAGGCCTTATGGCCTTCCACATGCTGTCGCCAAAACCAGTTCCACCAAAAGGATAGCACCTGACGACAAGATGAAGAAACGTGGTAGTCAGATTTCCAAGGAGTTATCAGATATAGTCGTCTATATTCAGGTAATAAATGGGATTCAATTGTATTGAATACAAGCCAGAAATTTGAAATAAAAACTTTACATCCATTCGAAGAAATGTTGTGATCAATTTCATTCCAAACTTTTGGTTTGAACTTTAATATTTAATCTGACTAAATCGGAATTTTTTGTACAGGCGATCAAATTCAGAGGACTGAACACCATAAGCCCGAGCAGTTCGGTCAAACAGCGCCCCCAGAAGGCTTGCCTGTCCAGCTCAGCCAGTTCCATGACCACCGGAAGCAGCACCGCATCTACAGTCAGCTCCACCCAAACCAACCTCAACGAATCAGACTCCACGGTCTTCGAGGTCGAACCAAAACCACCCAGATCCAACACAAACGTCCCCTGCTACCAATGCTCCTCAATCAACGAAAACACCACCAAGAAACTCTGCAGGAAGCAACCTCTGCAACTTGTAGCCCACACTCAAACTCAGTTGATGAGGACGTATCCGGCTGGAATGAGGATAGATTCTTCCAACTTCAACCCCGTTATATTCTGGTCTTTCGGGATACAAATGGCAGCGTTAAACTACCAGACTGACGATACTCCAATGCAGCTTAACACAGCCATGTTTGAGATGAACGGGAAATGCGGGTTTGCTAGTAAGCCCAACGTTATGTGGGATCGTTCTCATGTTATGTACAGAAGGTTCAACCCTTGGGATAAGCAGTTCGACGGTTTGCACTCTTCCCAGATTGTTCTACACATAGTTTCCGGTCAATACGTCAGTCAAACTAACGTTAATCTCAGCACCTACGTGGAAGTTGAGATCATTGGCATCCCTGTGGATTGCAACAAGCACAAGACCAAAGTGGTGCATAAGAACGCTCTTAATCCCATATGGAATGACACTTTCCAGTTTCGAGTAATGTTCCAGGACTTGGCTTTTCTTCGTTTCACCGTCATGGACGCCACTAACAATCACCTTTTAGCTCACAGAATCCTACCGTTGAAGTGTCTTCGGCCGGGTTATAGACATCTACGGTTAAGATCCCCCCAGAACAAGTACCTGTACATGTCCACCTTGTTCATTTACTCCAGTTCTGAAGAGGAAAGTTTAGAGAATACCAACACCGATGGACTGGACAGAAGTCAGACGGAAACAGAAAAACCAGCAGAAAAATCAGATAACACCTACTTGGGGCTATCTGGTACCCCCTTGTGCGTTAAAAGGAGAATGTTCTTCCTCATGGTGTACGGAGTTGTTGCCGAAGAACCCTACACCATCCTCAAAATAACCCAGGAAAGCACTGTCCAAGACGTCCTCCTGCTTTGTTTGCAAAAAGCTAACATTCCTCCAGAAAAGGTGAACGATTACATCCTTGTGGAGGAAGTAGCAAGGGGTTGGGAGAAAAAGGATCATAATCTACCATCCACCCAACGAATACTAGACCTGGACGAAAGACCTTTACAAGCGCAGTCTCAGTGGAAAGGAGAGGGTAGATTCATATTGAAGAGGATGGGGAATGACCCCAGCAGCAGAGCTTGGTTGTCCTCAATCAGAAGCGTAGCTAACCGAGAGAGGGAGGTCAGGAAATCAGATGGAGCCCCCAGTAACGCCTGGGAAGAAAACGATACTTTCCTAGTTTGTATATACAACGTATCGCCTGAAATACCCTACGCCATTCTTAAGGTACCATTGAACGCGTGCGCGCAAGACGTTTTAGCTCAGGCGTTAGTCAAAGCTAGGCGCATGGAAGATCCAATGAAATTTGTGATAGTGGAGGAGCTGGAATGGGGAGGAGCCAATCCAAACATCCAACAACGCGCTTTATCCGATTTAGAGAACGTTTACAGCGCTCAAAGCCACTGGCAAACTCTGGGTAGGTTTATAATGCAAGAAAGGGCCAACGCAACGCCTACATCTCTGAGAAAAAACCGCATCACTTCGAGTTTGAGATTGGCAACGTTAGATAGGATCAGCAGGGGGCTCAGCGTAGCTAGAAACGTGGCAAGTAGCAGCATTAAAGCACCTGTACAGGTTGCGCTGAGCGATCCAACGACCTCTAAGTGGAGGAACCACAAAACTGAGGACTCCAGGAAGAACATGAGGGCCAAAGTGCATTCGGAGAAAGAGACCAACGCTACCGGTAGCACCCAAACCAAGCCCCAGTGTCATCGAGAGGTACACTCTGAAGGGGAAACTTTAAGTGACGAGGAAACTAAGGAATCCGACCTTATGTCCAGGTTCAAAAAAGTGTCCCTCAGAAAGTTCAAGGAGTGGAAATCATGATTTTTGGACTAAATCGACTAAGCATGATAGAGTGATTATTTCTAAAAAATGCACAGCGTTAACTGTACAGTACGTTTGTAAATTCAGTGACAATGAAACAGTAATCTGAACGGACACTTTTGTAAAGGGAAATCTGATCTTTCTCAATCGTCTTCTATTCTAAAATGAATTTAGGCAATTATTGTGCATATTTCTTTCGACAATGAGTATTTGTGTTGATGGACGATATTTTAGAGCGTTTTGACAGGAAAAGGTTCAGATTCAGTGAACTTGAGGAGTATCTAACCGAATTGAATTCAACGGTTTGATTTCTTTCAAACTTTCAACCGGTTAGGTATGAAATCACTGTTTCTCGAACATTTTCACGTACCTAATTGTGATTTTTCACTGAAATTTTGTAATTCATATATATAACCGCATCTGAACACTGAAGTGTTGTGAATTTTGCAAATAATGGCTCTAAATATCTTTGAAAGATTCTATCTAAGCTGTTAAATTCTTCGTTTTCCCAAAGTCGACTTTTCTACCATTCTTTCCTAGTTAATCTATCTTTATGTAGATGATGAAATGTAAACCCCATTTATTGTTCTTAATTATTTATTATTACAGTTGCCACTTGAAGAGTTTATAGAAGTATCATCAAATACATATGTTCAACAAATAAATATTCTGAAGAAATTGTTTAATTACTTGCGAACAAAATTCTGACAAAAATTGTTTTTGTGGGTGGAATAAAAGGGGGTCAATAATATATCAAATTAATAAAAGATAAATATATTTTCACATAAAAAACAAACATTAAAAAGAAGTAAACAATAAATGATTAAAATATTTTTCCAAATTTTACTTCTTTCCTCATTATTGAGTGAAGTCTATACAGAGTGTCTCCTAATACATTAATGAAAATCAATATCCAATTTTGCATGATCAAGGGCATATTAGAGAACTTTGTGAATAATTTAAAATGAGATTTTCAAAAAGCATTCCATCAATAAACTGGTATATGTCGAATTAAGGGTTTAAATAAACATTCAAATCTGAAAAATCGATTTGAATCTGAGGTAAATTTTGTTTAATCAAAATAACGATGTAAACGTCTTCAATCTCCATCCAAAGGCCTCCAATTCAGGTAATCGACAGCTTCTTTCTCTGACTTTTGGTACACGTCCATAAAAATTTTCGAGCACAAGTCTGGCAACAGAACCTTGAACAGATACTCTGTTTTATCATTGAAAGGATCGAAATGGTCCTCTAACAGCTTGATTAGGAGATCTCTTTGGCTATCCGTGAAAACCACTATGCTGGGACTATACGTCAAATCTTGCATGGTTAAATTATTTCTTGGGTTGTAATTTTTGAACCGCTCGTGTCTTTTTGATATTAAGCTTTCATTCAAGATGCTGGTTATGTAGCCTTGATTTTGTTGAAAATATTCTTGCAATTCTTCAGGAGACAAATGCTTACAATCTAATAGATTTTGCTCTGAGGGTTGATCAAACTTATTAACGTCATGTTTTATGATTGGAAGTATTGAATCATTGAGATGACCGTATTCTTTTTCATAAGCATCAAGGGCTTCAGCTTCGCTTCGCATTTTGCTTATACTTTCTAGCACTTCCTCGCAAGAAGGGAATAACACACCATATTTTTCGTAAGAATCTCTCTGGTTTCGTTTTCGAATATTTTTCGTTCCACCTCGTTTAAGCGATTGTGACTTAATTTTGTTGTAGTTCATTAACATCTTCTCAATGAAGCTCTCATTTAATGGACTTCCGTTGGAAATTTCATGGTCGTTATCCTTATTGAATAATTTTTCTTTTACCTTTGGAGTATTTTTTCGTCTACTTTTAATTGAATCTACTTCGGTTACATTTTTTCTAGGTGTCTTAGGATCCTCAAACTTTTTCTTGGGGGTTTGCTGTAGTGAAATAGTTTTGTTCAGTTGGGGATTGGATTTTGTAGGTGAATCATAGACATCTCCTGTTTCTTTTTTACTAGAATTCCGAAGAGGTATTCGATAATTTTTTCTCATTGATGGAACGATATTTTTTGTCTTTGATTCTTTTGACGAATATCCCTGTTTTTTAGACTTCGAAGAACAAAATGCTTCCTCATTCAATTTAGAGCTTTTTCCAGGTTTCCCTCTCATATTAATTTCATTATTGGAATTTTTCTCTCTGGGAGATCTCAGAAAATACCGTTTGTTCATAGGTTGATCACCAGAATTCTCCAAATCATTTTTTTGCCGTTTAGACATTTCAGAAGTTTTTTTTCCTCTCTTCACACAAAGTTCCGTTTAAAAAGACCAGATCGAAGAGAATATTCATTTCGATTCATTCTTTCCTTGATCATTATGTTCATTTGATCGAAATGATTAGTTTTTATGTTTCAGCTCGAAAACGAAAGGAACTTAAAAGGTTAGTGGTTGATATCTTCTCCAAAGTGAGATTGGGAGCGTTGTTCAATTCGATTAGTGAATGTATTCTAAAAATTTAGGATATTAATAACAAAAACACACATTTGCCTAAGATCATAACTTACACAGAACACGAATATACATAACCTACGATACTACCATAGATTGTCAAAATCATATGTTCGAAGCATAGAAGTACTATCATAGATAAAGATATATCTATATCTATGCGTACTATACATTGATAGATAACAACATGACTTTTCTGAAGAAAAGAGAGTCGACCACCATAAGAAAAAAAAAGGAGAGGACTTATGCAGATACAGAATTGGACCAATTTGAGGCACAGTGTCAGTAAAAACTCCATCTCCTGAGACACAGAACATTAATATATCCTGAGACGTCCACAGTCTCTCTCTAGCTAGACTAGAAAATAATCCGTATCCATATAGTAAGTCTATGGAAATATCATAGAGCAATAAGACAAAATACAAACCATTAGCAGATAATTTTTCTATGCTACATTCACAAAATCAATAATGACTAGATTAGGCCATATTCGGATAAATCAAGAAAACTGAAGAAATAAATAATAGATTTTATTCAGCCACGGAGATTGAATGAAAAACTGATTGATGATTTTGGAAAAAAAACATTAGGGTCACAGGAGAGCAAGGAGGTATTCAGATACCCGGGCAGCGCCTGAGAATTTTTTGAGATACGCAACCCGTCGTCCGTGAAAGGTATTTTGGGGATTGCATACCTCGGAAATCTTCAGGCGCTGCTCACCTTCCTGTAATCCTAATACAATTTTTCCGACTTTCGTAAAATTCAACAAAAATTCGACGAAATTTCTTTCGAAACGAAAATTCTTGGGTGAAAATTCAACAAAATCGAAAATGACATTAGGATCACAGGAGGTCGAGAAGGTATTCAGATACCCGGAGCAGCGCCTGAAAATTTCCCAGACAGGCAACCCGTCATTCGTACACTGTGTATTGTGGGTTGCCGATCTCTAGAATTTTCAGGCGCTGCTCCGGGTATCTGAATACCTCCTCGCTCTCCTGTGATCCTAATACAATTTTTCCGACTTTCGTAAAATTCAACAAAATTTCGACGAAATTTCTTTCGAAACGAAAATTCTTGGGTGAAAATTCAACAGAATCGAAAATTACATTAGGATCACAGGACTTCGAGGAGGTATTCAGATACCCGGAGCAGCGCCTGAAAATTTCCGAGACAGGCAACCCGTCATTCGTAGACTGTGTATTGTGGGTTGCCGATCTCTAAAATTTTCAGGCGCTGCTCCGGGTATCTGAATACCTCTCCGCTCTCCTGTGATCCTAATATAATTTTTCCGATTTTCGTAAAATCCAAAAAATTTCGACGAAATTTCCATTGAAACGAAAATTCTCGGGTGAAAATTCAGACAAAATCGAAAATTACATTAGGATCACAGGAGGTCGAGGAGGTATTCAGATACCCGGAGCAGCGCCTGAAAATTTCCGAGACAGGCAACCCGTCATTCGTAGACTGTGTTTTTTGGGTTGCCGATCTCTAGAATTTTCAGGCGCTGCTCCGGGTATCTGAATACCTCCTCGCTCTCCTGTGATCCTAATACAATTTTTCCGACTTTCGTAAAATCCAAAAAATTTCGACGAAATTTCCATCGAAACGAAAATTCTCGGGTGAAAATTCAGACAAAATCGAAAATTACATTAGGATCACAGGAGGTCGAGGAGGTATTCAGATACCCGGAGCAGCGCCTGAAAATTTCCGAGACAGGCAACCCGTCATTCGTAGACTGTGTTTTTTGGGTTGCCGATCTCTAGAATTTTCAGGCGCTGCTCCGGGTATCTGAATACCTCCTCGCTCTCCTGTGATCCTAATACAATTTTTCCGACTTTCGTAAAATCCAAAAAATTTCGACGAAATTTCCATCGAAACGAAAATTCTCGGGTGAAAATTCAGACAAAATCGAAAATTACATTAGGATCACAGGAGGTCGAGGAGGTATTCAGATACCCGGAGCAGCGCCTGAAAATTTCCGAGACAGGCAACCCGTCATTCGTAGACTGTGTTTTTTGGGTTGCCGATCTCTAGAATTTTCAGGCGCTGCTCCGGGTATCTGAATACCTCCTCGCTCTCCTGTGATCCTAATACAATTTTTCCGACTTTCGTAAAATCCAAAAAATTTCGACGAAATTTCCATCGAAACGAAAATTCTCGGGTGAAAATTCAGACAAAATCGAAAATTACATTAGGATCACAGGAGGTCGAGGAGGTATTCAGATACCCGGAGCAGCGCCTGAAAATTTCCGAGACAGGCAACCCGTCATTCGTAGACTGTGTTTTTTGGGTTGCCGATCTCTAGAATTTTCAGGCGCTGCTCCGGGTATCTGAATACCTCCTCGCTCTCTTGTGATCCTAATACAATTTTTCCGACTTTCGTAAAATCCAACAAAATTTCGACGAAATTTCCATCGAAACGAAAATTCTCGGGTGAAAATTCAGACAAAATCGAAAATTACATTAGGATCACAGGAGGTCGAGGAGGTATTCAGATACCCGGAGCAGCGCCTGAAAATTTCCGAGACAGGCAACCCGTCATTCGTAGACTGTGTTTCTTGGGTTGCCGATCTCTAGAATTTTCAGGCGCTGCTCCGGGTATCTGAATACCTCCTCGCTCTCCTGTGATCCTAATACAATTTTTCCGACTTTCGTAAAATCCAAAAAATTTCGACGAAATTTCCATCGAAACGAAAATTCTCGGGTGAAAATTCAGACAAAATCGAAAATTACATTAGGATCACAGGAGGTCGAGGAGGTATTCAGATACCCGGAGCAGCGCCTGAAAATTTCCGAGACAGGCAACCCGTCATTCGTAGACTGTGTTTTTTGGGTTGCCGATCTCTAGAATTTTCAGGCGCTGCTCCGGGTATCTGAATACCTCCTCGCTCTCCTGTGATCCTAATACAATTTTTCCGACTTTCGTAAAATCCAAAAAATTTCGACGAAATTTCCATCGAAACGAAAATTCTCGGGTGAAAATTCAGACAAAATCGAAAATTACATTAGGATCACAGGAGGTCGAGGAGGTATTCAGATACCCGGAGCAGCGCCTGAAAATTTCCGAGACAGGCAACCCGTCATTCGTAGACTGTGTTTTTTGGGTTGCCGATCTCTAGAATTTTCAGGCGCTGCTCCGGGTATCTGAATACCTCCTCGCTCTCCTGTGATCCTAATACAATTTTTCCGACTTTCGTAAAATCCAAAAAATTTCGACGAAATTTCCATCGAAACGAAAATTCTCGGGTGAAAATTCAGACAAAATCGAAAATTACATTAGGATCACAGGAGGTCGAGGAGGTATTCAGATACCCGGAGCAGCGCCTGAAAATTTCCGAGACAGGCAACCCGTCATTCGTAGACTGTGTTTTTTGGGTTGCCGATCTCTAGAATTTTCAGGCGCTGCTCCGGGTATCTGAATACCTCCTCGCTCTCCTGTGATCCTAATACAATTTTTCCGACTTTCGTAAAATCCAAAAAATTTCGAGGAAATTTCCATCGAAACGAAAATTCTCGGGTGAAAATTCAGACAAAATCGAAAATTACATTAGGATCACAGGAGGTCGAGGAGGTATTCAGATACCCGGAGCAGCGCCTGAAAATTTCCGAGACAGGCAACCCGTCATTCGTAGACTGTGTTTTTTGGGTTGCCGATCTCTAGAATTTTCAGGCGCTGCTCCGGGTATCTGAATACCTCCTCGCTCTCCTGTGATCCTAATACAATTTTTCCGACTTTCGTAAAATCCAACAAAATTTCGACGAAATTTCCATCGAAACGAAAATTCTCGGGTGAAAATTCAGACAAAATCGAAAATTACATTAGGATCACAGGAGGTCGAGGAGGTATTCAGATACCCGGAGCAGCGCCTGAAAATTTCCGAGACAGGCAACCCGTCATTCGTAGACTGTGTTTTTTGGGTTGCCGATCTCTAGAATTTTCAGGCGCTGCTCCGGGTATCTGAATACCTCCTCGCTCTCCTGTGATCCTAATACAATTTTTCCGACTTTCGTAAAATCCAACAAAATTTCGACGAAATTTCCATCGAAACGAAAATTCTCGGGTGAAAATTCAGACAAAATCGAAAATTACATTAGGATCACAGGAGGTCGAGGAGGTATTCAGATACCCGGAGCAGCGCCTGAAAATTTCCGAGACAGGCAACCCGTCATTCGTAGACTGTGTTTTTTGGGTTGCCGATCTCTAGAATTTTCAGGCGCTGCTCCGGGTATCTGAATACCTCCTCGCTCTCCTGTGATCCTAATACAATTTTTCCGACTTTCGTAAAATCCAAAAAATTTCGACGAAATTTCCATCGAAACGAAAATTCTCGGGTGAAAATTCAGACAAAATCGAAAATTACATTAGGATCACAGGAGGTCGAGGAGGTATTCAGATACCCGGAGCAGCGCCTGAAAATTTCCGAGACAGGCAACCCGTCATTCGTAGATTGTGTTTTTTGGGTTGCCGATCTCTAGAATTTTCAGGCGCTGCTCCGGGTATCTGAATACCTCCTCGCTCTCCTGTGATCCTAATACAATTTTTCCGACTTTCGTAAAATCCAAAAAATTTCGAGGAAATTTCCATCGAAACGAAAATTCTCGGGTGAAAATTCAGACAAAATCGAAAATTACATTAGGATCACAGGAGGTCGAGGAGGTATTCAGATACCCGGAGCAGCGCCTGAAAATTTCCGAGACAGGCAACCCGTCATTCGTAGACTGTGTTTTTTGGGTTGCCGATCTCTAGAATTTTCAGGCGCTGCTCCGGGTATCTGAATACCTCCTCGCTCTCCTGTGATCCTAATACAATTTTTCCGACTTTCGTAAAATCCAAAAAATTTCGACGAAATTTCCATCGAAACGAAAATTCTCGGGTGAAAATTCAGACAAAATCGAAAATTACATTAGGATCACAGGAGGTCGAGGAGGTATTCAGATACCCGGAGCAGCGCCTGAAAATTTCCGAGACAGGCAACCCGTCATTCGTAGACTGTGTTTTTTGGGTTGCCGATCTCTAGAATTTTCAGGCGCTGCTCCGGGTATCTGAATACCTCCTCGCTCTCCTGTGATCCTAATACAATTTTTCCGACTTTCGTAAAATCCAAAAAATTTCGACGAAATTTCCATCGAAACGAAAATTCTCGGGTGAAAATTCAGACAAAATCGAAAATTACATTAGGATCACAGGAGGTCGAGGAGGTATTCAGATACCCGGAGCAGCGCCTGAAAATTTCCGAGACAGGCAACCCGTCATTCGTAGACTGTGTTTTTTGGGTTGCCGATCTCTAGAATTTTCAGGCGCTGCTCCGGGTATCTGAATACCTCCTCGCTCTCCTGTGATCCTAATACAATTTTTCCGACTTTCGTAAAATCCAACAAAATTTCGACGAAATTTCCATCGAAACGAAAATTCTCGGGTGAAAATTCAGACAAAATCGAAAATTACATTAGGATCACAGGAGGTCGAGGAGGTATTCAGATACCCGGAGCAGCGCCTGAAAATTTCCGAGACAGGCAACCCGTCATTCGTAGACTGTGTTTTTTGGGTTGCCGATCTCTAGAATTTTCAGGCGCTGCTCCGGGTATCTGAATACCTCCTCGCTCTCCTGTGATCCTAATACAATTTTTCCGACTTTCGTAAAATCCAAAAAATTTCGACGAAATTTCCATCGAAACGAAAATTCTCGGGTGAAAATTCAGACAAAATCGAAAATTACATTAGGATCACAGGAGGTCGAGGAGGTATTCAGATACCCGGAGCAGCGCCTGAAAATTTCCGAGACAGGCAACCCGTCATTCGTAGATTGTGTTTTTTGGGTTGCCGATCTCTAGAATTTTCAGGCGCTGCTCCGGGTATCTGAATACCTCCTCGCTCTCCTGTGATCCTAATACAATTTTTCCGACTTTCGTAAAATCCAAAAAATTTCGAGGAAATTTCCATCGAAACGAAAATTCTCGGGTGAAAATTCAGACAAAATCGAAAATTACATTAGGATCACAGGAGGTCGAGGAGGTATTCAGATACCCGGAGCAGCGCCTGAAAATTTCCGAGACAGGCAACCCGTCATTCGTAGACTGTGTTTTTTGGGTTGCCGATCTCTAGAATTTTCAGGCGCTGCTCCGGGTATCTGAATACCTCTCCGCTCTCCTGTGATCCTAATACAATTTTTCCGACTTTCGTAAAATCCAAAAAATTTCGACGAAATTTCCATCGAAACGAAAATTCTCGGGTGAAAATTCAGACAAAATCGAAAATTACATTAGGATCACAGGAGGTCGAGGAGGTATTCAAATACCCGGAGCAGCGCCTGAAAATTTCCGAGACAGGCAACCCGTCATTCGTAGACTGTGTTTTTTGGGTTGCCGATCTCTAGAATTTTCAGGCGCTGCTCCGGGTATCTGAATACCTCCTCGCTCTCCTGTGATCCTAATACAATTTTTCCGACTTTCGTAAAATCCAAAAAATTTCGACGAAATTTCCATCGAAACGAAAATTCTCGGGTGAAAATTCAGACAAAATCGAAAATTACATTAGGATCACAGGAGGTCGAGGAGGTATTCAGATACCCGGAGCAGCGCCTGAAAATTTCCGAGACAGGCAACCCGTCATTCGTAGACTGTGTTTTTTGGGTTGCCGATCTCTAGAATTTTCAGGCGCTGCTCCGGGTATCTGAATACCTCCTCGCTCTCCTGTGATCCTAATACAATTTTTCCGACTTTCGTAAAATCCAACAAAATTTCGACGAAATTTCCATCGAAACGAAAATTCTCGGGTGAAAATTCAGACAAAATCGAAAATTACATTAGGATCACAGGAGGTCGAGGAGGTATTCAGATACCCGGAGCAGCGCCTGAAAATTTCCGAGACAGGCAACCCGTCATTCGTAGACTGTGTTTTTTGGGTTGCCGATCTCTAGAATTTTCAGGCGCTGCTCCGGGTATCTGAATACCTCCTCGCTCTCCTGTGATCCTAATACAATTTTTCCGACTTTCGTAAAATCCAAAAAATTTCGACGAAATTTCCATCGAAACGAAAATTCTCGGGTGAAAATTCAGACAAAATCGAAAATTACATTAGGATCACAGGAGGTCGAGGAGGTATTCAGATACCCGGAGCAGCGCCTGAAAATTTCCGAGACAGGCAACCCGTCATTCGTAGATTGTGTTTTTTGGGTTGCCGATCTCTAGAATTTTCAGGCGCTGCTCCGGGTATCTGAATACCTCCTCGCTCTCCTGTGATCCTAATACAATTTTTCCGACTTTCGTAAAATCCAAAAAATTTCGAGGAAATTTCCATCGAAACGAAAATTCTCGGGTGAAAATTCAGACAAAATCGAAAATTACATTAGGATCACAGGAGGTCGAGGAGGTATTCAGATACCCGGAGCAGCGCCTGAAAATTTCCGAGACAGGCAACCCGTCATTCGTAGACTGTGTTTTTTGGGTTGCCGATCTCTAGAATTTTCAGGCGCTGCTCCGGGTATCTGAATACCTCTCCGCTCTCCTGTGATCCTAATACAATTTTTCCGACTTTCGTAAAATCCAAAAAATTTCGACGAAATTTCCATCGAAACGAAAATTCTCGGGTGAAAATTCAGACAAAATCGAAAATTACATTAGGATCACAGGAGGTCGAGGAGGTATTCAGATACCCGGAGCAGCGCCTGAAAATTTCCGAGACAGGCAACCCGTCATTCGTAGACTGTGTTTCTTGGGTTGCCGATCTCTAGAATTTTCAGGCGCTGCTCCGGGTATCTGAATACCTCCTCGCTCTCCTGTGATCCTAATACAATTTTTCCGACTTTCGTAAAATCCAAAAAATTTCGACGAAATTTCCATCGAAACGAAAATTCTCGGGTGAAAATTCAGACAAAATCGAAAATTACATTAGGATCACAGGAGGTCGAGGAGGTATTCAGATACCCGGAGCAGCGCCTGAAAATTTCCGAGACAGGCAACCCGTCATTCGTAGACTGTGTTTTTTGGGTTGCCGATCTCTAGAATTTCCAGGCGCTGCTCCGGAGATCTGAATACCTCCTCACTCTCCTGTGATCCTAATACAATTTTTCCGACTTTCGTAAAATCCAAAAAATTTCGACGAAATTTCCATCGAAACGAAAATTCTCGGGTGAAAATTCAGACAAAATCGAAAATTACATTAGGATCACAGGAGGTCGAGGAGGTATTCAGATACCCGGAGCAGCGCCAGAAAATTTCCGAGACAGGCAACACGTCATTCGTAGACTGTGTTTTTTGGGTTGCCGATCTCTAGAATTTTCAGGCGCTGCTCCGGGTATCTGATTACCTCCTCGCTCTCCTGTGATCCTAATACAATTTTTCCGACTTTCGTAAAATCCAACAAAATTTCGACGAAATTTCCATCGAAACGAAAATTCTCGGGTGAAAATTCAGACAAAATCAAAAATTACATTAGGATCACAGGAGGGCGAGGAGGTATTCAGATACCCGGAGCATCCCTAGAATTTTCAGGCGCTACTCCGGGTATGTGAATACCTTCTCGCAATCCTGTGATCCGAATGTATTTTCGATTTCGTCAGAATTTCGACCCAAGAATATTCGTTTCGATAGAAATTTCTTCGAAATTATGTTCAAATTAATGTTTTTCGGAAAATTGGTTTTAGAATCACAGGGGTCGAGGAGGTATTCGGATACCCGGAACAGCACCTGAAAATTTCCGAGATAGGCAACCTATCGTTCGGAGACTTTGTATTGTGGGTTGCCATCTCTAGAATTTTCAGGCGCTTCTCCGGGTATCTAAATACCTCCCCGCCCTCCTGTGATCCTAATACAATTTTTTCGAATTCCATAAATTTCAACAAAATGTCGACCAAATTTCTATCGAAACGAAAATTTCTGAAAAAAAGTGGACATCATTGACATCAGAAGTTTATATTCACAGAATTCTTTTTCAATCTCAAAATTTCAAAAGATGTTGGTTTATTGTTCAAATTAGTGTGGAATTGAATGGAAATGTATCAATTTCGTTAGTGTTCTGGTGCGCCCCCGTCTGCTTACTGGAAAGCACAGTTTGCTATTTAATTTAATTTATTCATCTGTGGTCTGTGAATCACAGAGTTTTCCAATATTGATTGGATGTCTATCTAAATTGTCAAACCAAATCAGTTATCAAATATAAATTTGATAACATTGTCATCAGAATAATAGAATATGTTCATTCTGAATAATACTCCTTAGTGAATTGCTATGTGGTGTGGCCACTTAACTGTAGAATTTGGTTAATCTAATTAAAATGGAAATTGATGAAATTGAAAATCTAGCCCTGTTACTCAAGGGAAACGAGAAAACAATTTCAGAGGGCATAAAGAAGGTCTCTTTAACGATTCATGTGCTGGACAAAGTGAATAACTTAGTAAACCATCATATCAAACAACTGACGATAAATAACCCAACATGCATAGATGTAAGCGACCAAAATTCAACAGAAACAACAAAGAAAAATATCCAAATTATATTCAAAATGATGCAAAGTATAGCGCACTTAAAACTGATTGCAGACATACTACCAGTTGACAATACAGTAGATATTTCAGAATTTAGAAATTTACAAATACTCGAGATGCAAAAAATCGATATCTCCAAGATAACAGGACTGAATACCCAACGATTACATTTGCAACAGCTAATTTGTTCGCGGGATTTAGATTCTTTGAAATCACTCCTGGAAGATTGCGGTGGCGACTATTGCTCAAAATTCATATGGACCGAACTCAAGAGTTTAGTACTGCCTTACAACAAATTGACCTCATTGGACGACAGCTTAGAATGTGTACCTTGGTTAAATTCCTTAGATTTGAGCCATAACGAACTAACAAGTGCCGATGAAATCAGCTGTTTAAATAATCTGAAGAATCTCAATTTATCGTACAATAAATTACAGAAGTTACCCAAATTTTCTGGACAAATCTGCAACAGACTTCAGGTAAAGTCTCTCGATTTTATTAAATATTCTATTAACACTTTTTTTATTTCAGATTCTCAATGTTAGCAATAATTTCTTAGAGGATATCTCCCAATTGAGAAGCTTAGTTAATGTGTGCGAATTAGATTTGTCAGATAATTGCCTTATAGATCATTCAGTATTGGTGTCTTTATCTCATTTAGCAGCTTTACATTGGTTATCTCTTACCGGTAATCCGTTATCATATCATACAAGGCACATACAAAATACGTGTGTTTATCTTCACTCAAATATAGAGCCTCAAAGGTTCGTTCTTGATTTCAAGCAATTAAGCAATAGCGACATCAAATTAATCGGGACGTTTCACCCTCTGTTACAAAGATCGAATAGCGACACATTTAGCGCATCAGAGGGAAGTAATAAACTTCTGATGTCCATAGAAAGATCCAAAAAGGTGAGGGAAGTAGATATAGAAGACACTAAGAGTGTGGATAAAGAACCGGTTGTCATTCCGAATTCATACTCGTCTGTCGATCATTTGGAGGTTAGAAATCACATTCATAACTTGAGAGAACAGTACGGAGAATCTTGGTTAAATTACTACAAAGGTCCTGTAGATGAGGAAAATTCCATAAACGATTCTCAGGATATGAGCGGTTTTACAGTACTCGACGAAACAAACAGCAATAACGAAGAGAAAAGGTCTCAAAGTGAAAACGTAATCGACGCAGAAGAAATAGAAAACAACATTTATAGCGTGAATGTTGACGAAACCTCGGAAGATGAAGATATAGAGGTGAACAGCGAAGAATCGATTTACATGGCCAAAATTCCCGGTGAGGACGAAGATTTATTCGTTGTGTTCACGAAAGACAACCTGACTGAAATCGATTGTACTACAAGCAAAGAACGTGCCAGCTGGGTGCTCAGTACGATTACAAGCTGCGAATTTCAAGACGAAGATCACTGCGTCTTGCAAATTAATTTCGATACTTTAAGAAAGGATCGTAAAACACGAATTTACGCTCTTCAAACGGAAGACGCTGAAAGGCTGTACGATTTTATCGGCAATTTGATAAATAGTAGAGAAAAACCTGCGTTGAACAAGGTCCTGCAGTGTATGAAATGTTTGAAGCAAATTCCCAAAAACGATGTTTTATTAGCCAGCTATAAGGACGAGGTAATGCGATGTTCAGTTTGCGGTTGCACCATTCTCGTAGAGGAGAATGTCAGTGCTGGCGATTAGTACATATCTTCATCGTAAAGTACTTGACTAATTAATAATTGTATAAATGTGTATAACTTCGAAAAATATTCTATATTTGCTACAAAGTGTATATGTTATCAATTAAAAAATCAATGTTAAATCAAATCGAGGAGAAGACTAAGAAAAGAATAAATAATTTATTATACATCGTTTCAAAAAAGATACTTTATAAGAAGACAAAAGAATAATATTGAATAAAATAATATAGTCATTGGTTTATGCATAACCTTTTTAATTCCTTATAAATCCCAGTTAGATTAGAAAAAGAATAATGCTAACATTAAAAACATATAACAATATTTCAAAAGAAAACTTAAAAGAAGCACCTTTATTTATTTCACTGCTTATGATTTTCCATGGAGAGTAGTTGGGGGGTTGTATGAGAAAAAAACGCTCTGTTTTGAGCTGCTCGTTCAATGAAGTCAATTTAAATTATACTATTAATTGAAACACGAAATTTTGACTGCAGCACCCTCTGTTAGCCAACTTTCCCAACTACCCTCCACTGTCTATGAAAAAGAGTAGAACTTTATAATTAGGGTAAAAAGTTTTCTCTACAATATTCGTATGCTCAACGTTAGAGGACACTAGAGTGGATATGACGTCACTAAATGTCAAATGTGAATGTCGCGGTTTAGATTTCAATGAATACAACAAAATAATCTCAATAAATTTTCCAAATTATGGAGGAAACGTACCCATAAATGAAGCGACCATATATCAAAGATGAAATTTCACCATCGGTCACAATGGCAATATTGGATTCCTTATTTCAAAATTGGATTCTAGTCTTTTAGAGCATAATTGAAGAGTGAAATAGATCAGGACTAGAGACACCCTGAAGTAACTGTAGTTTTTATTATGGTGGACTATTTAGCTGGTCGTTATGTTCCAATTGTCGCGTTCCAAATCATTCTTCTGGTCACGGACTTGTTGATTAATATAGTGTCTATAATCTTGAGGTCTTATAATGCACTGGTACTTGTTTTTCTTGTGTGAGTATCATCAAAATTGCCTCCGTTAAGCAAGGGGGACAACATTACATGAATATTATACTTTCAGCATTCAAATTTTATGCATCATCTTGGCATTTTCTACGATTTTCATTCTATTCTTCTCAACGTATGTGTATCAAGTAAGTTTCGACTCGATCATTATTGTGATATTTCCTTAATGTTATATTATTCTTTCAGGTTGGACTTATTGAACTTTTACATGAAAGATTCAAACATACAATCATTATATGCCTTGTCTATTTTATAGCAACATTAGGTATAAATGTATGGTCACTCCTGCTCAGATATAATGAAACATTTAAAGGAACCTGGCCAGCTGAATTCATGGTGTGTTATATTCTCCATCGACTATGTGAGTTTCTTTGATAGTTGTCAGATTTCAATGTGACCTATTTTCTGTATCTTTGCAGTTGCTCCAGTATACTATTATGAGTTCAAAAGGTGTTTTCTTCGGATAAGTGATCCACGTTTTTACGAAGATAGCAGTCGCTAGTTAAAATTCCATCGTTTAGATCTCAGGAAGAACTGTCTCAGAGAACAACAGTAAATTTCGATCATTATTGAAGTCATTCATACATTGATTTTAATTTTGTTATTTGAATTGTTAGAACGTTTTCTAGTCCAATGTGATATTTATTTTAAGTAAACATCAGATTCAGGTTTATATTGTAATATATGTGATCAAAGATTTTATCTATATTTGGGTATATATGCCACTTAAATATAATCAATGTGAAGATAAAGTTGTTTTTTTTTAATGAGAGTTGGAAAATAAACTGTAATGGGGATAAAAATTGATAGCAGGATGCCAGGAAAATTTTCAGTTAATATAATAAAATAACATTCAAAAAGTTAGTCCTTCACCATTTCATTATATCTAAGACAACGAAAAACATCCAAATTATATTCAAAATGATGCAACATAAAGCGCATTTAAAAGTTATTGCAGTTATACTGCCAGTTCAAGTTGCAAAAAGTTTTTATATCTCCAATATTAAAATATTCAATTAAAATTTTTTTTTAATCAGACGAAGAAAAGCTACAATGGTTATAATCATCGATAGAAGGTGATTCCAGAATATTTTTCAAAAGCTATAATGAATTATTCAAAAAGTTAGACTTTGAAACCTCAAGATAACCTTCACCTTGATTTGATACCTAAGGCATCCATACACCATCAGTTCTAATGCATGCATAAAATTTCTGATTTAAAAGAAATTAAAAGCAAATAACTTATGATTTCATTATAGGAAAAATAATTTTCAGCAGAAAAAAATCGTAAAATAAAAACAGATTTATATGAACGAATAATGGTTATTGTAATGAAAATTAAAGAGAGTCCGAAGTCCTTTGAAGGTGTTTTTTAGTTTTTCATTGAATTTTTCATATAAATTTCATAAGATAATTTAAAAATATAGAGAGAAAAATTTTTTCTTGGGTGCGAAATTTATTCCATTGCGTTTTCTTTTTTCATACTTTACTGCTGACATTTAAAGGCGAACCAGTGGTGTCACACTATTTTATAATTCGGAAATTTTGTTTACAATCATTGAAACACTCGATGTAATCTCACCTTTATCAGTAAAAAGCTGAAAATCATTGATAATGACCTGATGTTGTAATGCCCGGTATGTATTTATAATTTCTCGTAGCTTATCGGGAGTCATGTGGTGAAAGGCATACGTTTTGATTCGCTCAAAAAGCCGAGCCCATTCCAGTTTATGCATTGAACGTAGAATCTCAGATCTCAGCGTTCACCTCAGAAATGGACTCCAATTGTATAACTTTAACAAGGTTCGTCCTAGCCGAACAGAAAAAAGCACCAGGCGCCACTGGTGAGTTAACTCAGCTGCTGAATTCCTTGCAGACTGCTGTTAAAGTCATAAGTTCTGCTGTGAGAAAAGCTGGGATCACGAAATTGTAAGTCAATCCGCATATTATTATTGTTTTGTCTCCTAGAATCGAGTTTTCACGAAGGTCAACCAACTTCTTGTTTCGCCAGTGGCGGAACATCCGTTTGGGCTTCGAATATCTGAGGCAGATTTTATGAATTTGTTGCAAAATTAAATTCGAGCAAAACACTACGTTGTCATAATAAGACCTCATTATAATCTACACTATAGTGTTAATTAGATAGCTCTATTCTCAAGAATTCGTGTGTTCTGAAATTTTCTTAAATTGTGCTTAATATCATCGATATTAATGATCTGATCATTCCAATTCCATCAAAATTTTTGTAGAAAACAGGTGTTTATTTCAATTTTTTGTGTAGGATTATCTGGAAATAATTGATATCAACCACGTATTTTTTTCTGCTATAGTGTGACTTTATTTTAAGGTTTGGAACCGTCGGCGAAACCAATGTGCAAGGTGAAGAAGTTAAAAAGCTAGATGTCCTAGCAAATGAATTGTTCATAAATATGCTGAAATCCTCGTACACTGTAGCACTGTTGATTTCCGAAGAAAACGAAACAGTTATTGAAGTAAGGAAACTTGTTGACGATTAAATCTTATACAAATGGAAAGAAGCTACTGAATATTATATTAAATCACTATAATTTTCTCAGATAGAAACAGAAAAGAGAGGAAAATATATTGTAGCATTCGATCCCCTTGATGGATCTTCTAACATCGACTGTTTGGTTTCGATTGGTTCAATTTTTGCCATCTGGAAGAAATCTGACAACACAACACCGAATCTTTCTGATGGTTTACAACCAGGAAACAAGGTCATAGCAGCAGGTATATAATCAATATTACTGTTAGTATCTGAAAAGTTATACTAGGAAATCAATCTAATCTCTGCTGACCTAAGGATCCATCAATATTCTTAATAATCTTCATTGTATCCTCAGGTTACGCCCTATATGGAAGTGCCACCATGATGGTCCTTTCTCTTGGATCAGGAGTAAATGGGTTTATGTTAGATCCATCAATAGGGGAATTCATTCTCACAGATAAAAATATGAAAATTCCCCAAAAAGGCAACATCTACTCGATTAATGAAGGATATACTCACTTGTGGGACGAAGCCACCAAAGAATACATTCAAAATAAGAAAGATCCGGCAAAAGGGAAGCCTTACAATGCGAGATACGTAGGTTCAATGGTGGCTGATGTCCACAGGACCATCAAATATGGGGGTATTTTTGTTTATCCTGCTACTAAAGCTTCCCCAAATGGCAAAGTAAGTCACAGTTTTAAAGAAATCTAATCACTGTTAAGTTTATGAGGTTGGTACTTTCCAACTCAGTTATTCTTTCAAACCACTACCGCCATCTATATGTTTGGTTGGGTATCTCTGGTAGTATAATTCTGTAATGGCTGCACTTTTTTTGAAATTTTCACTTATTCATATTATATTTTAGTTGCGTCTTCTATATGAATGTATTCCAATGGCTTTCATCATGACACAAGCAGGAGGAGCAGCTTCAAATGGTCAAATACCAATTCTTGACATTCAACCCAAAGGAATACATGAGAGATCACCAGTATACCTAGGATCTCCAGATGATGTTGAGGAAATTCTCAAAATCATCCAAAAGTACAAAAACTGAAAAGCAATAATGAAGAGAGAGAGAGAATAATAATAAGATTTTTATCGCAAATATACATTGAATATTATTCTATTATCAGTTATTCAAAATTTGCAGAATATTCCCTTTCCACTGTCCTCTGAATGAAAATAATTTGAACCAAGAATTATTCTTCCATGTCCAGCCAATTGTAGAAAATAATGGTAATATATCAGTATCTTGATCTTAAATATTTCTTAATGAAGAAAAAAAAATCAGTTTTAAGCATGATAAACATGAAAGTATGTCTTTTTTTTATGTGAAGAGGTAGGTTTTGCGTCCTTTACTTTGTCAAAGTAACTTTCTAAATTAAAGTCATTTTGTTGATCAAGTGATCTATTATTTTGATTTAACTTAACTAATTTCTGGTTAAGTCTATGGATTTGTGTCAACAGAACGAATGAAGAATTTCAATTTGGTGTTATCAGAAATATGAGCGTGAATAAAACTAGTAAAGGAATTCGCTGAATGTAGGATCTTAACGGTTTAACAGTTGATTCAAAAATGGATTGCAATTGTATAACTTTGACAAGATTCTACCTAGCTGAACAGAAAAAAGTACCAGGCGCCACTGGTGAGTTAACACAGCTACTGACTTCTCTGCAAACTGCTGTTAAAGTTATATGTTCTGCTGTCCGAAGAGCTGGTATCACCCAATTGTAAGTACAGACTGCAATTGCGTATTAATTTTTGTGTAGTTTTTCCTAAAAGCGAAATGGCAAACTCCCTTTATTGCTTGAGTGTTCAAAAACTTTTTTCCTGTGTTATCTTCAATTTAATTGCATTC